>JAWWEW010000078.1:146549225-146623451 GCA_035583185.1 Anabacerthia variegaticeps | reverse complement strand
TACCCGTGACCCAATTGCTCACCCACCACATGATGTGTTTATCCAGCTGTGCTGGACATTTTGTCCAGCAGGATCCTGTGAGAGACAGTATCAAATGCTTTGCTGAAATCCAAAAAGATTACATCACTTGGCTTCCCTTGATCAGCCAGGTGGGGTACCTTGTCTGAGAAGGAAATCAGGTTTGATAAGCAGGACTTCCCTCTCATGAAGCTGTGCTGGTTGTGACAGATGACAGCATTGTCTTTCAGGTGTTTTTCAATACCTCCCAGAATAATCTTCTCTACAGCTTTCCCAGGCACTGAAGTGAGACTGACAGGCCTGTTTGTTGGCTCATGAGGCAGATGCCATAACAATTTACAAAATAAAGCACATCCAGAGGCAGGACTGTGATTCCTAATCACAATGCTCTGTTTACACAGGTAGCATCCTACTCTGGGGCCCCCAGACTAAGAAGCACGTGGACCTTCTGGTGCAGGTCCAGAGGGGATCACAAAGATGCTCAGAGGGCTGGAGCACCTGTGCAATAAGAACAGGCTGAGAGAGTTTGGGGATATTCAGCCTGGAGAAGAGAAGGATCCAGAGAGGTCTCAGAGCATCTTCCAGATCCTAAAGGGGCTACAAGAAAGCTGGAAAGGGACTTTGACAAGGGCAGTGTAGTGATAGAACAGGAGGAGATGGCTTCATTTTGAAACAGGGTAGATTTAGATGAGATAGTAGGGAAAAAATCTTTACTGTGAGGGTGGTGAGGCCCTGGCACAGGTTGCCCAGAGAAGCTGTGGCTGCCCCATCCCTGGAAGTGTCCAAGGCCAGGTTGGATGGGGCTTAGAGCACCCTGGGCTAGTGGGAGCTGTCCCTGCCCATGGCAGGGGGGTTGAAACGAGATGATTTTTAACATTCCTTCCAACCCAAACCATTCTGTGTTTCTGTGATTTCCTGAATTTGGCTTTCCTGCTGTCCCCTTCAAGAGGTCACAATAACAGTAAATGACTCCTTTTGTCCCCTATATGAAGTGAAGCTCAAAGTGTACATAAGGCTGTCTGGGTGGAATGGGTTGAACTGGGAGTGAGGCAGTACATGGATTTACAGCTACAGCAAAGCATATGTTGATTCCTTCACCTCTACCACTTTTTCTTCTTTCTACCTCCCAAAGAAATATATGCATATTTTACACTTTTTAATCCTTCAGGGTTAAGACCTCCATGAGGAATATAACTCATCTGATGATATTCTCACATAAAAGCTTTTTTTTATTACCACATTACATAAAAATCACACTTTTCTCTCATCTGTGCCTTCATTTCCAGAAGAAGGCCATGAGGGTGCAGGTGCCATAACAGTTAGATGTTTACCCCCATGGCAACTTCTTGGAACAACAAGACCTTCAAGTCTCTTCCAGCCCAACTATTCTATGATTCTATGTTCTTATAGAATAGAAGAGTTTAATTGTGGAGGACAAAAAACTGGGAGAGGTAGAAACAGTTTTTATGCTAATTTTTGGTACATATATGTATGTATATATTAGCTGTTGTTTCACAAGGTAGATCAGTAAGGGGACGCTTGCTTTGGGTGTTACGTTCCTTCTGAATGGTTTGGTGCATGAAGGAGAAATGTTTCCTTAATTCTGCCCCTCATCTCATTTCCAGAAGATTAAGCTTAATTAGTCCTGTAAACTGGTGTTCACTTTTTCATATCCATCACTGGTAGAATGCAGCATTTTTAAATATTTATTGCAAGTATGTGTGAACTGGGAAAGTAATGAATGGGTTGTGCTTCTGGACTTCGTCTTTTCATATGCTAAGCAGTAATAGTTAATCAGCTTTGGTGTGTGGCACAACATCAGATCATCAGACCAAAAACATCCATCTGCCTCTCTTGAAGTGAATCATCATTGTAACATCCTTGCTCAGTATCTTCTGTGGAAGAAAAATGAAACAAACATCTTTTAGGCTACAACGTGTTTGTTTGCCTATTCTAAATGAATATTTAAGAGGAGGGGGAAAAGAAGTGAAGCAATACAGTTATGCATTTATATAAGGCTGGAGGATCTGTAACTTCTTCTCTATGTCCTTTGTATCAGTCCACCAGAAACAGATGTGCTTCTTCTCACAATGGCTTGCCTGGACATGTGGGGAAACATCTGTTCCCAGAAGTTTTACACTGCTCTGAATTTTTATCTTAAGTGAGAGACTGCAGTCATCTAATCTTTTTAGTGTGTCTACTTTTTAAAAAAAATATTAATTTAATGTAATTGCATGTGTTTCAGTTAGTAACTTCCTGTGTACAGTGATCACCAAATAATTTCTTCCTTTTTGTCTGTTACTCTAGGTTTTATCTCTTTTTCTGCTTTTCTCCAAACACCCTGGTCTGAGTTCCCTAAATCAGTTCTGTGGCTATAAAGTATCATGACAAATTTCAAGGCAGTCTATATTTGAACACCCAGAGCAAGTCCTGGGAAGTTGCTCCAATCCATTTCCATCTTTAAACTATTGTCCTTGGCTTATAAAAATCACTCTTCCTACAAGAGGTGAGGGGTTTGCCTTCACCACTCCAGAGTTGCTTTGAGAATAAATGTTACTTGTACCTTGGTTTTTTGCCATGGTTAGAGTTCTTTTTTGTTTTCTAAGTAGTTATTTAAGACAGGTGATTAAAATAGTTTTGGTTGTATATTAGACAATGGCCAATTAAACCCATCAACTTTTGTTTTGCATGAATTTGTGCTCTGAGGTTCTCATTTGCCAGGCATAAGTGGTGTGAAAAGGGCACTTTGCCCAGCAGCTCCTTCTATGTCTAGTCTGATTTTTGTGCCTGGTTAGAGTGTTCCAAAAACTATCCTGGGTTGATCCTGCTGTGCAATGATGAGGTTGTACATAAGATATTTATTGATACTCAATAGAAGCTTTTCCACATAATGATTATGCAGAACAGTATTTTATGTGTGGGGAAGATGCTGAAAAGGTGTTTTGTATCTAGTTCAGGTATATCAATAGACCCCACCTGGGGTCTATTCAGGACCAGTTCAAGCACCTCCAATGTAAAAAGAACCTGTTGCAGCAGATCAGAGGAGGCCATGAAGATGCTCAGAGGGCTGGAGCACCTCTCCTATGAGTACAGGCAGAGAGAGTTGGAGATGTTCATCCTGGAGAAGAAAAGGCTCCAGGGAGACCTTAGAGCATCTTCCAGTACCTAAAGGGGCTACAAGAGAGCTGGAGAGGGATTTTTGACATGGACATGAGGTAACAGGGCAAGGAAAATGGCTTTAAACTGAAAGAGGGAAGGTTTAGATTGAATATTAGGAAAAAAATTCTTCCCTGTGAGGGTGGTCAGGCCCTGGCACAGGTTGCCCAGAGAAGCTGTGGCTGCCCCATCCCTGGAAGTGCCCAAGGCCAGGTTGGATGGGGCTCTGAGCAACCTGGGCTAGTAGAAGGTGTCCCTGCCCATGGCTGGAGGATTGGAATGAGATGATCTTTAAGGCCCCTTTCAACTCAAACCATTCTATGATTTATGAAATTCTACATGTGCTGGAGGGGTCACAGAAGACCACGGTCAGCTTGATCAAATAACTGAGCAGAAGTGATTTGAGGAGTGTCCTGACCAGCTCACAGAACCTCCTGGGGAAACTGTTAGAGAAAAAGGAGGCAAAGTGTTTATGTAAAGATGCAAGTTCAAGTTGATCATTCTGAGATCCATACAAACTGATGTCTCGTGTGCCTCTGCAGTCGGCCGAGGATGTGTGACTGTCACTTGGAGCAAGTGAGGAAGTGTACCCAAAGCATCTGGCAGGAGATGTCTGGTTCCCTCCTCTCCCTCCCACCCCCTTGGTCTCCAGCGGTGCCTCCTCTTGGGGGTTCCTTCACCATGTGTTGCCATAACTACTGCAGGTCTGTCCTGTCATTCCCACTACCTGGAGCCTGAGTCAGGGAGCTCACGGTGTGTTTGAAAATGCAGAGGAAATCGCACTTTTGCCAGTCTAAGGTTGATTTTCCCTTTGCCCCAATTTTGTTGTTTCTGTCTGCATGCATGTTCATCTGGTTTTAATGTTAAACACCACTCTTTTTGTTCACTGTTGTCTCTTTTAGCTATCAGGCAATGCTTTCATAATTTTTTTTCTAGTTCTGCTATTTCAGTGGCTTTCCAAGGGCCAGTTATGCATATGATTGTCATTCTGCAAGTTATGTATGTCACTGAAATTGTGAATCTTTCAAAGTGCTTCCATATGGCCACCTCAGCTTTAGCGCTCTGTTAATCAGTAGAGGAAGAGGTCTAGTTGGATTTTTTTCTTTTTCCATATGAACATCCATCTGTTTTATTATTGTCTTTATCTCCATGAATTTGGCATGGTCATACTTGCTGTGGCAATTATCTGATTGCAGAAAATGCATCTGTATAGATTTGGTCGTTGCAGTTCTTGTTCTTTGATTACCAGCTTGCAAAGCTGATCAGTGTCGAGATGCTTCCGTAACATTTGTTACAATCCAGGGTAAATCAATATCTGTGTAATGGAACAAGAACACATGCATTAAGATTGTGACTTATGGTAGTATCTCTGGTGTTGTTTAGTGCTTCTGTATTCCAGCCTTTCAAAAGGCTGGGGTGATGTTGGCTGGCAACAATTATGTGAAAGAGATGGTTCATGTAATGTCTCTTTACCTCGGAGTCCAGGTAAAGAGATCTGTTTGTTGCTTGTGTTATATTTTAACAGGGTAAACCAGAGTGCTTTATGCTACAATCTAAAGCCCACTGTGTAAGCAGTTAATGTTTTGTTCATCTTATATCCCCCACCTTGATTAAAACACTGCCATATTTACATTTCTACCATGCATATCAAATCACAGGTGAAACCACAATTTCTAATATCCAAATATACCAGTGTTAATGTTCTCCTGCCCTGCAGACTAATAGTAATGAAAACTAAAACAACAAGGTCACACTTACATATTAGTGTGCAGAGAGCTGGCTGCTCATTAAGCTGGAGTTTTCTTATCAGATATAATATAGGAAGCAAATACCTGATTTCACCCAGTTTTACCTAGAAAGGTGCTTTATGCCTCTCTTCAAAGCTCGCTCATGGTTCTGCTTTTTATGTAGTTACATCTGCTGAGCTGTGTGGAAGTGTTTTTTCTGCTTTGTATTACTCAGGACACTGGGAGCCAGTTCACCAAAGACAGCCAGCTAATGCCTGTGCATCACCATCATGAGGTTTTATAACCTTACTGGAAGGACTGTGCTGATTGCTGAAAACATACTCTGCTGTTCCCTTTGATGCAGTTACCTGTGCTGCATCCATCACCCCATCTCACTTCAAAAACACCACTGCTGTTCTTGCCATGTTCCCAAGGAAATGACTGGTGTTATCTAAAATTTTCCTCAGCCTTACATCTGTCCTCTGACTCTTGGACAATTTTCTCTTGGTACTACTGTATCTAAGGAATGGATTTCTCATCCCCAGAATAAGTATTTTGAGATAATTTGGATGTCTTGGCTTCAGATCACTTGGAGGCATCAAGAATGGTGGGGATGTGTGATGTGCCTGGTGCTGATGTAACTGGTGACATCTTTGCTGTGGGTGATGCCATGTAAGAAGATGATAACACAGGTTGACTTTTAGGTCCCTTTCAGATCCTGGGTTGATCATGGAGCAGCAGGTTTTGGGGGAAAGCAGAATAATGGATGTGTTAAGCATGGCAGTGGGGATTCTTAGCATGGAAAGCCATCAGGTTGTTGCTCTAGGGTTATTTTTCTCATCTCTAGTGTCCTTCATATCATGTACTTTTATTGGATATTCAAATAACATGGGGAAGGATATCCCAACCCTGCCAATTTGTTCTCTGATCTTTCAAATGCTTTCTTATATCCCTATGTTTATTCATGTGAGTTGTTCATGTGACTAGCCTGGCTGCAGAATAGGAGATGCATAAATAGTGCATTTTGAGTTTATTATGCAAAGTTAAGGAAGATAAGGGGAAGTGTGTGTGTGTATGTCAGTACAGCTCATTTATTTCACAGTGCACTGTTCAGAACACACCAGCATGTTCTACAACACAATTTATCCTTGTGCTGGTGGTGGTACAGAGGAGTGAGTAAAATACATTGTTCTAATAAATCATATTAATATCTAATAAAATAGCATAAGAATCTTGTTATAGATACTGTGGCTGCAATATAACCCAGGGCAATATGGGAATAAGTAACATTTATTACCAACTGTAATTTTTATGCTGCTTTGAAAGTGACAAACATTTGACATGTTCAGTTAATAGGTTTAATTAAAATTCAAGATTAATTATGAAGATGAGTAACTCTCCTTCATTACCTTGTAGGAACAAAAGATACTTACGTTTCAAGAAAGAAAATATGATTAACCCAGTAACATGTATCAGAAGAATTGCAAATACTCCCTTACAGGAGCACGGATCATGAATATTAAATTCTGCCTCCCCCAGCAAAGAGGGAATGAAATTCAAAGCAAATTGGGTTTGCAGAACTGCTGGGTTTCAAAAAAGTGATTTTAAAATAACTGTAAATGCACTTGTCAAAGAGGTGAACTGTTGCTTCAGACAGATCAGAGATGATTAAAACAGGGGAAAGTGCTGAAGTCTTGCTCTAAATTTCAGCATGTTATTGAAGTATAACTCAGGTGTAAAACATTGAATGTGGGATTGGTTCCCTGGGTTAAGTTTTGAATATTCATCCCATAGGCATGTAAGAAACTTGAAAGAGGTTATTAGACAACTATCCTAATTTCTTCCACTGCTTCCAAGAAAGTGGCAACACCAGCTGATGCATTGTAATATGTTATATTTATAGGTCAATTTAGCAGCTTTTCCTATTACGTCTTGTCAGGCTCTGTGATTTATATGATATTTGTTCAGCATGCCTGTAGCAGATATGACTGGCTAAGCTGAAATATGAAATGTGTTAACCTCTGAGTTGAGCTAATGATAAAGTTGAATTAGGCTAATAACAGTTTAAAACAGCCATATGTTTCCTTTCAACTTTGTAGACTTTGAGTCTTAGATCTGTTTTAGGCTCACATGAAAATACAAAACGTTACTTCTTTGTAAGTACAGCGTGTTGTTCTGCAAGGGTCACCTCCAGGTCTTCAGCTTAGAAGTAGAAGAAAATGGGGTTTGTTTTTAATCTGTTCTGAAATTCCAGTTTCTTAAAGTTGTCTCCTTCTTGTATTTCCTGTGTCAGTCATCGATACTTAGCTTAGTTTTTTAATCAATTGCCAGATCTCACAACTGGTTGAAAATGACTAGTAGAGTTGTTTCATCTGTGCAGCCTTTTCTGTTGGGTCCTTTGAATTAGCTCAAAATACACTGTGAGCACCACAACTCTGACAGCCTTTTATGGACTGGATGTGAAAACAAAGGAGTGCTGTACCAGTTATACAAGGAGACTCTTGGAACTTGTCTCATGAGAGAAAAGAGCATTCTGGGCAGGGTCCAACTCCTTCACTGTCACACTTGACAAGCAGGTTCAGCTTTCCAAAGCTGCCCTCACTTCAGTGACATCTTGGGTGGCTGGTGTGTCCAGTCTTGTCTGTGCTGCAGTCAAGCTATTCTAAATGTTAAATGCTATTGAGCACCTTTTAAAAAAAAAATTCCTTACTCTTTCTTGCTCATAAATGACAGAATTTGATTTTTAGGAGTGGCGTTTGTGTCCGTGTCATGCCTTGAAGGACACAATGCATTCCATGATGTCTTATCATTGCTATCCCTTTTATCCCAGTTTTCCCACTTGTGTGTCCCACCAGTGTATGTACAAATTCCTAGGGAGACCCTCATGAGGGGGTTCATCCAGGCCTTACTTCACTCCTGACAGCTAAAGATGTCTGGCAATGTGGAATTATTAGTGGAACTACTAGAATGGGAGAAGGCAAGGTGTGGATCTGAAATTATTTATTCTGTTTCATAGGTTGAGAAATTCTTGTTGCAGTAGGAAGTCCCTACTAAGAAGCTGTAGAAGCTTTTTGTGTCGCCAAATAAAGACTAGAAAATGCAGAAAACTTAGAATATCCCTTACCCTTGTTCTTCTTCCAATTTATATTCAAAATTTGCCTTCTTTTCCTTGTCTTGATTAACAACCAATATATATTTTTATTCCTAGTAGCTTGGCAGGCAACTTTTTATATGTAAGTCTAGACTGAGCACGTTTACCAGCACCCAGAGTCTAAAACGTGTAGCTGTGAAGATTGGCTGCAGTATCTGGTGTAGAGGCCATAGAACATAATGAAGTTCCCACCAAAAAAGAATGGCCTGTGTTAGCTGACTCATCTGCTGCCTAGAGGTAACCCTTAAAATCATACATATTTGTGCTGTGTAAATGGTGCTTGTCAAAATGTTTCTGTCGAGGGGACGTGGGTTTTTTATGTGGACAAGATTACTGCTCGGGACATTAGCAGAGAGCTGTGCTTTGCCATAGGCAGTGCAATAAACTTCCAGATCTTGGCTGTCACAGCAGAGGTACCAATCTAGGGTGAATTTAGATTGCTTTCCAGCACAGGGCTGGGAGATCAGATTGGAAGAGCCCAGGACAATCTTCTGAGTGGAGTGTATCCTTCACCTCATGCATCCAAACGTGTTTGTGTCTCACCTAAAAATGTCCTGTAATGGCAAACAGCATCTACAGCGTGTTTCTTGGGTGAGCCATTGCCTGGTGGCATGTGGTAGATTTGAATAAAATAAAGATTCTGTGGCACACATAAAAGCAGAAAGGAAATCCCTCAGTTGGACACAGCTGTGCTGCAAGTTGTTTAGATTATCTTGTGTGTCATTGTCCCCACTTCTCTCTGATGTACATCCTTTGTGTCAGGGGCTGATGGTGCCTCTGTGTCCTGTATCTCATCAGGCCATCTCAAATGGTTTCTCAGCTTTTGGAGGTAATGATTTGGAAATTGCACAGTGGTGGTTACTCTGCACTGGAAGCCTTCATCCAGAATGGAAAATCTGATGGATTTACCCTCTTATGCAAAAAAAAACCCTTTCAAGTTATTTTCTTGAAAATTATAGGTCCTAGCCTTGCACTATGGCAAGACATCAGTTTAGGAAAAGGAAGGCTGCCACCCTCTACAGGATCGCCAAATTACCTTCATTGAGACTTTGCCAATCCAGATGGTAAAAATGTTCTTACAGAGGATTCAGCACTTCTGGAACCTTGGTAGAATCTGCCTTCTCAGTGTCTCTAATATGTGGCTAATCTTGTAGGTCCTGGAATCATTATTACTGCTCTTCTGTTGTACTTTAGGATCTTAGGAAGAGCTTTAGGTGCTTATGGTAGCTGGTTATGGTAGTTGGTGTAACCAAAAGCGATTACCTCTTCTAGAAAACTTGCCCACATCAAAGAAATTATTTACTCCTAAGGTTTAGAGGCCCAGCTGTTGCTGGGAGCTGTCACCCAATGCTGCAGGTTTGGTGGGAGAAAATTTAAAAAGGGAAAATGTGGAGTTCTTCATCTGCAGGTATGTCTAATGTAATATACATTTTGGGGAAGAAACAGAAAACCTGCAAGGTTTTCAGTGTGGGCAATCCCAGGATGAATAGGAAGGGTTGCAAGGTCACGTGGTTAGGGACATACTTTGTGGGAGGACAAATGAGACCTTTCATGCATTGTTTCACTGTTGGTGTTTTTTGTGTTAGGTAACAAACACATTGAAACCCCGAGCACGTTCGGGTATTTTCTGAAGTGCCTTAAAACACAGAGCTGGGCTGCATTTCAGCCTTTGCAGCCTGCAAAGTTGGCTACTCTGAGAGATAGCACCAAGGTATGCTTTTAGCTCTGAAGATTTCTTAGAACAGAGAAAGTTTTCATCAAGGGAAGAAACTCTTCCCTGTCGCGTTAGAAAAGTTCGTAGTTTAGAATCAAGTAAAAATAACTATTGGCCTGTGCATTTCAGTGCCTCAAAAGGGAGTCAGTAGAGGTCTCTTCCATATTTATTTTTCATTTATTCTTGAAAAACAGTGGAAAAGTTTTTATCTAATTTAGGGTATTGTGTATTTTTTGTTACTAAGATTTCTTATACTTCCCCAGGAAGGTTTGGCCCCCAAAGAGTCAGATCTTACCTCCCTTCAAACTGTCTGCAGGAGAAGATCACAACTTCCCTCATTTACACAGGGATGTGAAGGCGCATTGAAAAGAAGCTGGGTTTTCATTTATTTTCTAGACAGAGGGGTCTGAATTTTTCAGAACTGAGATGCCCTTTTGCCACTTTTGTTCTCTGTCTGGTGCCTGCCTATAAATAACAAACCCTTTTCTACATTTTCCTGCAGAACTTCTCAGTGGTGTCACCTGTGTCTGAGCTCGTAGGATGTCACTTATCACAAAGTCTCACTCCTGTATTTCCATCCAGCAGGTCTAAGGCCTTTATAGAAACCAAAAATAGGTGCCCATAAGTAACACTGACAAATAAATGTTTTCATAGAGCACTTCAATATTTCTTTTCTCTTCAGCTTTTTGGGGTCTAGAAAGAGTAACCATACCAAGACCTGGTTTAGTGAGACCCCCAACCCAGGATCCTTTTTCTGACAGTGGCCAGTAGCATAAGTCTTTTTATGTCAAGTCTAAAATGCCCCTTTCCCAAATGAGTGCCCTTCTGGTTTTGCAAAACCATGTTCTAGGCACTTTTTGAGCCAGAGGTTGGATCCACAGCTTTGTGTTTATTAGGTCATGCTGAACTTTCTGGGGTGGATTTCTCTAATTAGTCTTTGAAGTTACTCGTACTTTGCAGTGCCTGTATCGGGGAGGGAGGTTTTTTATGTATATTTGAAGGCAGCTTGGAGGAGCTCTTATGATTACCTACAGCTTGGATTTTTTTGTCTAGCATAAATCCTTTCCTAAGAGCATAAATCCAATTAGTATAGCTTTTATTCTATCTGTTGGCATTTCAGTAAACATTCCTGCATCATCATTTTTATCAACAGGTTTATATAACAAGCTCTTATTCCAGCTTCTGTGTACAACTGTTCTTAGTTGTAGGAGAAGGAAATGTTTTACTTTATAAAAGAAATTTCCTAATAAATGTTTAAAGCTCTTTTGAAGCATGTAAAGTTCAGATATGAACTTATTCAGCTTTATCTTCTCACCTTCTCTTTCTTACTGAAGCTGGTGTTAGTCCATAGGATGGTTGGTTGTCTTTTGTGTGAAGGTGTATCTGTTCCACATAATCCTTTATAAAACGTGTCCCCAAACTTGTACTGTTTATTCTGAACTAGTTATCAGATGTTTCTTGCTATTCCTGATGAACTGACTGGCCTCATTGTTCCTTTTTTCCCCTCAAGCTTAGCATCCTACTGTTTCCTATACCTTGTCTTTTGCTGTTAAAGAGGCTTGGTTTCTCCCTCCTCTATTTTCTTTATAAAGTTTTAGGTCTGCTTGTGTTTAAATTCCAAGGCTAATGGGATTTTTGTCTTACAGCATTCAGTGCTGGGGGTTTAGGATTGTAATCATTCTCACTTAAGGGTGCTCTTCATCAAAGCCATGCTGGTGTCCAGTTCAGGGATTTATGTATTTCTTCTTTTAGTTCTGAGAAATCTTTCACAATTTGAAGGGGCACCAAATGAAGATGTGCTAAATCTCTATAAGAGTATTGCTTTTTAAAATTTATTTATTTCCAGCCTCTTTACCCTAAATTGTTGGGTGATCTTGTATCTACGGTGTTCAGTGTATATCTTACCAGCCAGGAGGGAATAATGGGCTTGCTTTAATATTTAATAAGATCTCTTCTCTGGAAGCCTTATGACTGTATGTTATTCTTTTCTTTCATGCTTTTCTTATCCTCCATGTTCTCTGTAGGGCATCCCTTTCTTTTTTTTTCTTTTTTTTTTTCTTTTTCTTTTTTCCACTGATCTTTATTTTACTGGTCCTGTCTTACTTGTAGCTTGTAAAATGTATTTATCTCTAGCTTAAACACTGTACTTCCAGTTCCTCCTGCCTCCTTGATGCAGTTTCGGAGACAGAATTTCTGATCTCAACTTCTCCCCTGGCAGAGGCTCTTTTATGTCTCTTCTATTCTCCTTTGGATCTTCTCTTTCCCTCTTGAGCAACAATAATCTATTTGCCAAATTCCAAGCTGTGAACCCTCCTGGGAATTTCTTTTTGAGCACTTGTAGTTGCTCCCTTCCACAGGCTGTTCCATAACCAAAAGAGCAAAGAGGGAGTGAACAGGGAGTGCTATTTTTGAAAGAGTTTGAGTTCTCCCAGTTCAATCTCCAGTGTCGAGCAGTGGCACTGCAGGCTCCTGGTCTCTTAGTATTTCTTTTTCTTTTTATATTTTTTACCATTTTAGTGTAATGTCAATTTCAGAAATTAGAAAACTGTCTGGATGAAACTAAAAGGCAGTTGTAAAAAATGAATACCAGAGAGTGTGTGTCTTACAGATTTTAACGTCCCTGAACCTTTTAAATTGCCAATACATGTTGCCAATGTTCCTTAATATCATAAAATTTATCCTTATAAACCTCAGAGGAAATAGTAAAACTTTTGTAGGTAATGATTTCTGCAAAGGAGGAAAATAGGAAGAGTTTTAATATCCAAAATTTGTTCTTGTTGGAAGGCACTGGTTTTAAGATTATAGCATGTTAAGTGTTTCCACTTTTTAAATAGAGCAGTTTTTCTGGAAATTTTTGAGCTTTTCCTGTAATGAAAAGTCTTTTAATGGAAAACCTTGCAGTAAGAGAAACCCTTCAGCTTCATTTGTGGAAGATGGAGAGAGGATTACAAAGAATAAGAACAGAAGCAAGGAGAAGATTAGGGCTGTGGGTTTGGTGGCTTCAAGAAGGAGCAAAGGCCACAATAAGGACCAGAATCCAAGATACAAGGCGAGGATCAAGAGCCAAGAACTGACACAGGCAGACATTTTGCAGGTGGGAGAGTGAAATGACTGAGATGCTGAACAAGAGCTCAATGAGGAGGTTGAAGTTTACCAAAACTTACAGTTGCACCATCACCCCATCCAGCAGCAAAGAAAGAGGCTTTTTAATGACATCTAACACTATTTCCTCCAGCAGGTTTTGATTTTTTAACAAAGTAACTGTATGCTGTGTTTTCAGCTGGAGGGAAGTGACATATGGTGTTGTTTAATAATTGAATTTATTTTAGAGCATCGTGTAACATGATTGCCCTGGAAGTGCTGTACATCTTGCCAAGCTGCCTCTGAGAATGGAGAGCAGGGCTCGTGTCTTGCCTGTGACTGTGCTGTGGTGGTGGTAGATAGCTGTGAACAGCAACAAGTCAAAGGAGTGATGTGAAATGATGGAAGTGATTCTAGAACTGCTCATATCTGGGGAGGTGAGAGATTTTGTTCCTGGCTTTCTCCCCACTTTTCTTGTCAGCTGGTTGTGACCATTTGCCAGTCACGATGAGGCCGAGCTAAGACATCTCATTGTCACTGGCTGTAAATACAGGAAATATATTCCCAAGCACTTGTTATTCTAGACTCCTCTTTGTCCGTTAATACTTTTACTTCTGAAAACAGAAAGGAAAAAATTGACTTTTACCCCACTTATCCTTTCTGTATCCACAGATTTTTCAGAGTGAGCTTTTGCTGAGGCTCCTTTTGCTTTTAGCAGGGCTGGCAAATGGGAGCACATAGGAAGGCGTTGGGTGAGGGTTAAGGTTAGGGAAGGTGTTGCAGAGCTGCCTTGGGCAGCATTTGTGGTGGCAGGAATGCCCTCCTAGCACAGCTCTTGCCCACTGCTGGACCTGTCAGTAAAGGCCTGTGCAATGGGGAATATCTTCTAGTTTATTCCCAAGTGGAGTGAAATGGCTGATGACATTGGGACTCTTCCTAGTGTAAGTCCCTGCTGATATTTTTTAGGTCCTGGAAAAGGAAACTTTTGTTCTAATTGAATTGTACTACTGCATTATTTATTAATATATTTAAAAAAAAAATTTATTCTGTCTCTTTATAAGATTGAATATGAGCCAGAAACAGCAGGATTGATATTCTGCCTTGGTTGGATATAAATTTTTTATCATATTAGCAATTTTCTTGTCATATTGGTTTTCTCTTTCAGTAGTACAGGGCATTCAGATGTTTATTTTCCTTTTGAGTTAGCTGAAATAAATTACAAATTAATAAATGCAAATAGTTGCATAAAAACAGCATTAGGACTGAGGGGAAAGAAAACTAAGAAATGATTAATATAGAAGTAAAGATTCTGGTTCTTTTCCTCCTGCTCCTATAGGGTCCCTAAACAGACATTCCCACTGCAGACTCTGCTTTGGTTTCTGCAAGGAAAGGTCAGTGACCTCGATGTGGTTCTTCCTCACACTGCTCTGACCCAAGCAAGGATGTTACACAGTTTGTCAGTCTCCCACCCTCTTGGATTTGTGCTTTATTTAGTATAGTATAGTGTAGTATATTATTTACTGTATTGTATTACCTGTTATTAATGCTATTAACTGCGGCAAATAACTGCATTCATAGCCTTCTACATCGTGCTCAGTCCATAGGTCCTTAAAAAGGCACATCAGCTCTTTCAGGGACCGTGGTGGAGCAAGTTGGGTCATTTCTAGAGTTCAGCTTCAGGTGTTTAGAGCCTCAATCAGTGTTCCTGGTACTCCTGTTTCATAGTTCTTATTTAGATGGAAATTCCCAACTCTATTTGAAACAGCTAAATAATTATTTCTAGATAGTGATTTGGCTCCACAGTGTGTTTTTCCATTTCTGAATTGTATCTGCAATTGCACTTATTTTGGGGGAAATCAGTCCTGATCTCTCTCAGAAAAGTGTTTTTGCCAGCAGATGTTTCAGGAAGCAAAGCCAGAAAATCAAAGTCTCTATGTCCATTTTGAGCCCGTTAACCCTGTGTCACAAGGGGTTATTTTAGCTTTTAGCTGATGAAAGAGGCGAATAAGAGAACCAGAGTAGCCCCTTCCATCCTTCCTTTCCATTTCCTTCTGGAGAAGATGAGAAGGGCAATATGGAAGATAATGCCTACATCTGTAAAGATTTCTGCAGGCATGGCTGGGGGTCAGTCCCAAATCACACACATTGGCAGTCCCAGGGAGTGGAATAACTGGGAACTCCTTGCAGGGCCACTCTGGGTGAGGCTGTCCTGTTTTGGGGACAAAGAGGGTCTAACCATGTGTACATGAGACTTGCCATGGCTCTCACCTGCCTGGTCAGTTTTTATCTCTTTATACAAATTTAGTGTTTGAGGCCATTAGAGCTCCTTCAGAAAGTTGAATGTCCAGTCTCTTCCAGGAGAGATTCTTTTGTGACCCCTTGGAAAGGGAAGACCGTAAACTTAATCTCCAGACTCATCTCTGGGGAGGTTGGTGTCCAAACACAAGGGACTGGAGTTTCAGTAGGAGGAGGAAATGAAATTATATGTCCTGAGAAGCACAAGAGGTTAGAGAATAAAAAGATATAACATTACCTGTTGGTTGTAATGTTTATGAATCAGGGCCAAACTCCCAAAGGAAACGTTCATAAATCTGAGCAGCTTCCCCCTTCAGTTTATTTTAGGCCAGGCTGGTGCATTCGTGGTTGGGCTCTTTGCATCACCAACAGCAGCAAAGTCACTTCACTGGGTTCAGAGGAACCTGAAATCTCACACTGTCTTTGCAGAAATGAGAAATGTTTCTGCCTGGTATTTTCCCACTGATCTGCATGGATTCATAAAATCCATAAAAGAGGGAAGACTGTGCAGATAATTTCCTGCTTCCTGACCTGTCCAGAGCTTGCATGGCAGGTTAACATCCCATTGTACTGTTTGATGAAGCTGCATTATGACACGTGGCTATTTGCCTCTCTCCTTTAGCTCAACAACAGAAAAAACCACTAAAAACCCCCTCCAAACCAATCCACCATTTGGCATCAGAGGCACAAAGGAGGGTTGGTGGAAGAGAGGCAATAGGCTGCTATGGGCTCTGAAAATAAATCCCAGAGCAATGCCAGTATATAAATATTGAAATGTTAAAGGGAACAGGGAAGAATTGTGCATATAAACTATAAATGAGACAGAATTGGTAATACCGAAAGGTGAACTTCATTTGATGGACTCTATTTAAGTAGTTGCTTTGTACATTAAAGTAATTCGAGGAATGCTTTTTTGTCACAGATGAAATTTCACAATGGAATTTACTTCTAGGAAACCTGGAACACTCTGTAATATTCCTCGGTGCGTCTGAGGGCAGGATTTAAGGGATACACAGACTACTAAACACTGGAATAGGAGCAAGCCCTTGATTCACAATTTTGTGATAGGAAGAGCAGAACACACATTGCATTCTTAAAGTTATTAAAACCTCCAGCATGTTGCATTTAAAGGGTATTTGAAGGATGCAGGTTAGTCGTATTGGATCAGACCCAAACCAGATGGGTTGTCTAATACACAGAGTTGAGAGGAGGAACAGCTTTGGAGTGTGCCTTGAAATCTCACAGCACAACTACTGTAGTTTGTCCCAGGAATATTAAAACACTAATTTGTTTTCTGAAAGTGTGGAAGTGAATGTAAGTGGCTGCTAAACTGCTGAAGTTTGTTTGCTTTTCTTCATCCCCTTGATCTTCGGATGTGTCGGTGTTACTGCAGATTTGAAACTGAGTAACTTTGTTTATTCTAGTTTATTTTAAATTGTATCCCAGAAATCAGATGCTGCTCAGACAAAGAGAAATAATTTCCAAAAGTATTAAGATCTCCTCAGTTTTAGCCTCTGTTGACAGCTCTGTAGGGCATTGAAAAGGTGGCTGGAATGCGTTAGACTGTATTTCTATAAATTCAGTAACAATTTTGCCTCTTTTTCCCCCTGTAATACCTACTTTGCATTGGTGCAGCTTTGCTTTCCAGCAGTGGGTGCCATGCATTTTTATGTGATGCAAAGGAATGTAATTAAGAGCAAAAGAAAAGGGAAGTGTGGTGTGGTAGATCTTCATGTAAGAAAAGTTTTGGTTGTCCCATCACTGCAGGGCCTTTGTCCTGTTTCAGGAAAAAAACATGGGAAAATATGGACCAACCCTTTTCTCTTTCATAAGCTTGAACTTCTCAGCATATTTCCTACCCCAGAATGAAATATTCAGCTGAAAATGTCTTGACCTCATAACTTCCTTCTCTTCCTTCCAGTTGTCTTCTTAGCCTGGAATTCCTTCACCTCTCTCACTGGGCTGAATGTCTTACACGACAAATTTGGCCACTAGACAGTTTAGGTAAAATGCAAGCTGAAATTATAGGTCCAGAAATTATTAAAATAAAATAAACAGCCATAGAAGCAACAACCCTAAGCTCCTTTATTCTATGTAATTAAAACTGATCGAGTTCATCAGCACCTTGTAAATGTCTGCAGTATTCAGGTTGCCCTTCTGTGGGATTTTCCATGTTCTTGTGGCTGGAGGAAGGATTCTCACACCTGTTGAGCAAAGGGTTGTGTGATTAAGTAGGGTATTTTTCTCATAATTCCCAAGATTTTTTTCCTCATGAGTTGTCATGTGTCTGAGTTTTAGTGGGCTTAAAATTGCTCTCCTTTAAAGGTTCATTTGGTCAACAGCCCCTGCAATGTGCACCAAGTGTAAAGTGTTCATTGTGACTAATGGTCTCCTTCCAGCAACCTGAAATGGTGCTGCTTTTTCTATCCACCTCTAGGAATCCTGGTGAGGATTTTGGAAAGCCAGACACGTAGACATAAATTGTTCCTATTTGACAATAAAAATACCATTGGTATCTTCAAGTCAGAGTGTATTTCCATGTGTCTATGTCTAGTATACAGAAATAGATTTCTAATATATAGAAGTAGTCTTAGTTCTAATATTTGGATTTTTTTTAATCTTTGAAAAAGAGGAAAAATCAGGAGAAACCTAAAATACAGTATGGTTTTTGGAAGAGTAGAGTTAATAAGTGGTAATGTGGGAAAGTAAATTAGAAAAGTGCCATCCATGAAAAATGGAAGAATTATTTATTTTCCCAAACTCCTAATCATTTAATTATTACGTATTATTGGTACAAGCATAGAACCTATAAATCCTGCTAGTCCTGCTGAATAACTCCTGCATTGCAAGCAATGAGACAAAGAAGGAGATCATGCCCAGAAATAACCATCTATGTAAAAGACGAAAGGAAATTCCTGAATGA
This sequence comes from Anabacerthia variegaticeps, assembly GCA_035583185.1. NCBI lineage: Eukaryota > Metazoa > Chordata > Aves > Passeriformes > Furnariidae > Anabacerthia > Anabacerthia variegaticeps. Next base: position 146,605,386 of record JAWWEW010000078.1, on the reverse strand, counting down.
GCTGGGGAGGACACGAGGAGACGAGGAGCTGCTGTGGTTCACCATGACAGGCAGTGATCCCTAACGTGTCAACACCCTTGTGAAGCCTTTGTGGGCATCCCACAAGGATGTGCTTGGGGGAGGGAGGAAAGCAACATAACTCTTCCAAGAGCCAATGGACAGCATGAGCAACAGCTTGAAAGAAAAGCTGGATTTCAACTCCAACAGATGGGTGGTGGATGTTCTTAGGCGCCTGCTAGAGGTGAGCACAGCCTTCCAGAGCAGAAACAGGGAGGAGAAGACACAGGAGGACAGACTGCAGGAGGGGCTGAGAGCAATGAAATGTGGCAGGCGTTACATTTCCATACTTCTTGTGTGACGGCATGAAGTCAGAATTCATTAAAGCCTTTTTATAGGTACAGTAGCAACACCATATGGAAGATTTCTGTCTGGCTGTGGCCACATGATAGTCTCTGAAGAATACCACGTGAATTCAGTACAAAGTCTGTGACACCGAAACTCTAGATGTGTGTGGAAGGGGTATACACACTGAATTAAATTTATTTAGCACACAAGGAGTTATTTCCTTGGAGTGAGAGGGGGGGTTTAGTGGGTTGACCTTGGCCAGTTGTTCTCCCCACTGCTGTCTTTGCTCCCCTACCTCAATGGGAGAGGAGAAAGTGAGAGATAAAGCTCATGGGGTGAAACAAAGAGAGGGACATCACTCACCAGTCACCATTACAGGTGAGGCCACTTTGCCACTGTCGTATTAGTAGATCTCTGCAACCCCAAAAAATAGTTGTGTTTCACGTCCTGCTTCTTAACACAGGATATGAAGCCCAACCTGTGCGAAATGTCCACGTTCATTCCTAACCCCAAAGCCCCCTTTCCAAATGCCCATTCCAGGGAGGTGGGAAGGGAGAGAAGGCTCTTTATTGTCTTTACAGTGGCTGTGTTGTGTGCTGGATCCCATTGTTGAATGAACCTCTTCAGTTTACACAGAACAGCATGGAGGAACAGCCCTGGGTGTAAACTCCCAGTCTGAATTTCATCTCTAAATAGATAAAAACCCGCCTGCCTAAACATCTACAAACTCAGGAATGCAAATAACCCAAAATGTCGATGGTAGTTTTGTTGCTGCCATTGTTGATAAATATCAAAGTACTCCAATTCTACCAAACCAGGGAGTGTTTGCAGCTCTCCATCACGTGAAGCCCGATTCAAAGCATAAGATATAATAAGAACGCTGATGCAAGTCTCGGTGCAGATTGCAGATCTGGGGCTGAAACCATTTCCATTTTCAGTTCAGCTAATTGGTTTCCAATTGCCTCTTTCATTTCACTGCACCCAAATGCTCATTTTCAAATCTGGGAGCAACTGCATTGCTAACTCTATAAAACAGAAATATTTTTGCTTAGCTTGTTCATTATCTGAAGCATTTTTCTGGTATCAATGAACTTGGAGCTGTTTGTGACACTGACAACTAGAGTTACTTGTTTTGCATTACTCCTACAAAATGTAAACTTAGAAGGTTCCAGTTGGTTCCTGCTCTGTTGTCATAAGTCCATCACTTGGAATTGCCATTAAGGCAGGACAAATCCCTTGATGTCAGAAATGTTTTAGATTTAAAAGAAATTTGTACCAAGGAGTGATACAGGTTTTGCAGGCTGTCAGCACCCATGTGGCCTGTCACACAGATGCTCCTGTCTGATGTGTGTCTTTTAATCAGCTCTCCCTTGCCAGCCCAGAAGAGGAATTATTTACAGATTTATTGTGGTAGGCTGTGGACATTTTTATTTCTTTCTTAAGTGCTTGCATGCTAAGGGAGACTTGTTATTTGGACTGGAGGTTTGCCCCAGTGTTTTCAGTTTGCCAGGCTGAGGTTGTCTGTGCCCATCCTTCATGTCCTGCTCGGTGCCCACTCGCACCACTGAGCTCTGTGTGACCTTCAGGAGCTCTTGCTTGAACCAGAGGGCTGCTGGCTCTGATTTCAGTAACAACAGGGAAGATAAAAGGCATCAATTAAACCTGATATAATTAATGTAGGAACAAAGTGGAGCAGTAGTAACATCTGAGGGGATATTAACCATGAAAATAAGAAGAGCACTGATAGAGTTTATGAGTTGAAGATTGTTAATGTTTCCCTGAAGAAACTTTAACATTTTTGTTTGCCTGATTTGTGATGCTCTCCTCTTTCATGTTAATATTGCAGTTCTCTCTTTTACTTACCTGCTTGGAGAATGTCTGAGGAGTCTGTTTATGTTTATTTGTGTACTTAGAAGAATTAATGCTGGTTTACCCCTCTCAAAGATAATTATATTTTAAAATTAGCTAAATTTTATTTTAGTTCTTCTGTCTAATAGGTTAGATGGCAGCAATACTGAAATTGCCATTGTATTTTCTATCTCATCTTCTCTGAGCTATCCACATTCCTTACAAAGAAGCCTTTGAGCAAATGTTAACCGGGAAAAATTCATTGTTCAAAGGCAGCACACATCATGTACAGTGCATTAAATTCAGTCTTTTTTCAGTTATCTTATGTAACACCATTATGGAAATCTGGATAAAATCTGAATATGGTAATCCAAATATGTATTTTATATATACCCTTTGCACATTTTCAGTTGTAGGTTATTTTTATGTTTCCTTTTTCTGTCAAGTAATACTTTTGTAATAAAGATTTTAAAATGTTATGCTAAAGCTATATAGGTTCCTAACATATGAGCAGACTTTGATGTACTTATATCTTTAGACCATCTAGCTTGTTGTTATAAAGAAAAATAGCAATAGTTTTGAAAAATTGAATGCGATTCAGAAATGCTCAGATGACTAGAAAAATGTGCTAAAAGGATTGGGAGGGAGCTCGATGCATTTAGTTTGAAGAAGACAAGGCTCTGAGGTGTTGATTACAGTCTGTGCATATCTTTTCGAGGACTGGAACACTGGTAATGGAACTAAAAACTGGTGATGCCAAAGAAATGATCCACCCAAGTGGAGATTGAGGCTACTTGACTTCACACTGGAGTCAGATTGTTTTTCTGCGCAGAGGGAATAACTCACTAATCACATGAGCACTCACATGGAGGGTGTTGGATTTACCAGCGCTCAGCACATGATGTTTTTCTAGTTGTTCCCGTGTGAACACAGTTGAATTGGAGGACTCTGGTGGCACATGTTGGAGAGGTCACACTGCAAGTCCTGAGAAGATCTGCTTTCTCTCTGAGTTATGGCCAAGTGGGTGGATGTGTTAGAGATGGTGCAGCCTGTGGAAGGACGATGTTAACTCTGGATGAGATCAGCCAAATGTGGTTGGTCTGGGTCAGGTCTCCTCAGAGCTGTCAATGCTCTCTGAACTTAAATGCTTTGCTGATACTCCTAATGCCCTAATTCTTCATGTGTAATGGGCAGACAGGCAGGAACAATCACTGCTACATCATGAGAAGAAAGTGAAATGCGGTTGTTCTCCTCCTCATTGCCAAGTAACGTTGGTGGTGGGACATTACACACATAGGTCATCCTTTTCCCAAAGTGACAGCTTTTCTGCTCCCCTCCCAGACAGGTGATTCATCCCATTGCATGACTTGGACTGAACATGAGAATGCTAAGGTTTGCACTTTTTCCCAATGCAAGGTTAATGCCAGGGGCTGAGTTTTCCAGAGGAGGTCAAGAAAGTCAATATTATTGATAGTAAGAATTGTGCCTATTGCATGTCAAGACCTGTTGGAAATACGTATTTGCTTTATTAATTAATTTTCTTTCCAAATTGAGTTCTCCTTCTATGCAAGCTTTCAGTGATCAAAGAGAAGGCTGTAGGATTCCTTTAAACTTCTTTTTTCATTCATACCTTATTGGAGTTAATACAATATTGGAAAAACATTACAAAGATTCAGACTCTTGGTTGGTTATTGATTCATTCTACTGATGAACCCGCTTTCCTTAAAAAATTGTTGTTGCTCTGCATTTATTAGTTGCTGAAAACAATCCAGAGAATGGGATGAATAAAGTCAGAATATTAAATACTTAAAAGGAAGTGGTGGCAATTTAAGTCATGGTTTTCTTTTGTTGCAAGTGGACAACCAGTCGGAAGTAGAAATGTCCCTTTTGGATACAGAAAGCTTCTTGGTAGCCAGTGGTGTACATGATTGTTTTTCGTGTGAATAAAAGTGACTTTATGGCCTTGAGAAAGAGTACTTCACAGAAGAAGAGAAGAGTACTTTCACAGATGGGATCTCTTTTTTCAAACAGAAATCTGTAGCAGGGGCACACACGTGTAAAAATATCCATATTTATGAGTGCCTGTGAATGTAATTCGAAATGTTTCGGTATATCATTTAATACTGCCATTTAAAATTATATTAAATCTAAAAATTATTCCTGACCAATGAATAATATGCTTACTGATTGTTACTCATCAGTGGTACATGACATACTGTGGGTTTTGTACATTGTGTCATCCCTTCGGAGAATATCTCAGGTACCACTATGTTGCAAACTCCAGTGTGGACTCCTAATAAACATACACTTCAAAAAAGTTTATGGCAGTATTTCTACCTTGAAATCCCACATCTGGGCTGACTGGGATCAGCTTTCTACCATGGAGTTTTAAACACGAAATACCAGCTACACTCCAGGGACAAAAGGTTGGCGAGTTATTGGAAAAGGGAAAATAATCTCTTTGTAGAGACACAGACAAAAGAAAGAAAAGTTCGATTTGACTTTTAGCGGCTTCTTCTCTTTTTCAAACCCTAATTGATTTCAGCAGTTCTTGCCCTCTTTACAAATCTTTTTTTATATGTAATTATATATTTGCCTTATAGTCCAAGTAGAATGGTGAACCCAACAGTAGGAGCTAATAATCATGTATATTAGAAGATATACACTGAAATTGAAATTGATCTTTCTGGGGGAAAAATTCTATAACTGGTTTTGTATTCTTAGATCTGTGCTGCGAAGTGCTAAGTCATACTGATCAGCATGGGTTTATTGCATTATTTCAGCAGTGGAGAGAATTAAATGAATGATGACTAAAAGAGGACATTTATGTGACATTCAATTATTTAGCAATGTAAACTGTCAATGTATTTTATTTCAAGACTCTAAAAGCTGCATTTTGAAGCCAACGTAGTGAAGTCACTGGAACTGAATTTTTCATTAGCTTTAATGACTTTTTTCAGTGGTTATTGTATGGGTCATCTGCAAAATGCAGTAATTAAAGCACTGGTGGTAATTACAACTTACGGAAAATAACTGAAACTGAGTTTGAGAAGAATGCCTGTCTTTATGCCACAGGACTAGAGCAAAGGCAGGTCTCGTGCTCTGTTTTCAGTTCCCATGTTTTCCTTTCTTTGGTGGAAGTCACTGGGAAATCATTTCTTAGAAATTATATATGCCTTCTGCCACGTTATATTTAAGGTTCTGTTGAGGGTTTATTTTCCAGTAAAATTCTAGTTTCTAAAACCAGAATTGTGTTTCAGTGCCAGATCATGCTCTTTCTCAGCCTTGGACATCCTATGTATACACTTCATGCTCACAGTCTCAAACATTGTGACCATTAATGTGTGAAAATGAGTAGATGCCCATTTTTTCCTTCATTCTCCCTCACTCTTTGATCTTGCTTTTAGAGGGTATAAATGTCAGAACATGGTGTAAAGCGCCTTACCTCGAGGAAACTGGTGTATATCCTTTGATTCAACAGTCTTTGGTGATTCAGGTTAATTGATGATCCTCAGCATCTCTTGGATTTTGACCCCCACTGATTTATTGTGTTTGCAATCCTTACTATTGGAGCACAGTCCAGTGGAGAGGGTGCTAGACTAAGAGTCAAGATACCTTGATTTCCAAGTTCTTCTCTGCCCAGCTGAATGAACACAACTTTCTGTTCCTGTAGAAGAGAGGGATGTCTTCCCCTTCGAGGAACTTTGAGTCTGGCAGTGAAAAAAAATACAATTTAGAGGACCTTTTATTATTATTTTACTTCAGACTTTATTGGAAAGCAATGCACCTAACTTAGTTTCTTAAATATATTCCTAGTTGGATTTGGGTCTCTGCCATTCTTTTATTTTGAGTTGGAAGAGTCAGTTAACGATACATTCCTTGTTTTATGTCTGTAAAGATGAAGTCTACAGAGAAGGTGATCCTGCCCTGCTGTGCTTCTCAGATACCTCAATGACTTAAAATTACTGAACAATTTTAAGCCCTGCAATAGAGTGTCAGAGTGCCCAGCAAGTGGTTAAAATTGAGGGTATGTTGTCTATTTCAAGTGCAGAGGCAGAAAGAAGAAGAGAAAAGAGGCTGTTTCTGGTATTATGGGCTGCTGGCCCAGAAATGAATTATCAATGGAGGTGATGAGGTAATCTCATTATCCTGTTTGAAGATGCTCTGAGCCCCTTGAATATGCTCAGTGTTCCCTTTCAAGGGTTAGCTGTGAAGTGAAGAGGTATGTAACAAGCTTGTTGGATAAATAAAGAATGCTAAATGCAGCTGAGATTTTTTGGTTGGTTTGTTTTCTTTCTAACATCTTGAAAAACAGATGAGATCCGTCTTCCTTGTTCCATTAGTATGCAGAACTTATAAATGTCTTAGCTTTGGGGGAGTTCCTCAGGAAATAACATTATTGTTTTGGTTTTTTCCTGAGTTTTGAATCATCTGTTAAAGTCACAGATCCTTGTTTGCAAATCAAAATCTCAAAATGTGAAGCAGAATTGTAATTTCTTGGATATCACTCTTTATTTTTGCTCATGTTTTTGCAAAGCACTCTACTCTCAGGGAAAGGTATTATTGATACATCATATTTTTGATTTTTTTTAGTACTGTTGGGCTTCCACAACCGGTACAAGCTCTTTCCTGGGTAAGACTGTTTTGAGTTTATAGTAAAAAGGGATTTAAAGTTTGCAGATGCTCCAGTTTTGGAAGCAGGCCAGACTAGAGCTACAGGCTTGATTTTATACCCTATAAGGGTAAAGAGATTGGAAAGTTTTTACCAAGAATGCTTTACTAGAAGATTGGGCTTCTCTTCAGAGAAAGCTGCCAATTAAAAAATGCCCTGTGATATTTATTCATGTATTTTGGTCCTAAATGGCAGCAGTCACGGGCCCAAGTTGTGTTGCTGTTGGAATGAAGGGGATCTGCCCTTCACCAGTGTGTGACATTGTGGCTGGGGGAAGCTCTGCACTCTGCCAGTGCGTCACCAAGCACCCAGGGGCCCAGCTCTGAAGGTCTGACTCAGAGTCTACCTCAGGCAAGAGTAAATGGAGACCTTGCCTGAGGAATGACTGACTGTTCCGTATAGGAATCCCGAGGATGTAATGTGATTTGTAGTAAAGGAAGGGAATTTGATTCCTCATAAAGCGCTGACACGCAATTCCCATTGGCTCACCCAGGGAGAATTTATTTCTTCCTGTCTGCTCTTGTCTGCAGAGCCGTGAAAACCCTGCTTTGAGCCACTGGCAAGCTGAGGGGGTGACTGCCAGCTTCTCTCTGCCCTTTGGGGAGCAATGTTTTGGTGCACAGGAACTTCTGGGAAATGGGCAAAGTTACGCAAAATTACTATTGGCCTTTCAAGAGGCTTAGTACCATTTTTTGCCCTCTGCTGGAAAATTCAAGATTTTTTTAAATACCAGGTTTGTTGGGATCAAGGCAGAAGAGTGAAAAGGGTGTGTTGCTCAATTTTTGTTCCTCTCCCTTCCACAGTACCAGGAGATGAAGCTCTTTCCTTTCCTTCTGAAGTATCTGGTGCAGAGGTAGTGCTGGACTAGATGAGTCCTGTGTGCAGTTCAGCTTCTGATTCCCAGAAAATGAGCTTCCATGAAGTTACATTACTGATGTGTATGAATAGCTTCTGCCAAAGAATCCTATCCTTGGGATGCTTTAAAAATGCATAGTGACCTTCACATGTATTTTTTAAAATTTAGAACTATTGACTGCTATCAGAGCAGGTAGGAGAAAGACACAGGCACAGCTCCTTCGACTTGAAGACAGTAGAGGGTAGTGGATTAAATCACAGCTGTCAGCAACTACAAGTTCCAGGCCTTGGCGGGGAATCCTAAAAAGGGTGGGAATACATCTCACAACATCAATCTGGCTTCCCAAACCTGTCCAATGTTTTGAGCCTTCCAGATTCCTCCTGTGACAGCTGTACATGTTATTTTGGTGGTAATAGCTTTGACAATAAGAGTCTTTATTCATGTACTGAAATGTTGGGTCCCTTAGAGGATGCAAAGATAAGTGAAATTTTGGGTTTCCAAGTCATGGTGGGGAAATTGTTACATCTTCCCATCTGGGCAGAAGCGATTTTAAAGATCCAGTTGAAAGCTCCAGTTGAGGTTTTTCTGCCTGGATGATGACACATTGCAGCCAAGAGTCCCTTTTAATTTTTTTGAACTGAATTGCCATCAGGTGGGAAAAACCAATGTAAGTAGCCCTGTGGTGGTTTTCCCAGTGGAGACTGCCTTGGGCAACCTGCCTTTGTCTGAATGGTGAGCTTAGTCCACCACTGAGAGAGCAGCAAGCAGTTGAAGATGGAACTCAAGCAAGCAAGGGCAAGAAGTGTCTATCAGGGTGCTTTCCCAGCTCCTCTCCACGGAGCATCTGTACTCAAAAGGATGGACAAGAAAGCAGTTTTGTGAAAATCGGCCGAAAGTTATTTTGGGTAGGAAAAAAAGACCTTCCCTGAATCCCTTCTGTTGCTGTGCCCATAGTTGAAAGCATTTTTTGGCCACCAGATTCTCAGATAAAGAAGTTTAAGGTTTAATTGGACCCTCAGTTCTTTGGGATGATTTTCTTCAATGTAAGTACAAACTGTCAAAAGTCAATGTTTGAAACGTTTGACATTTGAAAACTGTGTTTTCACTTGATATTTGGAGCTGCCTTTGAGCAAAGGTAGCATTATATTCCATTTTAAATGTATAGATTTAGATATGTAAGTCCCTAGTTTGCAAGGTAAATTTCTCTCTGCAGTTATGATTGTGTTAAATCTATCTGCTAAATTATTGTGCTTGTTTTCAGACTGTTCCTTAGAAAGATTGTTTTGGTTTTCTGAGAGAATGATGATCGAATTTATGACTGTGTTCTCTATAGCAACATCAATTATTCCAATAAAGGCCAAATAAAAAGAGCTATTTGCTTGTTTTCTCAGACAAAGACTTGCTGGGACTTTCAAGTAGCTCAGATGTCTGGCTCACAGCAAGCCTCTGTAACACAATGGATTCTTGTGCTGCCTTCACATGTGTACCCACACTATTCATTAGAGAGGTCCATGGAAAGGCAATTGTTGGTGCCCTGAGACTGGCTTGCTATTACGCTTTTTGTAGACTGTTTTCCCACATAATGCAGTTCAGGGCAGTGGAACTTAAATTAGGAATCAACAGTGTCCGAAACGGTTGTGGTGTTTCACTGTGCGAGTGTCACTTTAGCAGGAATGTGTCTTTGGGCTGCTGGACTAAACCAAATTCGTTGTTGTTGAATGTGAAAATCTAGGAAGCTTCCAGCTGTTTATTTTACAGGAGCGAAGATTGTTGTTTTCTTCCTCTTGGAGTTTATAGTGTCCTTACATGGCATAAAGAGACACGGAAGGAAGTGTTTTTAAAGGATGGAGAAGTGTACAATTCTGCTGATGTGGGGCAGTTTCTCTGTAGGAATAGAGGGACTAGAGCCCTCGTCCTGTGCATGTGCCAAGAGGCTGCTTAAGGGTAAGACAAGATCACCTTGCTGATTCACTCGGGGTCTGCTAAGTTATCACTTTTGATCCATTTATTGCACAGCTGATGATTGCTTGGCATCAGAGCTACACAAGTTAAATTTCTCAGATGTCCTTTATAAAAAAACTACAAGGAGAATTATAATTAACATGGGATTTGTTTAGATTTCTTTTTTGCTTTCCTAAGAAACTTCATCTTCATTAAATCTGTCTCACTTAACACTCTGACCATGATTTCCCTTGGCCTAAAACAAGGCCCCCAATTTAATATTTTCTTTTGATTAAAATTGTTTAGCATGTGTTGAGAGTAGCAACATGTTTTATAGGTTTTTTTCCTTTATCTGTACCACTCAGGGCTCCATAAAGGGGCAGGTGGAGGCTGAGGTATCCCAGTTGTACCAATGGCTTTAGATCTGCTCTGGAGCCTGCAGAGGGTTGATCTTGATGCAACTCATTTTTGAGTCATGCGTTGCTCAATGCTGATGAAACATCTTAATCCACAGCATCTGTTAAGCACTTAAGATGAAAAAAACCTTGAGTTTCTCCAGGTTCATTATAGTCTGGAAGTAGGAGGTGAAAAGTTGGAGCAAACAGAATGTAAGGGGTGTCCTGACTCTTTTCCAAAGTCTGGTAGTCTAATGCTATAAATGAGACAAAGTTTGTAAGATGAGGTCATCTCTGTACAACCCTTTAATTCTCATTAATATGCATTCCTGTTCCCTCTACTGTAGAAAACATAGTCGTGAACCAAACTGACTGTTCCCTTTGAGCTTTCTCACCTCAGGCCTTACAGTGTTATTTCATTTTGGTTCTCATTTAAGAAACCACTCAAGTACTGTTTCTGAAAGAGGCTTGGAATGTTAATTATGTCCAATAGGACTATGCTGAGGCCATTAAATTAATTTTGCTTCTGTCCTATGTAGATATGAATCTCAGCTTCCTGAATTGAAAAGGCCATTCCATTATATGCCAACTGTTGTGTCCAGGAACCTTTCCACAATGTTTGTAGTACTTATCTGCTCCAAAGAAATACTTCTGCCCATTCAGGGTGTTTAAAACACCTCCTTTACAGAAGATGACAGTCTCCTCTTTTTGCTTCTGATTTGTGGCAAAGGTCTAATTAAAGTTAAACTGAAATGATAAATATGTTTTTATTCAAACCATAAGACTTTACAAGGGCTTCAGAATTCCTGGACTCTAAAAAAGTGATGAGTAGAGTCCAGCATGCAGACTGCATTTAAAATACTTCACAAAGTTGTATATTAACAGACAAGAGAATTCATGTCCTGGGTTTGTTTGAAGGAGGAGGGACTTGGTGTTGGAAGTCCATTTGGATCCTACCAGAAAGAGGGGTGTGACGTTAAAACTGCTCTAAGATACTATGACAGGTTTGCATCTAGGGCCTAAAAGATGACAACCATGAACAAAAGCTTAAGGAAAGCAAAAAAGGCACATGAAAGTGCAACCTCTGTATAAATGAATGAAATTGCAAGTTTCAACCATTATTGCCGCTTTCCTTGTAAAGGAACTCTGGACCATGGGGTTGTTGTGCATTTTATGAGGAAGGGAGGGTTAGATTTGCCTCGGGACTCCTTTGGTTCACTTTCCTTCATTGCCTTTGGCTCTGAGCTGCCCTGGGTGTTCACATCATCTGTGTGCACCAGGTTGGGCTTCACATCTCCTTCTGCCTCACATGCAACTCATAAGTACCTCAAATACCCACCTAGGGAAGCTAATTCATTTATAAAACTAATGTCAGTTGGGAAGGGCAGACTTAAAATCTTCCTAAAAATTAACTGTCCCTGTCCCTGATTTGGGATTTATTAAGGGGAGATAAGCAGTAATTGCTCGATGACACTGGGAGTTCTTACAGTTTAATTAATGAATGAATGGCTGTCGATGCACTGAGAACATCTGATAAAAGACATCCAAGACATAGAAAATATAGTTGTTTTAATGCCTTACTGCAAGGACCCTTTCTTCAAATGAATATCCCTGGGATAATATAATTGTCATGATAGTCAATTAGAAGTCCATGGGGTTCTTCTGTAATTCTTGTTTCTTTTCTAATTGTCACCTCAGGAAGAAATTTTTCCAGTTATGTTTCTCACAACCAAGTTGGAAACTGTAAGTTCAGCTTAAAGGAAGCTAGTAAAGGAATGCAGGAAGAAAATGCAGTTTTATGTGTGATGTTGGGAAATACAGTATAATTGGGATTTCTCTCAGGTGGAGGAAAAATAAAAGTGCTGAAATGTAACCCCTCCAAAAAAAAAAATAAATCAATTCAGAAAGTGATATAAAACCCCCTCTGTACTAAGGAAAACAAGTTATCCAGCAAAAGGAGTTGTAAACAGGAGTTTGTCAGTGATGACTTCTCAGGTCTTGGAAGAGCCACTCAACTGTGCTTTGGTTTCTTCACCAGCAAAATTAAATTAGGGATTGACATTTTTGCTCAGAATATTGTGATGGACATAGGTGAGTGGATTGGAATAGTTTTTCAAACATGTTTGCCAGTAATCTGAGTTTCACCATCCAGGTAATTGCAGCTGGTATGAGCAGTACATCAAATAAATTTTATTTCATTTCATATGTTCTCCTTTAATCAATCAAAACTAAACCAATGATTTAATGTATTTGAAGTTCTACTTGGACACATACTGGGGTTTTTTAACTGCTCTGTGCCCTACTATTCAGCAGAAGAAATCTTTCCCCAGAAAGTTTACAAGCTAAAACCATGGTAAAGTCAGTGATATGTTCATATTTTGATTTCATATGTGTCTTTTACTCCCAACCTTTGATGTTAATTCTGAAAACAAATTTGTACAGTTTCTTTTGGGGGATTCAGGGCTATGAGGCTTGGTTTTCTCCACAGCAAATGGATTTTCATTTATCTATTCCATTTAATTCGTGGTTCTTATTAACCTGATCCCTGAAGGTATGCAGCAGTGGAGAATGCACCATGCCTTATTGCTTTCCTTTCCCAGTAGTAAAGTAACCAAATACATCTTCACTAAAAGTTGTTTTTATATAATAAGAGACAAGGAAAAGTTAAACATTGCTGCAGAGTGACTTATTTGACATAGCCAGGGGTGTCTGCTAGATGAGTGACCAGAGATGGATAGATGTCTTTAGCTTTGTAAATGCTATGAACAGAAATCTGGGATGAAATATTGCTGTGTCATAAGCCCAGTCAGCACTCAGGAGATGAATGCATCCCTCATCGGCCTTGTGATTAAAAAGCATAAAGTGGCATAAATCCAATAAATTATTCCTGAAGTTTGTGAGGTTTTTGCATCTTTTAAATATGAAAACTTATGGTTTTCCTTGTGACAGGGGTTAAGAAATATCTCAGTGAACTACAGAGTAATAGATTCTCTCCTTAAAAATTATGATCCATATTGTAATGAATATATGGCAAAAAATCCCACGCAATAAAGGAAGACAGCCAAATCCATGGCAAAAAAAAAAAAAAGAAAACATGCCCAAGAATATTTCAAACCCAGTACATGAATTATCAAAACTAGAGCATAAGGAATGAGCTGGCTCTAATGTAAGTAAATGGGGTGTTTGAGGTCGTAGCAGGGACTCAGGTGAATGAATGCTCTGGGGTAGAGCTGTGCTGCTCTGCCCCATCCATCAGTGTCCACATGGCCTCTGGGGATTGTATTGGGGCCAGATTTGAAAAGAATACCATCAACAGAGGTTTGAGCGTAGTGTTTTCTGTGTGTTGGGTTTGATTAGAAGAAAGAAGGAGCCTTTTAGATCCCTGTATCTTCTGGAATAAACTGACAGCCTGTGGGTTCCTGCTATGTGTATTAACGTAATGGGAACACACAGAGGCCTCTGGAATGGCACTGGGGTGAAACATTGTCCTAACTCTGTAGAAAGGATGTCCAGAGTGGAAATAACAGCGAGTACAGCACAAGTGATCTCTTTGAAGGGGTTGGATGTCCAAGGCAAGTTGCTGTTGGGCAAAGAAGAAACTTTTAGTGTAGATTGGAGAGTCAAAATTAAAGCGTTTGATCCTTATAAAATAATGTCTGTGTTAAAATGGAGGGTCAAGAGGTGCCTGAATCACACGTGGGGAGATTACGAGGAACATCTCAGCATCCTCGGGATTTTTAAGGAGGTAATAATCTAATGTGAGCTGTAGAAATCAAATTGCTGTGCTAATAGTAGCTTTTGGCACTTACTGAGTTTCACTTCTCCTATGCATGCTACACCTTGAAGGGGTTCTCATGACATGTCAGTGAATGAAGAGTGATTCTTGCTAAATGCACACTGTGCTTTAGGAATATATACCTTGATCTTTGGGAGGTTGCACAGTGCTCTGTTAGTGAATCAGTGGCAGACCATGATTTTGATTTTGATGTGTTTCATATCCAGAATCTGCTTGTTTGAGCTGAGTATGTTGAGGAGCCATAGAAACCTACTTGGCTTCAAGGGGAAAAAAAAAAAAAAGAACAAATAAATAAATTAATAAACAACCCCCAAGGCAACAAACCCAGTATGTTCATGGCTATGAATATAAATGCATTTAACAATAATCCTCTTTTTTTCCTATCTTGTTTTTGTTGTCTTGGATTCTCTCAAATATTCTTCCTGTGTTGAATTCATTGCTTCAAGTGGTGTGTCTGCTGCAATGTGTTAAAAATGTGAGATGGAGTCCAGGTGAAAGCTTACTAGGACCATCTCCAGTGCAATTCTCACATCTTTCATTCTGAAATCCAGTAAAAAAAAAAATCACAGAAATACCAGATTCTAGCAGAATGGCTTTTTATTTTTTGCTGTTCCTTTGGCAAATGAAGGAAGTCTTCATCATCCTCCAGTGCTTTTCCTGCAGCACTTTCTTTTTCACTTGCAGAGAAACGTGTTTATTTGTCATTTGGGGAGGGAAATGTGTTTAATGCCTTGAAGACCTTGCGTGGTTTGATTATTTTAAATTCAGTGTCGCTGCTCCAAAGTCAACTCCCTGGGGATTCTCCTTCACCCTGCCCTGTTGGGCTACTCCATGGGGCTTTAGGGTCTTGAACCTCGTGATGTCTAAGCCAGTGGCCACAGACAGCATCTCCAGCATTGCTGACAGGCACAGGAAATTTAAAAGCTGAAATAGAGGCCAGCAAGGAGCATCACGGCTTTCAGCATTCCTGCCTTGGCCAGGGAGTGGTGGTAACCTGCCTCCTGCCCTCAGCTCGTGAATTTTCCCTGTAAAACCTCTGAGGAATCACACCTTCAGCATGTGTGGCTTTTTCCTCTCACAGGGCTCAGCTTTAATAAAACAAAATGCTACACAGTTGGAACAAATCCTGTCTGGGAAATATTTGAGAAGAGTTTTCAAGTGAAGCGGTTCAGAAGGCTCGTGTACTTCCTCTGCTAGCCAGGAGGAGCATTTGATTAATGCTTTTCTTGAATGATTTTCTTGAATTATCCCCCCCCAAGCCCTTTTTTGGGGGAGGACAGTGAGTCTTTCAGAGAGCATGTGGCTTCTGAGGGATTTAGTTAGAAATTCTGTTGCTAGGAAGCCTGTAAAGGAAAATGTGGTATGAATAACATGAATACATACAGTAGTCCTCAAATAGCCCTTGCATCCATCTGTCACGTGTCAACATTTGTTTATGGAAATATCCTTTCCCAAATGTTGGTCTACTTCATTCAAAACTTCCCAAGTTTGCTGTAAAATCGTCATCCTCAGCTATGCAGATGAGTCCAAATAACTCCAGTGCAAGTAACAAGCTTTGACCTCAAGCAAAGCACTTTTCTTGTTGAGTTGCTGCATTTCTTCTTTAGCTGCCTTTGTTCGGTTATATGTGTAATTTATTCTTTATTTAAATTTTTTTCTGTTACAGATTTCATAATTGCAATTCAATCATTACACTGGAACAGGGCAAAGATTAATTTGATTTTAATTAATTTTTTAATTGCAGTTTTCTCCAAAGCTCGAGTTACATTTCTCTGTATATTTAGAGTTGTTACATTGGTCTAACATAAATATTAACCCACTTAAAGCTACATATTACTTTTAATCTTGGAAAGATCCTCTCTTTAGTTTGGAAGACATTTCATCTCTGCTCACCGTGAAATTGCCACAAATGAGCAATAGAGTTGTATTGTTAATTCCGTGTGCATGGCATTGAATCATTATTCTTGAAGGCATTTGTGAATTACCCTTTGAACAAGGAATCTAGTTCTCAAATAAATTTATGGAATTAGCATTATCTCAGCTCCGAGATGGGTCTGAATTTTCTGTGTTCTGTGTCTGGACCGGTGTTTGTCGGGGCAAGGACTGTCCACTGTCCCTCGGGGTCACAGGAGAAGGTTGAACATTGGCGTTAGAAGCAAAAATAGACTGGAGGATGTGGAATTGCAATTTTCACCAAGTTTTCCTCCTGTCCAGATGTGCTTTGCAGCTCAAAGTCCATGGTGGAATATAGGTCAGCAGGATCTCCATCTTTGTTGCCAGGTCCAACTTGCAAAAGAAAAAGTTCTTCTTCTCAGTGAATTAATCTTGTTATTGGCACACGGATAAATTGATAATATGTGCCTGCCCATGCTGGTTCTGTTTCTCAAAAAGCTTCAAGGTTTAATGTTTCCACCCATGGTTCTTATGGGAAAGATGCCCCCACTGTACATTGCTTTCTCTCCTGGAAAGCCAGTTGGATCAGGATAGGTAACGAGGCCAGGAGCAAAAAGAATTATACAAGTCTAAAAAGGGCAGAACTAAATTGTCTTCTAAATTTGTCTGAAGAATTAAAACAGCAGAATGATAGTCAATTATGATAAAAGCCTTTTTAATTTCTGTGATCTCGTAGTTCTGTCACTGCAAATGTTTTGGGAAATGGTGTTTTTTACCTCTGACACAAACCTGAGGACCACCAGGAACACGTGGACATTTTAGTTCTCATGTTAGCAATCCTGTGAGTCTTAGCAAGAATAAAACTTCCAGTCAATAGCTCTTTGTTCCAGGAACAGGCACGGGCAGTGTTTTGTGTTACCTCCCAGGGTTTGCAGTGTTGCTCAAATGGGATCACTTTGAAGGAGCAGACTGCATCTGTCAGCCCTTAGTCAAGTAACAAGGCACCAACTGCTGTGTCACATCATGATCCCGATGTGCCTTCCCTGGGTTTGCTTCGTTTTCAGCAGCAATATTTCAGGAAGATTTGGGAGCATTTCAGGTGCCTCTTGGTGAGGAGCAGGAGCAGACACACTCCAAAGGGTGCAGGGATGGCTGGGGCTGCACCTTGGACAGAGAGCCACGGTGGTGGCCAGGCACACGGGAGCACAGAGCCAGGACTCGGTCTGGAGGCACTGCTGGGCATCACACACAGCCCTGTAAATCCAAAGGCACAAGGCAGCTCCAGGGTCCAGCCAGGAATGTTGAGTCTGATGTGGATTGGGAAAGACAGGAGAGCAGATGAAGCTGCTGTGCAACTGCAGCTCAACATCAGCTCCAGCATTTTTATTGATCTCACCCATTCCACCACCATCCTTGTCTGCTAAGAAGAGCATCTCCCAGCGCCCCAGCAATGCCATGCCCCTGCCTACGTGTGTGTCTTTGCCAAGCATGTAGGGAACATCAAAGATCATAGCACTAACGAGGAAGACTTACAGGAACTGTCCAAAGACAGACTTACAGGAAGTCAGACAGGCCATTTTAGTGGATCCACCACATTGTTTAACAGTTCTGAAGGATCTTAGAAATGCAAGTATTTCCCAGCAATTTAAGAGCCATTAATTAAGGTGTCACTCAGTGGGATTATTTGTGTTTGCAGAGTGTCACCTAAGCACCAGCACTGCACATGATGTTTCCAACTTGTTGACAGTGATGGAGCTTTCTGATGTTGTTAGGAATTTGACTGTGTGCTAAGCTTTTATGTAAGTACCAGTGTAATTCCCATAAGTTTCCTGGATTTTATGTGCTGTTTTGGGTACTGGCAGCTTAAGTGCTTTTACGGGTAGTTTGTGCTGCCGCTATGACATTATAGCACTTGGAAAGATTTTGGTGAATCTCTGCCCAGTTCTGTGTCCTTACTTTACAGAAGAGCTTTTCTTGGTGGAGACGAAGAAGTAATGAAGTAATCTACAGTTTCCATGTTTATTCAAAAGATTAATATATTTATTTATTGAGCAAGGGATCAATCAGAAGAGCTACAAAGATATCTTCTCAATGACCATCTCTTTCTAGAGAGGTTTCCATTGACCACATGGCAATATATAACATTGCAGAGCTGCCTCTCCAGCAACCTTGTCAAGGTTTCAATAAGGCAGCTGGGAATTACTGTGTTTTCACACTGCATTTAGTACCATTTTACACTTAGGCTTTGAAAAAAGAGAAGTGAAATAGGTAAGGATTAAGTGTGTTAGTAAAAGTGTAAGGCAGACACTTGTACAGCTAGTGCTGGTAATGTGCCCAATCTGCTGTTGTAGATACCAGCGTGTAGCTCATTTTAAATTTGCCCATGTTCAGAGTATTTAGGCATCAGCAAAGAGTTGCTGCTTCGTGTACCACATTAACAATAAAACCAGAGCTTTGCCTAAAGTTTCTGTGAATGAGCTCAGGGCTCTTTTTTTCTGGTAGTTTAACAAAGAGATCTGAACCAGGAAGAGGAATTTAAATGATTTTGGGACATGCGATTTGGGTCTCCCTGTTTGATTCCTTGTGCTTGCAGCATGAGTGCTGAAGTGATTTTTTTACCTTTCCTTCTCTGGGGGTTTGTTTCTATGCTACTGGTTATGGATTTTTCTCTCAAAGAAGTGCTGAGGGTTTGATGTATGTATGAAAGAATATCTTCTCCAAAATCCATGTAATCCATGTTATTTGCTATGCACATGAACCTTCTGTGTGGTTGTGTGTACTCGTTCTGGAAAGATGACAGAAAAATTCCTAGTTACAATTGGATGATAAATCAGGATTGTACTTTAACCGAGGTAGTTGCAATCCTGAATTTGCTCAAGTGTTTAACTTTCCATACTGCTTTATTCTAAACTTAGAGGTGATCTGAATTTGGGTTTTTCAGCAACCAGGATGAGTGGAAACACTTATGTAGGTGGCTGGCTATAGGGTTTTATGGCATCTCTAAAATAGAAACAATATTCCTTTTCATTTGTGTGCGGACTTTTGCCTGAGGATGTTAATGCAGCTTTATAACATTCTTGGGAGAGAGAAGAACATTATTAAATCCAGTCTGCCAGTAGAGTAGATTTAGTCACACTCTAGCAGAGAGAGTGTACCCCAGTGGGGAGCATATTTCCTCTGTCTCTGAAGTTTAGAGCTTATATTGGACAAAGTCTTGGTGGCAAATACATATTTATCTGCAGATAAATAAGTGCTTCGCAGCATTCATTCTGCCTCGTCAATGTGGCTCATCGAATCCCAGCAAACTGGCTGCAGATCATTGGGATCAGGCTGGGACTAATGTACAAAAGCCTGTGTCATCCTAACAGCAGTTCTGCCTGCTTTATACAGCGATTAAATCTGACTGAAATCAGGGGATGTCTTTCTGTATGGGATGAATAAAGATAAAACAGCATAGCATTTCCCAGACCCTTTGAAGCTCTGAGAAAGCCATTAGAGCTGTCTCATTCAGGAATCAAAGTTCATGGCAAAGGAATACACGTCCTCTGGTACGATGTTTTAAAAGCCACAATATGCGTTCATCTTTATTAATTATGAGATAGTGATTAGCATCCTCAACTAACATTAGCTGGGTGATTCTGTGGGTAGTTCTCTTTCAGAAAATTATTTCTTTTTCTCTCTTTGAAATACATTTTCCCCCACTTCCTGCTTTTCCTCACCTTATTTTAACTTACTTGACACATAGATACTCCCAGAAGTTTGTTGATTTGATACTGAGATGATACTGCTTCTTTGGTACATGGGCCCCGTGAAACTCTTCCAAGTGGTCTTGATCTCTTCCTTCTTTTGGAATATGCAGGTCAAATTAGATAGGAGACAGCATCTTGGCTTTGTCCCTGTGGATCTTCCCTCTGGTCTATCATCATAACTATAGTCAAGTGAAGCACATAACAAACACAAACTGTTTAAGGCCTTTCCTGAAGGCATTAAGGAAAAAGCGTTTATTCTGAAATTTATTCTGTCCATGATTGCCAGAACTTTTTCAGGACTTCCAGTCCATGGAAAATTAAGTAACCTTATGAAGACAAGGCTTCAGAGAGAGGGGTTGAAGCACATGGTGTGAAAGGTGGTGTTGGAGGCAGGGCAGGTTCAGCAGTACTGTGAACCAAGTCCTGTGCTTCAAAGGGCTTGGCTGTGCTCACTCCAGAAGGCCAGGTAAAAAAAGCCTCCTTCACCTTTCTCACCTTCTCTGCTTTCTAGAAGATTCACACAAACTGTACCAGCCTTAGAAATCCCTCGTTGTTTGCAGGCAGGATTTTTAAATGGATGTCTTTCTGTGGCAGCTGATTGAAAAAAATCCAAATAACAAACCTACAGTGTCAGGAATTCTGCATGCTTGCCTGAGGAATCAGTACCCTCTTTGATTTTCACAGTGTGTTTTCAATTATTTCTGACTCAGGCTGAGAGAGTTGAGGTTGTTCAACCTGGAGAAGAGAGGCTCTGGGAAGACCTTAGGGCTCCTTCCAGTGCCTAAAGGGGCCACAAGAGAGCTGTAGAGGGACTTTGGACAAGGCATGGAGTGACAGAACAAGGGGGAATAGCTCCACAATGACAGAGGGCACGTTTAGATTAGGTATTGGGAGAAAGTTCTTCACTGTGAGGGTGGTGAGGCTCTGGAACAGGTTACCCAGAGAAGTTTTGGACACCCCATCCCTGGAAATGTTCAAGAGTAGCTTGGACAGGAGTTGGAACAACCTGGTCTAGTAGAAGGTGTCTCTTCCCATGGCGGGGAGGCAAAATGACATGAGTT
This sequence comes from Anabacerthia variegaticeps, assembly GCA_035583185.1. Taxonomy (NCBI): domain Eukaryota; kingdom Metazoa; phylum Chordata; class Aves; order Passeriformes; family Furnariidae; genus Anabacerthia; species Anabacerthia variegaticeps. The sequence continues at coordinate 146,584,830 of JAWWEW010000078.1, read as the reverse complement.
TTAAAGTCCCTTCCTACTCAAACTGTTCTGTGATTCCATGATATGTGGTGAAAGAGGCAGGAATGCACTTTCCTAAAGGAAACAAAATGATTCTGTAAGTATTTTGTTTGCAGATGAAGAATGTCATGTGCAAGTGTAATGGATCTGTCAGTTGCAAATGATTTCTGGGTATATAAAGAGAGATCAAAGATATAACCTTCCTAAAATAGACCTCTTTATGTAATCATTATAAAGTATTACCACAGGCAAGATAAATAGAGGCTCATCATGGTGATAATATACATAGAAAATTGAGTTCAAGCCTAATAAGGAAAGTATATTGCTATTATTGCTGTTCATATATTTTAATTATTTATAAGCATACTATCAAGAACAAGACAGGCTCTTTACAGCTAAAAACTTTAAAAAGCTGATATATTTTTCCTTTCTTTAAGGTTTTGACCTGTATAATTTTGTGCAAAATATTTTATGTGGACTTTCTGATAGCAGTTCAAAATGGGAAGGAAATGAGAACAATATAACAGGGTGTTGAGTATTTGACTCAAGTGAAAGGAACCAACAACTAAATTAATTTATAGCATGGAGCATCATTTCAGTTCCTTTTGCCAGGGAAATAAGGTATGAGTTTTCAGGTGGTGTTTTATGAGCAGCTTTATAAACCCCTCCTAAAGTTTCAGTAGAGGTGCAGAAAGCAGAGTTAGGATCTAGGAAACATTTTTCAGAAACCTCAACTTGGATATGTGGAAGTAAAAATTCAGTGCTGTTTAGAAATGTTTCTAGGGCCAGGGTCTAAAAGGAGAAAATAACTAGTAGAGGTTTTAGTTCACCTTGTAATAAATAGTGAAATGTTCAGTCATTTCTGCTGGGTCCTGCCCCCCTCCCTTGAACCAAGGAGTTGTACAGTGCAGTCTTTTTGTCTTTTTTTTTCTTTTTTCTTTCCACAGTAGTCATTTAATTATTATTTGGCTGAGCTGCGCTTACTGCAGTATCTTTCATACTAATTTAGGCACTCCAGCTTGTGAATGATTAATGTTGACTGTGCTCAGAAATCTCACTGAACCTTTCCAACTCTGAGATATGTTGAAGTGTATGGACTGGTTTTGATGTGAAGTCCACCGTGACAAACAGGAATAACTAATTTGGGCTAATACATGTATTCTGTAAGCAACCAGTGACCTTGCTGTCTTGGCCAGTGCAAGGCTGTGTCTGAGTTCCTGTCTGTTGTTTCTCTGGGAGCTCTGGTGTTGCTGCTTTCACGAGTTTTCTCTCCTCTTTATATTTTTTTGATATTATTCCCCCTCACTTGCAGGGCTTGCTGTAACTCTGATTCTGATCACTCTGCATTCATACCTATATTTTAACCTTTTCCATCTTGAGTGCATTGGCAATGCTCCCTCTGATGGCATACATGGAACCATTTCATTTTAACTTAACCCAGGTCCAGCATTTGCCTCACAGCTCTAACATTTATTAATAAACCCACTGGCATCTACCATTACCACTTCATGTCTGTCCTTTGACCAATTTTTTTTGGTAAATAAAAAACTTAATTGATGTTTCATTTCAAGTCCAGTCACTCCTAGTGGGGAGTGCTTTCCCAGAGTTCAGGCAGGCAGTTGAGATGCACCGTGTCCTCTTCATTCACTAATTTGTGTAGGTTGATGAAAAATTGCTTTCCGCATGAAATTAAATATCCTGGGAGAGAAGATGTTTTGAAAGCTGTGTAGCAAGAAATGTTCATAGAGTAATTAATATTCAGTGCAGAAGAGAAGTTGGCTGTTAATTTTCACAAGTGTTTTATGATGGCAGGAGTACTTTAATACAGAAAGCACTTCATAGGTACAGAAAATAGATAACTATTATCTGTGAACAACAATAGGAGCTATACATCAAGTTGTTGATGTAGCCATCCCATTTTTAAGATTTAGTGAGGCTTGCTTTTAATTTTAGTCTCTACCAAGCCTTCCTGACATACCACTGCAGGGCCTGTCAGTTTATTGTAGTGCTGAACTGAGGGCAGTCTCCCCTCCATAAATAAACACACCCCATTATTGTATTGTCTGTGAGTACAAAACTCGAAAGTATTATTTAGGCAATAAACTTGCATACAATTTGGTTGTCTCCACTGGGGATTTTTTGGGGTTTTTTTTTGGTTTTTTTCTGTCTTCTTATTAGCAGACCTGCTGACAGTAGATGTAAAATGAAATAGGAACATAAAATCTGTCTTGCAACCCTCTTTTCCCAGGCCAGGCTCCTCTGGGTCTTTTGAGCAAAGCTGAACATACCTGAGATCAAACATTTTTGGAAATACTTGGCAAGAGACAAAATGGCTTCATAACCCTCCCGCAGTCTCACCTGTTCCCCTGAAGGTGAAAATGTGCATCTCTACCACACGTTCTTTATTCAGTCAAATAATAACCCATTGCTTTGGTAGAGAAAGGAAAGTTTGTAACATCTTCCGGAGCCATTGGATTTACTTTGGGGAAATGGGTTTAAAAAATTTATATGAAGTTGCCTTTTGATTTTAGTGCATCTAAAATACTAATCAGCTAGTTGGTGTCAACATGGGGTGTTTTCATGTGTGCAGAATTTGCATTTGGGATTCTAAAATTGCTTTTGAACTCAGACAGAGTTATCAAATGCCTGCAGGAAAGGCAGAGGCCACTGTGAGCTTCTGTGTCTGCTTGGGCTTGCTTTGATTACTCTCTCCATGTCCAGCAAATAATTGAGGTGTTAATTTTTGGGTGGAGGATCTCAGCACTGGAGCATATTTAATGGCAAGTGAGTGGCTGGGGGGAAGCAAAAATCCACTAAAAAAACTACAGAATATTGAAAGAGAAGCCAGGTACCAATGAATTTTTGTGCTGCTCTCCCACACACGTGCGTGTGTTCTGCCCTGAGTCAGGACCTTGCCATGAATTTATGGAATTTGATTTAAGTTCTGGTTCTGCTCTGCAACCTCTGCAGAAGGGGTCAAAGCTGTGCCTGGAGGGAATCTCGAGGTTACACAGCATCACAGAGATGAGCTGTGAGTCTGGTGGGTTATGTTGTTGCATCCCTGTTAGACCAGTGTTTCTCAGAACTGGAGGGAGGAGCTGAATGTGACGTTTTTATTTGTGATTGGAAATATTTAGAAACCACTGCTACAAACTGTCATGACTGTGCATCTTTTTCTCCACTTAGATACTCACAGGGGCCACAATTAAAAGATAAGCCAGTTCTTCTAACAACTTTAGACCTTCTGGATGCTGCGTTGGCTCATCATTCTTGTGCTGGCAAAATTGGTCTCTTCTCAGCACTGGCCCTGGTCTTCTGTCTCATCATCCTTTCTAAATTCACTGGAGGAAAACTGATATATTACTGCTTGTTGGGCTGATGTTTCAGTCATTAAGCCTGAGAATGAGCATTGTGTCAGCAGCAGTGAAGGATGGGCATCTCCAGAGGTCTCCTGAACAGGCTGGGGTGGGCAGGGTGTTGTCTGCACAGCCTCCTGCAAATCTGTCTGAAGCTCCTTGGGGAGGTGCCTGATGTGTGAGTCAGACTGGATCAGCCCAGCACGAGTGACCAGAAAAGGACATTATTCCATTTGTGTTTTGTCCTGTTGTTCTGCTTTCCTGAGTCTGTTGAATCTCTGTTGGGGGGGAAGAAAGGTGGGAAGAGCCAGCCATACCAAACACTAAGGTTGGGGAGGTCACACATGAAATACAGATTTTACAAGAAGAAATTCTATTTGAATCCAACCAAAAATGATTTTTAAAAAAAATGTTTTGTAGAGGAAAGCAGAAAAAATTGAGACCAAAATTGCCGATGTGATTTGAATTATTCTACAACAGAAGAATAAAAAGAAAATTGGGTCCCTAAAATGTTATGGAGTTGAAGTCAAGACTCGCCTGTGTTAAAGGAACACTCAGTGGCACGAGGGATTAAATATGGATTTCCATTCCTGGGTGAGTGCCCTGGCTCTGCTGCTGGTCATGCACCACATGCAAAGTGCTCCTTAGAATGTGCTGCCATAGGGAAAACCTGAAGGAGAAGTGTTTTGGTTCAAGACATTAACAGTGTCGTGAGAAGTAGGAGACTAATGGAAATCCAGCTCTGTGTGCTGGAGAGTGAATATTCGGGGAAATAATTAAATTTGGAGTTCTAACAGATTTTGAGAACTCAACTTTTGAGACTTTGAAACAAAACCTGGCCTATTCCAGCACCTCTGTGGAAAGCTGATTTCTTTCTTTGTATTTATTTTTAATCTACTCTTGAGATTTAGCAATGGGATTTCAACCACTTCCTCAGCTGGTTGTTTGGAGGCTCATCTGTTATTTCCAAGATGTTTGCCAGGATCTGAAATTGTACTCAGAACTTTTCTGTTTTTCAACATCCACATCCTTTATTCAAGTTATAGCTACAATTTTCAAAGGTGATCATAAAGGTTCTGAAAAAAAGTAAAAAAGAGTCTTTTTGAAAAAGCTGAGTTACAGACTTCCTCTAAAAGAGGAGAGTAAGGAAACATCAATATTGTATTTGAAATAATGTAGAGTATCCCTGTTAATGATGGATAGAATATCCATATTTGTACTTGGTTAATGACTGTTCATTTTAGGATTCATAAAACATGGAAATATTTACATTTCTCTTGTAATTTGTGTAAGCTTTGGGCCGAACAGTATTTGGCAATGGCCAAATTACTGCAAAGGGTTTTTTTCAGTCCTCTCTTGAGAGAAATAAAGCCATATTAGGAAAAGCTACAGGTATTTGTGGTTCTTCTTGGCCAAGAGCTAAAACATTCGGCCTCGTAGCTCCAGAGATGAACTGGGCTGTAAAAACGGGGCTGCAAACCTGTGCTGTAAAGCACTTTAGAAGCTACCAGCACAGCGTTCTATTTTGGAAAGCAATTTATAGCCCTTTCAAGCGTGGCCAGAGCAAGCACATTCCCACCTGGCAGGTGAGAGGCATGTTTTAAAACATGGCAGTCAGGACAGGTTTGAATCCGGCACCACAGGGCCCTCTGAGTGTACAAGATGCTCAGCGTGTATTAAGAAAGAGGTCTGGTCTTGTCTGTGCTCAGAGAGGTGATATTTGTTGAAATTGCATCTGTGCTTCCTCATGTTATTTATATCCAAAGATATTGCATTCTGTGTCTGATATAATCTCTGTATTATCTCTGGTACATATAGTCTCCCTCAGGCTTCTCATGAAAATGAGGCATTTATGATTTCCCTGGAAAATTAGATTTTGCCTAAATACATCCACACTGATTACAAAAAGTGCTGCAAAGATCTTCACATTTAGGGTTGCATGATTATTTCCATCCTAATTCCTTGACTGTGGCATTAAACCTTTCTGAATTTTTCCTCTGAGGAGAACTTTTTCGCATCCAGATATCTGCCTGAACACTAAATACATGGGTTTTCAACTTTGAGTAAAAATCAGTCGTGTGCTTTTGAGCAGAATGGTAGACAGAAATAGCATTTTTCTTATTACTGAAGCACAAGCTCAGGTTATGTCTTCGGTTATATAGTGCACCATCACCCACAGCTTGGATACCTTCAGATAAGGGATAATTCAGCCCTTGAAGGGTTAAAGAGGATTTGTTCGTGGTGTTTGAGGCTGGACCAATGACCCCACCGTGATGCCTTCCAGCCTCACCCATTTTGTGATTTGGTGGCTCTGGAATAGTGTTTTCTTGCTTCAGCTTTTGCAGTTCCTCTAAAGAAAGTTTGCTGGTGGCCAAAGAGGAAGCACGTAGGGGTTTTTTAACTATAACTTCAAATGTGGCTGCATTTGAAAGAAAGAGGCTTTTGGGTAGAAATGGAGCAGTTTAGTGACTGCTTTATATCAAAAAGGGGCACCATGAGTTCCATAGACCACAGCATGATCTGGAAGACAGTGGCTTGTGGAAAGCAACCCAACCTCTTATTTCTGTTGAGATTATTCATCCTCTTTTACCCGTATTAAAGTACCACTTTAGGGGACCGCCGAGTGGGGTTTGGTCTAGGAATTCCTTTTGTTAAATGTCATAACAATAAATGCAACAGGCTCGTTGTGGAAAAGAACTGGGGCAGAACTGGAAAAGAACTGTACTTAGCTCAGCACAGGTGATATTTTTAGTAGGAAACTTTTGGGTTTTGTTCACTGGCAGGATGCTCAACATGGACAAAATGCTTGGAAGTTACAGAACCCATCTCGTTTTGTAGGAAAGGGGCCAGGCAGGAGATTTCTTTGTCTCCACAGAATGAGGAAAAAGCATATTTGGCCAGATGAAATGATTGGCAATGACTACTGAAAAGGAGCATCCACGCCAATGTGCTGTTCCTTATTTGTGTTAAAATGCAAGGGAACGAATTCTTGCTTCCCTTCTAAATCACCAGCAGTGCATGAAGTCATAAAGAGGGGGATATTTTCAGTTTTGGCAGCTATGAGTGGAGAAGAAAATTGTTTGACAAATTCATATTATCTGCCATGGTTCCACCTTTCCATTTTTTCCTACTTCGCTCTTGTGAAGAAGGGCAACCTTTAAAAATTAATAAGTGCAGTAATGATAAATGCAACAGTGGATGGGAAGGGAGGAGAGAATAGTTTAAAGGAAGACTTAACAATCATACAGGAACATCCTTATAAAAAAATTCAGAATTTTTTATGTAAACCCCACCACTGCACCTAAAAACACTAGAGACAGAGCATACAGCCCAAGCAACTGAATTTTAATTTTAATTTTTAATGATAACGTTTCTGAAATTTACTGAGCAAACTTCAGTAAAGCACTCACTTTTCAAAAGCAATTTCTACTTCATCCTCAGTATATATTTGCAAACTTCTCTGTGCCTACTAAGAGAGAGCTGCAGCAATGCTTGTTGCTGGCTTCTCTGTGTATCCTTCAATGTCATCGGGGCATGTTTGAGGCTTTTGAATAAGTTCTGACTTATTCAAGAAAATCAGCACCTTCCAATTCCATATGTTAAATTATTTAAGGAATTAGGAGGGGGAAAAGAGCATTAGAGATGTATGTTGGTAAAGCAGAGGTGTGGTACACTGGCTTCGGAGAAATTCAGGAGATTTGCATGCATAGTTAGAAATATGTCTAGCTAAGTGAGCACAAGTAAGTGTTTTCTAGCACTTTGCATATTTAAAGTGGAGTCTGGTTGCAAATTCTTGCATGAAAATGATCACCAGGATAATTGGATAGTGGGATAAAAAAACACAGGCTCACAGAATGGGTAATGTTGGAAGGGAGCACAGCGGGTCATCTGGTCCAACCTCCCTGCTCAGGCAGGGTCATGCTGGGACATGCTGGACAAGGTCACTGAAAACAGAGGTAGGTGAGTGTTTCTCACAAAATCACTGCCAGGATGATGTGGAATAAAGGTGCTTAGACCTAAGAACACAGCTCCCATCCTGGACACCCTGGAAGGCAGGAGAGAACTGGGTGCAATGGGTTTCGAGGGCAGGGTTGGTTGGTGGGTGTGACATTGAGGAGGTCACAGCCAGCAAATGTTGGCATTCTGTAGAGGTGAGGAAAGAGCTCTGATGCCTCCACACCTCCGTGCTTTGGTGTGTGGAAGTGTTGGGGAGTTTCCTTACAAGTCCATCAGTGACCCTTGGTACGAGCAAACCAGGCACAGAGGAGCCTCTGAAACACGTGGCTGAGTGGAATGAAGACGCCTTTAATCAGTGGTTGCTCTTCTGTATTGTCCAGTCTAGAGCAGGGGTGGAAAGACAAATCCAGCCTCAGATTTCTGAGTGAGTCCAAGGTAAAAACAACGTGTGGTGGGTGGCGCAGCTGTCTGACACAGACAGGCTTTGAGGGATGTTCTTCATTTGCAGTAGGCTGGCTCCTTTTCACCCAGCAGAAACTGGCTTTTGCTTTGCTCTTGAGTTCTTTCATGTAATGGATGTTAAATAGCAAGAACCTTGTCGCCCTCTCCAAATGATGGGAAAATTCCTGCTGTTGATGGCAGTTTGATGAGAGGTTCATTCATCAGGTTGTTTCCAAACCCCAGGGATGGCAGGGGTTCATCAGGCAGGTACAGCCATCAGCTCCTCTTTCTCAGCTCTGTAATGGGGCAAGTCCCATGTTAATTAAATGCTCAATTCTAGATTGAAACATGTTATATTAATCTCCCTGTACTACCAGTTGGGATTAGAGTGGTTTCTTTAATCATATTACCTAAAAGCTATTAATTGCTTTCTCCTCTTGAATGGTGTTTTGGAGAGAACTTGTACAGACCTCACGTTTTAAATAAAGCCTGTGGCATTTTAATTTGAGGTGACTATTGTACATTGTTTTGTAAGTGATACAAAACTGCTGCTTCCACCATCCTTGGGGGATCCAAGGGTTGTGAACACCTGGGGGGTTATCTTTCCCATTGATCTGAGGAATCCCCAGGCACATAGGTGCCTGCCTACTCCTTCACGAGGAGTTCATGGGGTCCCCAATAATTCCCTAATGCAAAGCAAGCTAAAATCTATTCCTGTCAATCCATTGTTTCATGCTGCGGAAATGAGTAATCTGGATGTGCTGATAGTTCACGTGCTCCTCTGTTGTGTTTCTTATACCAAATTAAATACGCTTTTTGGCGTCTGGGGTAGTTTTGTCTCCTTGGAGCACTTCAGTGGACTCCATACAGAGGTAGTGAACCAGCAAGTGTTAAGAGACCAAAAACGTGACACTGCTTTGGAAGCAGTGCAGTGCATTCTTTCCCTGCAGCACTGTATCATTGGTGTGCCTGGGCAGGGGTTTGTGCTGTAACATTTGTCACTGTGGAAGTAGGGAAAGGCCACTGCATTACGCTGGGAAGCAGATTTTACTCTTCAGATTAGCGGGTTTCATTATTGCAGAGCAAAGGGAAAAAATGCCTGAAGCCTGTAATTGAAGCCTTTGCACTTCTGAAGTGCACCAGCTTGTATTACTTTTGAAACTTGTCCCATTATTGTTAATGGAACCTGTTCCTAAAATCTGTTCCCCCAAATGCTCACCAGAAAGAAAACATTGCACAACAAAATTTGTAATTATGGGGAGATGTCTGTTCTCCTTTTTGTACTTTGCAGTTTATTTGTGCTTTCTATATTACAAAGAAACATATGGAAGATTAAAAATAGGAAAAAAGACATGTCATGAGGAAAGGTAGAGAAATTAGGAGACATAGCCAGAAAAGAAAAAGCGTGTTTCCACGTGTGTCATTTCCACCACTGCAATATATCAAGTCCATTTATAATCTGCCTCCTTGTTTGTAAGAGTGTCAGTGTCTTGGCCAGAAGATGATGGACTGAAACACTGGCTCTTGAGCTGGCAGCACTGGCAAGGTCTGGCCACAGCCGAGATGGCCCAGCTTGCTTTTTGGGTCGTGTCCCCAATGGTGAGCAAAACACTTCCTGAGTGGGGCACTCGGTGGGGAAAGGTGGTTGTTGCACCAATCCACGGGAGGTTTTACCCTGTTTCCAGGGACAGGATATTCCAGAGTGTTTCAGGCTTTCAGTTTGACTGTCAGCCCAACTTTGGTTTCTGAAGACTTTGCAGAGATTTACAATGAAGGCTGGAGACTGAAAGAGATGGGAGGAGATGGGAGATGACGTATTTTTGTAGCTTATTTTTTTAAGAACTGAAAGACCTTCCCAGTACTGAGTTTTCCTGGCAATGCAGGCCTGGTCAGTACAAGGCTCTGGGAAATTGAAATACCCCCTCGGGACTGGCATGGATTTATAGCTCTCTATCAGTTCTGGTTTAGCTCATAAATATCCTTGAAATACTTCTATTAAGAGACATACCTTGCATAAAATTGTGCAAATAATAAAATATTGCATATATTTAGAAAAAATAGACCTTCTTCATTTCTACTGTGTGTGGCTGAAGGATAGGAGGAACAGAGAGAATTTAAATAGGTTGAGCTGAAACATAGAAGCGAGTGGAATTTTTTCAATTCTGCCTTGTACAATCCAGAAACCCTTGTAATATTGATCCCTTGCTTTGTATTAGTTTAAGTGGTAGAAATGCCCCTTATGAAAATTTATGAAAGCACTTGAGAAATCTCTCTCTGGTTTTCAAGACTTAGCTGTAGGATTATTGTTACCATTGATTATAATTTAAAGTGACTCATCTGCTTTCCTGTACGTTAAGGCATGAGATCTCTTCATTTTGTGTACAGATCCACTTCCCAGCTTGCAGCTGATGAAATATGTACCCTTTGCCTTAAGAATAAAGAGGCAGCACAAAACATCGAGCATTAGCTGCAAAAATAGCTTCTGCACTGTTGTGTTTAGGACTTGCTTTGTAGAAAATTGTTTCTTTTCACTGCAATTTTGCTGTTTCAAAGAGGAAAGATAGCGGCACATTGTGCCAGAGCAGGGCAGCCCATTAGAAATTTCTCACTTTGATCAGAGTAAAAGAATAACTAATTGCACCTTGTCTTGTCACCCAGTGGATTGAGGCACTTCAGGATGCAGTGGCCTCTGTCCTTTGGAGACGTGGTGTGGTCTGATATTGAGCCTTTCACTTCTAATTGAGCGAAACTCCTTCGTTAGCAACCTGTGAAATGGAAGTGATAATTGTTACCTAGCCAGGAGGAGTGTTAGGGAGTCTAATTAGGGAATGTTTTAGTGTTCATGGGGGCAAAATAAAAAAAAATTTTAAAAAAGTACAAATGCTGCATTGATTTTTCTCTTTTAAGTCTGTATTAATTTTGGTGTTGTGGAATTGTTCTCTGTGCTTTCATGTACGAGATGGATAATCTAAGTGGGTTTTGCAGTCCTAAAATACTGCGGGTCACAACCAACCTTAGGTACAAAGGCTTTTTTTTCCCCAGAAATGTAAGGAAAATAGCACTTCAGAGCCCTTCCTTTCCTTTCCATAGGATGTTCTAAAGGGAAACTGTTTTAAATAGGAATGCAAAGCGAATCATAGCACTTCAATAACAGCCTCATCTTGTTGCTGTTTAAGGACATAACTTCGCACTTGTGAGTTTTCCTGTAAGTTTGCAAGGTCTACTTGAGTGAAGTGTTTCCAAGACAGGCAATGTTTCCTGCCTTTCTGACAAGCTTAGGTGATTCTGTCTCTGATCAGTCTTTGTTCTTTTTGGTATTATTTTCCCCCAAGTTTCTGTCTTTGTCAGTATTTCAGCACTGGTAGGTGAAGTAGACTTACCACAGCAAGCCTTCCAGTAGACTTCATGAACTCTTCTTTCAAGTGGTTTTCTCCTTATAAGTATGGTCTGTAAAGTGCTGTTATATAAAGCATGGGTAAGACTCACAAAAAAAACCCCAAACAAATCCTGCAAGCTGTCCCCCTGGCAGTAAAACACCTCTTGGTGTTCTTGGGGAAGTCATCTGCCGGTCAGAAGTGCTGCAGCCCCATCTCTGCTGTGTTTCATGCTGAGCTCTGTTAGAAGTATCCTCCCTGAGGAGGATTATCTGGATTGTCATAGGTTGGGAACAATCAAAAAAGTCATTGCCAATGAAATTCTAGCCCTGGTAATATGAATAGATGAAATAGGAGAGTCAGTGGAAATGTGTTGCCTCCCAGTCTGAGGTTCCAGCACAGAGCCCAGGAAAGGACTGACCAGTGGTTTTGGCCTGTTTTGCTACATAATCCCAGCAGACCATGGAGTGTGTTGTCACTTCATGGGCAACATGGCCCAGATTTCAGAATTATGGTTCTAGTTTCTGTCGTGAGGTGTTACCTGTAAGAAAAATAAACGAGACGAGTGACCTCCTTGCCTTCTCCTCTCTGTCCATCCTCTTCCCTCACTCCAAGAAATCCGTGTGGCTCGATTGCTGCAGCCTGATACCCAGCACTGATGATGAGGTGTGACAATGGGGCACTGTGTGAGAACAGCCTGGGTACACTAAAGTTATGCAGGTGTTTCACAGAACGCAGTGCAGCTTTCAGTGAGCAGAGTTTCTGTGCTGTGCTCTCAGACATCGCCCCTTTCCATCTTGGGGATGTAAAGTAATGGATGGGCTGGTTTCCACTTGCTGTTGATTGAATAATCTAACAGTGTAATGGCAGGATACATTTCTTCCATGTCTTTACATTAGGAACAGTTTTGCTTTGGGATTTCATTCCCCAAAACCACACACTGCCTATGAATTTATGGTTGAGAGCATCTCCCTGTACCTTCTCTTGCCGAAATGAAAAACTTGCAAGGACATCTTGAAGTTTAGTGAGGTGATTAGGGTTTGAATTTAATTGTCAGACAGGCCATAAAATAGTTATTATTTAATTATGTAATTACCTTGCATTAACTTCAGAAACCATTAAAGAAAAAGCAGCGTGTTTCAATATTTGACCACAATTTTGACAGACTAATCCTTGCCTGGAGCAAGGGCTTCTCTTAGCTATTCTGTCATTCTAAGATTATGCAAGCTCCTCCCTATTTTTAATTTTTCCCTTGATTAATTCGACTTTGTTTATGAATTTGTTATTTGCGGCTGACTCCCCAGGATGCTAATTGCTACTGTAAACTCCAGATACTGCTGAGCTAATGTATTCCGAAAATACCAGGAAAAGAAAAGATGGCGAGAATGTACAATTGAAAAATGAACCACTGATTTGTAATTTTCAGTTCTTTCCAAAATAAATCATCAAAATACCTTATTCTTTGAGGGTTTTTTTGAGAAAATGACCATCTCTTTTCTATTTATATCTGCAAAAGACAAGAGTGGATCTGGTAAAAGGAGAGGTTTTTTCATATTTAGTCTTGTATTTGATGTATTTTATTCCACAGTTATTAAGAAGACAGTATTACCTCACATATTCCAGTGAAAATTTCAAGATTATTTAGGAATAATATTTAGGAGTTGGGTCCTGGATAAAGTCTAAAGCTACATAAAAGAAATACAACAAATTGATAACATCAAGCTTACAAATTCTTTGCTTTGTCCTTTCATTGCTATCTTTTTTCTCCTGAAGAGGAAGTGAGATGATGAGTGGAGTTCTGACCAGCTCCAGGAAACACAAGTCAGGGTATCTGTCCTTTCGTAGGGAAAGTTCTCCTACTGGGTATGTGAGGATCTGGATGAGGATCAGAAAAAGGTTTCGTGGCTATGCTGATCTTCCAGACCAAGTCTGGCAGCCAGAGAAATCCCCCATGCAGAGATTGGCTTTCAGTGGGGTCTCTGGATGGACATCCACATATTATGAAACTTTTCAACGGCCTGAGGCAAATCATTTTGGTCAGTTGGACTTGAATTTTTTATCTTCACAAATGTAGGCATATTTATGTTTCTTGACTGTTATCAGATCTCCCAGGGAGCTCTCCTTCTCTGCCAGATTTCAGAGAAATTTTCAGTTTTTCACTAGTTCTCTGGGGTTTTAAGGTGGTATCTCCTTTTCCTGGTTCAGGATGGATTTTGTCTCCCTCCACCTTTTCCCAGAATACAATTCGTCCTTTCTCCCTCCCTCAACCAGAGCCTTAGCTTCATCCTCTGGGCAATACTGAGATTTTATTTCCTTCTTTCTTGTGCCTGCACAGTGAATTACAGCGTGGCAGTGAGAGATGCTCTGTACTGGCCTTTTCCCTTCTTCAGTTTTCATTAAATACCTTAATTAGCATGTCTGTGCCTTCAGGCTGCCTTTTTTTATTTGAAGCTGACTCAAGAAACTACTGTTAGTCCTTTATATGTCAGGATTATCTCAAACATTCAGACACACTTGTCTTCAGTATTTGACTCTTTCCTTCATGTCAACATTGGAGACCTCATTGCTTTCTACAACTACCTGACAGGAGGTTGTAGCAAGGTGAGGTCTCTTCTCCCAGTCAGCAAGTGACAGGACTAGAGGATATGGCCTCAAGCTGCACCAGGGAAGATTCTGGTTGGACATTAGGAAGAACTTCTTCACTGAAGGGTTGTTAAACATTGGAACAGATTGCCCAGGGAGGTGGTGGAGTCACCATCCTTGGAAGTGTTCAAGAAATGACTGGACATGGCACTTGGTGCTCTGGTTTAGGGGTGGTTGGTCAAAGTTTGGACTCGATCATCTTGGAGGTCTCTAATTCTATGATTCTGTTGATTAAAGGGGAAAAAAAGGGGTACTTAGATGAAGTGCAATGTCATCCTCCCCCCAAGCCCTCTGGCACAGGATGAGCTTTGCTCTGGCTCATCCCGGGACTCTTCTTTGAGGGTGTTTTGGGATCAACAAGCAAGTTGCAGTTAAAAGCATGGTGTTACTTCTCCACAGGGAACACAAAAATTAGTTGTAAAATAGATGGAGATCCTTATAGGAGTTGCTTAGATGGCCTTTCCCTCCCCAGTGGGGTTTATAGAGTTTAACCATCAGGGCAGCAAACTCTCTGCCTGCGGGAGCGGACAGCCCTGTCGTGGCAGCATCTGTCAGCTGCAGGAATTCCATTTGCAGCCCCGCAGAACTGTGCTGTGACACCTTTTACCCGGGAATTGCTCGAGAGAAGGTGCTAATGGCTCATTATACTGCAAACAGGTGGTGCAGGTTCGTGCTGCTGTGGCTGCAGAGCCCGCAGAAATGAGGATTCACTAGAAAGGCATCGCTGGCCGCTACAGATTTTTCTAAGCAAAAAGCTGGTTGAGATGTTTGTCCAGGAACTCGAGCTGTGTGCTGTGTTTTCATGCTGCGTTTGGGCTGAGACTTTGAATTTTCCTTGGGAAATATCAGCCTGCTGTAATATCCCGAGGAAGAAGCAATTACCTTAATACGTGCTTCTGTCTTATTGTGTGGTCTACAGTGTGCTACTTGCCATCCCTTTTGCAGTGTTGCCTTCTGGAAAATGAAATATTTACCACCAGCCTCCTGCAGAGTGTTCAAAATAGTGAAAACAGTGTTGTGTTGCATATTAATGTAGCATAATAATAGTAGTATTCAGAGATTAGAGGCTGACTTAGTTTGTGCAGAAGGAAAAAGAATAGTTATTTCATTATCTTTATTTAATCTCGCAAATGGGAAGTCTGTGTGGCCCAACATTCATCTCCCTGCCTGTGGCTTTTTCATTTAACTTGGGTCCAAATGAGCTGATATCCAGACCTTTGCTTGCTGATCCTTCATCTTTGTGATGACTGGGTTCTTGTGGCCCTTGCCCTCCTCTCTGACACCAGGTAGTGTTTTGAACTTCAGGCCCAATAACCAAATGGGAGGTTTGCAGGTACAAAGCAAACATTAAATCAGGATGTGCCCAGTAACTATTTAACTTGATTAGCATTTTGACTGCATTGGAAACTGAAAAGTGCGTGATAGATGCAATATAAGGTTTTGCAGTGGCAGCAAAAGATATTACTTGTTTAATGTCAGCACTAAATAATGTAATACCGCTGTCAAATGTCAATTTTCATTGCTGTTTTTAGTGCAGCTGGATTTCTGGAAAATTAACCCATCACAGTTTCAGAAATTGTTTCAGCTTTTCCTTGAAAAACTAATCTTGAGAGGCAGTTTTCTGAAGAAGGAAGGCTTCTTAACTCCAGACACCAAATTTTGAAAAGAATTTGTAGCTTTTTGTATTAAGGTCAGCAGGGAGGGGATAAATCTCAGACTTTCAGATTTTAGTTTATAATTTTGAAAATCTTGTGATCTGAGGCTGTTCCTTAGGAAAGAATAGCAGGTCTCTGCTTTGCATCTTGGTGAAGTATCACACTTCTCATATGAATAATATCCTGCCTTATTTAAAAAGTGTCTAGGTAAATATTTAAATCGGAGCAATTGTAGGAAAAATAACATCCTGATCTAATTAGAAAGCAGTTAGGAAAGATTTGAATCACTGCAAATCTGAGAGGTCAGGGAAATATTGGAAAGTATAGATGGGCTCCTGCCTTAGAAACATCAGAGCTTTGAGAGTTGTTGTCAAAAAAAAGGGTCATGGAATGGTTTGGGTTGGAAAGGACCATAAAGATCATCAAGTTCCAATCCTCTGCCATGGGCAGGGACACCTTCCAGCAGCCCAGGTTGCTCCAAACCCCGTCCAACCTGGCCTTGGGATGGGGCAGCCACAGCTTCTCTGGGGACCCAGTGCCAGGGCCTGCCCACCTTCACAGTAAATAGTTTCTTCCTAATATTCAGCCTAAATCTATCTTTTTAAAAAAACAATGACTGTTTTGCCCCTGGGGCCAACAAACATCTTTACCCTCTGTTCCCGTCACCAAAAGCCTTTGCCTTTGTAGAGACACATCAAGTACCTACAAGAGATTTTGTTTGAAATTCAACCCTAACACTGTCTCCTCTGGTGGCAGCCTTCCCTACATATGTTTGTGTCACTTGTTTGTGTACATACATTGCAAATATTTCTTCAGCATGTTTTATTCTGACATAATTTAATGGCTTTCTTTCAAAGTACAAGTGAGTATTAGCCTACTAAATTGCATTACTACTTGGGAATTCCCTTTGGTCGTTTTTCTTAGTCATTAAAAATACCACAGCAGTCTAAAGCTGCATTTTACTTAAAAACAGCTAAGAAGCCATTATTCTCTGAAGCAAGGCACAGGATCCTCAGCTGTTAGGAGACCACATCACATTCTGCAGAGGCAAGGAAAATTTCTGGGTTTCTTTCCCAAGACACTTTCAGGGTGAGACCATGATTGGTGTGGACATAAATCTCAGCCACAGCTTTCCTTTAATGCGTCGTCAAAACATCTTGGTATCAGGACATCCAAAAGCCAATTTGCTGCTGGAGTCAATTGTGGCTCTATGATTTCTGAACATGACACTGAAAGAATGTTGTCAGGAAAGTTAAGACTGAATTGCAAAGTAAAATCTTTAATGAGTAAGGAAATGGAAAAATTAAGGCTTCTTCTATGACTTTGAATCTTGATGGACATTCAGGCTTTTCACAGACCCCAGTTAATGACCTGTCTCAAAATACCAATGTGGAACCTACAATGGCTTCATGGTAATTCCTGTTATTTTACCAGTGAACACATTTTGGTTGAGGTTTCCTTACTTTACTTTCATTTTCTTAGATGTAGAATTTATTTGGAAAACCACATTTATGTGATGTTGACAATGGCTCCCAGACTTCCTCACCTGAGACTAATGGTGTGGGGAAGCACATAAGGGAGGTCTGGACAAGCTTAGCAATCCTCCTGCTTTCTTTCCACTCCTCTGACATTGCTGAGCTCTTGCAACAAGTGTCTTTTTCCTTTCTGGAAGGGGCACGCTACAGATGTGGCCCTTAAGGGAGGCTTAAATGATAAAGCTTTTTTCTTCCCTGTGTATACACAGATAATTGTTCTGTGCAAGCACTTTGTGCCTCTGCTAATTGTTTTTATCCCTCCCAAAGTTCTCTCGACAAAGCCAGCTCCCTTCTGCCTGAGTGGAAAAGAGAGGAGGAGGAAAGCAAGTAAAATCAGGATTCCTGCTGACTTGCATGGCAACAGCGATCTCCTTCCAGTTTGGAATTGATCAATTGTGTGGCTGTGTGAATCAATTTATCTGCTGCAGGCTGTCAAGTTATTATTAAGAAAGTGAAAATGAGAGCTTGATAATCACTTGGAGCAGGTTTGGTTGTCATAGAAATAAAATTATGGAAGAAATGTCATCTTGATACAATGCAGTTACGCCTTGGGATGCACGGATGGGCCAACTGACCTCACCCTGGATTTGCTTGCAATCAGTGCTAGGGTGTTTTTCTCCAATTTTGAATGAAGAATTTTGTGGGTTTAAGGAGAATGTGTTGATTATATACCTCTGATCAGCTTAAGGTTAGATGTTTGAAGCAGAGAGTACAAACTTGAGAACAACTGGGACCAGAAAGGGATCCAAGGCTCTCAACAAGCTTGACAACCTCAACAATCTTAGAGGAAAATAGCGCCTCACTTCTTACCTCCAAAGAGTTATGGTCTCCACATATGTCTGCAAGGAGGATAAATATCATAAAGAATGCAACATAGGCACCCCAAGGACATAACTGACAGCTGAAGGAAGACTATTAATTTTGGGGACTCATGTGGGAAAATGTTTTAGAGCTGCTGTTACCAGGACGTTACCATTCTTGATTCAAAGATATAATTTTTAGAGGGTGCCAGAAGGTTTCCCACTTCTCCCAAGATAGTACATTAAAATTCATTTCATAACTGTCATTATTATCTATGGAAAAAATTCTTTGAAATTCTTTGGTGTAGGAATGGAAACTTGGTGGATCTCTACCAAATCTCTTTTGTGGGGATGCTGACCATTCAAGACTATTCAGGTGATTTTTTTTAGTCAGGTAACTTCTGTTAATTGTGGAAGAACCTGGAAGGCAACTAAAACAATGAGAATGACACAGCAGAGGAAAATCATCCTCTTGGAGCATATAGAAATGAATCAGAAAGAAAACCTCAATGTTTTCTCCAACATGAACTTATGCAGTGTGTGGATTCTTTGCCCAGTAACCTATTGTGCCTCCTTTGAAATATAATAGGAATTGTAATCAAGTATCTGTGAACAACCTGGTCGAGTGGGAGGTATCCCTGCCCATGGAAGGGTGGTTGGAACTGGATGATCTTTGAAGTTCCTTCCAACCCAAACCGTTCTGTGGTCTGTAATATTAATGGTACAGAGAAATTCTTCATATCTGTCAGTAATTCACCAGAACTGACAGAAAAACTCTTAAGATGCATGAATGACAATAAGTCATTCAAAGATGACTTATCATCAAAGATGGGGTAATGAGAAATAGGAGAAATTGAAGTAAAACTGGAGACAGCAAAAACTTGTCATTCTCAACTAGGAATATATTAGTTTTGCTTAAAAAGGGGTTTATTACCAGAAGGAAACTACATATTGGCCTTTTTTTCCTGTTTGTATGTAGATAAAGAAGGATGTTTTACATTTAAATACTAGAAATACGTAAGTTTTCCATATCCTGACAGTACAGGAGCTTGTTTAGCAAGTGCTAGTGATGTAGCATCATAAATGGGGACACAGAGGTGCCCTCTGACTTTATCAGTGGCTTGTACTGATGTCTTCAAGAGAAAACCCCGCTGAGACTGATGCAGACATCCTGCATTTGAACTGTCACCTTTTCCAGTCAATTAAAAATACTGTTCTGTAAAGGCAGTGTGAAATGTTACATGTCTCTGATAGTGGGAACAGTCTGTGTGTGGGATACTGGGCAGAGCTTGTGCTGCGAGAGTTAAAAATCTGGGAACCCTTCAGACTCAAGCAGCCTAACAATTTGGTTAAAGCTTCTTTGATAGTTTGTAGTACATTAATTTCCCCTATTTTGTTCATGGGAGAGCTTTAGAAAACAGCACTGCAAACAGAAAGCAAAGCATAACATTGATAAGAATAAAACAACAGTTAAGATATCGAGGCTGTCAGACAAACAACCTGGCAGGAAATGTTTGCTGCTATATAGGAAATAGCCAAAAAGACTTCCAAAATACTGCTAAGATAAATCCGATGTTTGACTTCTTTTACTACAAGAGGTTGAAAGTGCAACAGGCATATGATTAAAAAGTGAGGGACACGAAGCTCTGTAATACCCTCACGGCTGGCATGCAGCCTGTGAGATTAAATTTCAGTGGTGAAGAGCAGATGGAAAAGTATTTAACTGTCCCTCCATGCTGATACCTGGTGGCAGAGGCTATCCTCCAACTACTGAAGAAAAGCAGGTTGGTTATGATGTATTGATGGTTTGGAAACTTAATTTTTCCTGTTTCATCCGAGTGAGTCACAGTAGTTGAGACCACACTTGGTTTGCTTTAAGTATTAAACACTCAGAAATAAGTAATATTTGGCAACACTTTTAGCTTGCCTTACACTGAGCTGGTAAATTGATTTAATGTTTTGAGAATTTTGGTACAAAATTGTATGAAACCGAAAGTTCTTTTCACTGCTTAAGACAAAGTTTAGAAACTTTTAAAGTTTTTTTAAAGTTCTGGCAGGTTCTTGTTTCTGCTGTGCTAACTGAGTCAGGCTAGTCTGGAAGTTCAAATCCTGGAATCCTTTCAGCTAATTTTTCTTTTGACAGTTTCAGGATTTTATGTGCATCTTCAGGAATTAATGAACACATTATTCCTTAGTGGATTAAATAAACCTGTATGTTTACCTTGTGCTTAAGTATTGTTTTGAATACAAATCCATTCCTGAATTTTTAATGTCAAGATTTGACTTTTTATAGTGTTGTTATGTCTGAGCACCCCCTGTGTTTTTTGGCTGACAGCGCTCTCCTAACTTAGGGAGAAACTTTTATCTCTGCAGTGCAGCTGAGAGGCAAGGGGAGAGAATTCACAGTGTGCCTCAAGGTGTGCAGGAGTGCTGTGACACAGCAGGGAAAGGAGCCTGGCTCTCCCAAGTCCTTGACTGCAGCAATGTCACTAAATCTTCTAAGTCTTGAAGTTGTGAACTGCCTTCTTGATTCGTTTCTTGCCATGCAGCCACTCAGTCCCACTTGGGCCAAGGAGTGAGAACTCATTTCAGGTATGAACATTTACCCCTGCACTCTGATTAGGAGCAGAAAGTGTTCAGTGAGCATGAACAATTGCAGCCAGCACTTGCAACTACTTCTTGTCTCCATACTGGAAAAAATGAGCCAGGGTTGACTAGTATTGCCTTTTATTAAGCTTCATAATCCCCATTGAACTCAATGTCTGTGTTCCCTGGGCTAGCATTTGTTAGCCCAACTCTGGGCTAGACCATCCTTCTTCTCCAATTATAGGCCTTGGCACTGGTGGTTTTTATAAATCTTCTTCTTCAACAATTTTTTCCCCCATGGATAAGACTGGGATATTGAATGACTACCTTTCTGTAAGCTAATCTAATAACGCAATGAT
Source organism: Anabacerthia variegaticeps (assembly GCA_035583185.1). Classification (NCBI taxonomy): domain Eukaryota; kingdom Metazoa; phylum Chordata; class Aves; order Passeriformes; family Furnariidae; genus Anabacerthia; species Anabacerthia variegaticeps. Next base: position 146,564,127 of record JAWWEW010000078.1, on the reverse strand, counting down.
TTGCAGACTCTTAGGTACAAAACGAGAGAAAAGCCTCTTTAGACATCCTGCTTAATAAGATTTACAGTGTTTTTTATTATCCACAGACATAGTTTCATTCTTAGCTTGGACCATGTTCGCTGCACAGTCAGGCTTCCTAAATTAATGCCTGATTCTTCTTCCAGCAGTTTTTCATCTCTTTTAATTGGCCACTCTTGTCACATTTTACACCTCCACTTCAGCGCCGGCTGGACACTGCTCCCAGAGCTCATCCATCAACCTCCATTGATCCCCACCTTTCTCCCTTCCTGTTCCATCTGACCAACTCTGCTCTCTGCTGGCCATACAAAACTCTCAGGGCTCATCCCAGCCTTCTTCATGTATGCAGACATCTGAGAAAGAAATGCCTTATTTAATTCAATTTACCTTGTGTAGGTGAAAACACCTTGAAAAAGTTGAGCAAGGTCCGCCAGTGTCTTGTTTCAACTAAACATCTGATGTTTTTTGCAACTTTTAGGATATCAAATATTGAAATTACAGCTTTAAAGGCAACATTAAGTTCTGCAATATTCAACTTGTGTGTCCTATGAGGTTTATCTACAGGAAAAATGTCAGGTGTGTAAGTTTAATTTCCAATTATATAGTTAAAATGACATCACTTGCTGATATGTATTTTTACTATGTAACTTTTCATACATAAAAACATACATTTTTTTAAGCCAGATCCTAATTATATCAATAATAGCCAACACACACCTACTCCACTTATCTTCATGTAGGTGGTTGTTAGTGGTTTCTAGCAGAAAGCCTGTGGTCTGTTTACTTCTATTTTATGTATTTCCTCCTCTTAAAAATGAATGCTTTAGACTTTCCTCCTGTTTATCTTACCTTACACTGACTTAACTGCATTGACTTCAACAGGGTTAACCATAATCTTCATTTACGTAGGAGGTAAACTGTGCACATTTAGCTAATTCTCTAGGTGTCTGGGCTTGAAAAGTAGTGTAATGGATCTTAGTCACTGCTATGTTTTCATGCAAACTGTTAAACCAACACTTTATTTGCAGAATTTCTCAAAGCAATGGAAAAAAAAGACGTTCAAGAGCATGCTTTTGGCTACAGAAATGCAAATCTGAAATGTGCTGATTACACAATAAATGCTCCTGGGAGAAGGGAAGGAACTTTAATGGGATCAAGGAAACTCCAAAATACTAATGGTCAGCAAACATTTCCAGCTGTGATTCCTTGCTAAGTATTTTCTTAATATTTTCTTGATGCAGCCTTTTCTACTTTTATCTTCCATGTCAAGTGGACGTGGCTTAAGCACAGTCCCTGCAGGTGCAGGTGGGAAGCACAGAGTGGAGCTTAATGGGAAAGATAAACCAGAGCACTTTGTCACTCTCTAGTTTTAATACCAAACATTAAACAAACTCGTAAGTAGTGAAAAACTTGTAGACAAAAGGATATAAATCTAAACTGCTGATGGTCAATCTGGGAGCTGGTGGGTCAGGTTCAGAGGGCAGATGCTCTGCTGGGTGTCCTCACAGACCTCCTGTGCAGGGAGTAGATGAGACCTTCTTCAGATGGTTGGAAGAAAACTCACATGGGCAGGCAGTGGTCCTCATAGGAGACCTTAACTATCCCAAAAAAACTACCAGAGAGACATCAGAGCAGGACAAAAGCAGTTCAGGAGGCTTCTGGAGTACATTGGTGTCAGCTTCCAGACACAGGGCATGATCTGCCTGGACCTGACCTGTCAGCCAGAGAACTAGCCAGGGCTGTGAAAGTCAAGGGCAGCCTTGGCTGCAGTGACTGTGGGATGGTGGAGTTTAGGATCCTCAGGAGATGAGAAAAATAGTAGTTTCACAACTTTAAGGAGAGCAATTTTTGACATATGTTTGACATAACTCTTTATGTTTCACGTAACATTCGCCTGGACAGACTGGTAGAAGTATGGACTAAAGAACTGGGCAGTGTGGGAGACTGGGATGGAGGGTCTGACAGTCTCCAGTTCACACACCAAAGCTCCACAAAGCCTAGTGGTCCTGCCTTTCCCATGTGTATTCTTGGGTACCACTCGCTGCCCAGGAAGAAATTTGGAGAAAGAGTTCTTTGTTATCCCAGTCACCCCTGCCCTCTGCTGAGTTGCTGTCAGAAATTCTTCAAAGTGGTGTGGGGAACTATAACTTCCCACAGTATGATTTTAATTGGAAAAGGACTGTGAAGGAAACATCTGCTAGTGAAATCAGTCCACGGACCAGCCTGTGCTGAGACCCACTGGGTGTAGTTCTTTCAAATGACATAAACCAATATAGGAAACACAACACAGTAATGGAATAAGAGGCTGTAATTGGAGTTTCGCTTAGCAGGGGCAGCAGCAATGCCTTCAGGCCCCTGCTCTGCTCACAGGAGCTGCAAACTGGTTTTGACTTTTGCCTCTTGCATGGTACAGAGACTAACACATCTCCTTTTCCTTCTGAGGGGGTGGCATGTCTGTGTTGTAGCCCAGGTTCAGACATACCCATCCCTGCTTCCACATCACCTCTGTCTTCAGACTGCTCTGCCTGGCTTTCTACAGCTCCCATTTGTTTTCTGATGCTGCCTTCTCTCTTAGTTGGTAATGAATATTTTTATGTTCTTCTATTTGTTGTGAAGCCTCTTGCCATTCCGTTCTTGCTCATGTCATATGAGCCAACATCCATCGTTCCCTCTTTCCAGGTTTTGTCTCTGCTGTACAGGCATTGCTGAATTGAAAGAGCTTTCTGGGGGAACTAGGCTGCCAAATGAGTAAAAATGGGAGAGAGTGAGAGTCAATCAGTTTTATGAAGAGCTCCGAGTCTGAGGAGATGGAAAAGCTCCTTGTTCTTGCAGACCACTAAATGGATCTCTCCTCCCTTTTACAGTCAATACAAGCTAATATAGATTGGATGTCTCTTTATAAAGCATTATATTCAAGAATATCTTTGGAAATTATCTCTTTTTCTGTAGACAACTCTTTGTTAATGGCTATTTTGACCCAATAAAATGAGAACCCTGCAGGCACTTCCCGCTTTTCCAAAAACAACTGAGATAACATCCATTTTATATCTATGATATCTAGAAAAGCTATAATTTCTGCTTGTATTTTAGGCTTAATGCTTTGTCTCTGTCTCCTCTGTCCTCCATGGGCATCTTCATGAGTACCAGTTACCTCAGATTCATATCCTCCCCCGTTGTTCATCTTCAGAAGGTGACTGAGGAACAGGAACATACTGAAAACTGTGAGGGATTGAATCTGTCTCAGGGGAGGGGCTTGTTCCCCCTATTCCCTGATTTAACAAGCTGTCCTTCTCTTCTCATTCCCTGCTTGGGTCCCTTCAGTAATTGCCTGAGCTGCAGTTATTTGCATTCATCCTTCACATCCTTCCCTCCTGATCCTCCCACCCAGGCATTCCAGCTTTGCCCTTCACAGCTGCTGGTGCTCTCTCTGTCAGGCTCTTTCCCCACTTTTGACAACAGACTTTCTCTCTTCTATCCCAGCGTAAGCCCAAGTTTACTGCTGCTGTGTTCCCCTTCTGTCCCACTAATCACTGCAAATGGATATCCTTGACTCCCGGGGATTTGTAAACATCTTTAGTGAAAAGGTGCCATTCAATCTGATTTCCTCCTTGTTCTGGGAGTTTACCTGGCACTCCTTGCTAAGGCATTGTGCTCAACAGCCTGAGTTTGGTTGTGGAAAGGCACTGGTCTTCATAGGAAGAGGTCAGGATAAGAGTAATCCCCCTGTTCCCTGCCTAATTTGAACTTCTCCTGCTCCATCTTCCAGCCCTTACTTTTAGTAATAAATTTCTCCACTAGAGAGACCTTTATTGCTCTTAATTTTCTCTCCACAGATACACTTACACACTAATCAAGTAATTTTTCAATTTTTCTGATAAGCTAAACAGATTAAGCTTTTAAAGTCTGTTACTGAAAAATATTTTTTCCAACCTTCAGTTGTTTTTTTCCCCTCTTTTCTGCCTCCCTATTTTTCTGCATTCTGTTCAGGCACCAGAATGGCACTCTGGTTGCAGGGTTAATATTACCAATGGCAAATAAAAAAGTAAATTATTTCTTCCTGCTTGTTGCCTGTTTATGTGTTTCACAGTATTTTTAATGCAATGTGACAATAGAAGCAACAGTCGCCTATTTCATAGAATCATGGAATGGTTTGGTTTGGAAGTGACCTTAAAGATCATCTCCTTCCAACCCCCCTGCCATGGGCAGGGACACCTTCCACTAGGCCATGTTGCTCCAAGCCCAAATTTCCTGTGACTCTTCACATGCAAGAACATAGAAATGGCCTTTCAGGGTTAGACTGAAGACCCATCTTGTCCAGGATCCTGTCTCTGACAGCAACCAGGGGTTGATGCTGGAGAGTGATACAAGAATACAGTGAGCACAGGAACTCACAGCAGTTGTTGCAGCAGTTTATGGCTCACTCGAGAAGCAGTGGTGCTGTGTTCAGCTGCTCTCCATGAATCTCTCTTCCAGTCTTTTTGTCCACCCATTTTTTTTTTGAACCTGAGGAGACCTTTTGTATTGATACCTTATACCAAGAGACTCCAAAGCTCAGCTGTGGATTGTGTGGCATGGCATATGTTTTCTTTGTTTTCAGCGTGCCTTCTGCTGCTTTGGTTTGACTTCCTCTGCTGCTTCTGATAGAAGAAACTGTGAACAGCCATTCCCTGCTCACCAGTGCCATGTCACGTGTGATTTTATGGATCTGTGTCATAATTCTCTTAGATGAGTTTAAAAACTGATTTTCATGGCAGGTGTTCTGTTCTCTAAGAAGAACCTTTGTAACCTGAAGAAATGCAGATGTATTCATTTGTGTGTGTTGGTATCACAATAATGCCTTTTTGAATGAACTGCGCTCTGCGTGGTCTGCATTGCCCTCAACAGTTCCCCTGCCCTGTGCTTATTAGGAAATAAAAGGGCTGTAATGTTGTTTCTATGCAGTATTGTCTTCCTGAGCTTCTTAAAATGCTGACATTTGGTCTTTTTTTACACTGTTCCTCCCAGACAGGTTGACAGTACCACAGCTCAGTAACAGCAATCACAGAATGATAAAATGGTTTGGGTTGGAAAGGACCTCAAAGATCATCGAGTTCCAACCCCCTGCCATGGGCAGGGACACCTTCCACTAGACCAAGTTGCTCCAAGCCCTGTCCAAACTGGCCTTGGACACTTCCAGAGATAGGGCAACATACAACATCCTTTCATTTAAAGGATTCCTACACCTAAAAATTCTAAAAAACTCTACTAATTCTTCTCTTTTAGGGAGACATAAAAGGAAGACGTCAGTGTAACTCCCTGACTTCAGTGAATTGAACCCACTGCTCTGCTGTTTTATATTTTATTTTGCATATTTAAAGTACCTTCCGATCCATATAAAATATCAAGGGGTTCGCTTTTACATGGAAAGAGCAGCTCTGCAAACACTGGCTCGTGTGGAGAGGATCAGTTATGCACATCTTGATAGAAAAAATCCAAAGCAAAGCTTGTCTCTCCTTGCCTGCGTCACGCCCTGGCACCGAGTCACCTCCCGAATGAGTAGCCTGTTCCATATGCTTGGTCTTCTGAGCCAACAGCATTGCATAAAAGGGTTTGGGTGGTGGAGTGCATTTTAACATGATGCTGGGGATAATTTGAAAGAAATCAGCCCGCAAAGTGTTGCATAGCCCTAGAAAGGATCTTACAATGAAAATCGGGTTATTTCAGTTCTGTATTCTACTACTACAAAAAAAAATAATTAAAATGGCAACCCTGGGAAATAATGGACACTTGCTTAGCACTGGTCTGTTAAGTGTTGAGAGTGTAATGCTGAATGCTCCTTCCCAAGGAATTACATAAGGAAATCAGAGAACGGGTTCAGAGGGAAGGTGGTCTTTTGCAGTCTCAAAGAGGGGATGTCCTAACCTGGTAATGACAGCCATTTTGGTGGGGAAGGGTGTGTGGGACAGTGGTGGAAGAGAAGAAAGGAGAGGAGAGAAGATGGGAGGGGAGGGGAGAGTTAACTGTTACAAATAATTCAGGTATCTTTTCACTTACTCATAGAAGTTAGTCACAACTAACTTCTTTTCCCAGCTTTCTTCAAATTAGGATGTTACTAATTTTACTGAGGATTTTCTATTTCAAAATGCTGCTGTTAGGCACCACAAATATTTCTACTCAGTCAGATAACCCCCTCCAAAAGGCAGCTGGTTCAAGATTTGCATTATCCAGAAGCACTGAAGATGCACTTACACAGTGTTTTGACTGCACTGTGTGTGAGTAGGACAGTGGAGACATTTCCAAATAGTAATGCAGGCTCTGTGCTGTGTTTGACTCTTGTTATGATCCTGACACAAATAGGACTAGGTGCCTTTAATGAGAATCTGTACAAAACCTTGAAAAAGCTTGTGTAGAATCTTGGAACAGTCCCTGCAATATGCTGAAAAACGTGTCTAGAGCCTGAGCACAGCTCCCTGCCAGAGTGAGGAGGAAAGATGAGTCTTTCAGACACTTGTGACTGATATTTGGGGGAGACAAAGCTTTGCCAGTACTAGCAAGGATGGCAAAATGAAAACTTGGCTTGTAGAGCTGTTGTGAGTGAAACCACAAAGTTTAGTGTTTCAGCAACCCCTCTCAGATCTGTCATTCCTTACAAACCTCACAGGACCTGCAGAGCTGCATATCTAAAGATTTCTGTACTTTGTAAAGCATCATTTAACCATGAGCTACAGCAGCAGCGTCTTATGAACCTGCCCTGCCTTTTGTATTTTTTTTTTTTTTACATGACTTCTTATATGGAACTAATTTTTGGTAATCCAGATGGGTGGTGGGTCTCAGTATCATTCCTATCCCAAGTAGTGACTGGGAGATTTTGAGAAGGTGGTTTTAATTCTTGGCATATCAAAATAGCACTTAAATTTTCTTTTATTAGATTGAACTGTTGGAATAAACAATTAGTCTGTTGATCCAAAATCATAAGCCAATTTGGGAGTGAGAATAAATTTGGGTGTTACTTCACAGAAAAAAAAACCAAAACAGATGCTGTGAGAAATCCTATTTATCTATTCACAGTATAAAGGGTTATCTCCATAGGACCTCACTGGGACTGGTTTACAGTTTCCTGAAGGTGCAACTAAATGTCTGTCAGTAGAAACAGAGACTCAGACTTGCTCTCCCACTTCCCTCTTAGGTTCCTAACTTCTATTTTGCCAGGAGGAGAAAAGTAGATTACTTGCTGTATAAGCTCTCTGTCAGAATTTCTATAAATCAGGGCTAAAAGTAAATAATGAATCTTTTTCCAGCTTTCCCCTCTCCTGTCTCATACATATACATTCATACTCAGAAATAGCATATTCTCTGTGCAAAGGTTCCTCTCTTCTCAAATAAAACCAATACTTTTTTTTAACATGTCGTCAGCCGTGGATAACTTGATTACCTCATGCTCCTAAATTCAGCTGTTAATTATTTATTTGGAGGTGTTGGGTGGGCTACCACAATTAGCCTTGACATATTAAATAAATAGGTTTTTATGGTAATTGGTGGTTGATGCCATGATGCTTAGAATAGGTTTCAGTGCTTTGCTCCTGTCTCGGAGCTAACTGCAATTTTTAATTTTGCAAAACACTTCAGGAGACCGAAAGGAAAAAAAAATAATCACATTACAAGTGAGAAGTGTTGAGTAAATTTCTTTTACAAAAATTGCACCTGTTATAAATTTAGCCCTTAATTGATGGCATTACGGAGGGCTGAGATGGAAAACAAACAGGAGGGAAGCTAATAATCCGTAACGTCAGGAGCCTGCACCTGCAGCCCCGTCGTGGTCTGATTCCCAGGCTGCACAGGGGCTGCTGGGGAGGTGGCAGCTTTCAGTGGCAAGACAAAATCATCTTCCACTACTCTCTGCTGGTGGTGGAAAGGTGTCCAGCTGAGGAAACAAGAGGTAGGCAATGACCTCTCAGTTCTTACTTGCTTTTGTGGCCTCAGCCAGAGGGCTGTGATGTGCTGTCACTTCCAAGGCAGTGGGGCAGGGCGCTGGTGCTCCAGGTTTTCCTCCTGCCAGGCTGCACTCTCCCCATGGACAGGCTGGCCTCTGTTTTATCCTGTCTGTTGCTTGTGTTCAACTCTAGGCAGGCAGCTTGGGCTTCTCACATCCCAGTCAGCTGCATGGAGAAAAAGCCCCAGGTCTGGCTGCATGGTGATACAGTTGGGCTGTGCAGGCACATAGGTTTGCATCTACAATATCTTCTGGCTGACTGGAAGATGTCCAAGCTGAAGGACTCCTTCTCATCTCACACTGGGTTTCCTGAGAGAACAAGGGAGCTGCAGGATCTGGGTTTGTAGAGCGAGTGTACCCATCCAGGAGCTCACTTGGCTTTCCTTATGCTGCCTCCCTCCTTCCATTACCATGCAGGAAGTCTGTACCTTGGAAGACAATCAAGGATGATAAAAAGGGCACTGTGAGAACTTTACTGTATCTGAGGCTTCCTCCAGTAGAGTAAGATGTTACTGATATATCTTAGTTGACATGTTTCTCAGGGAGCTTCAACACTGGTTCTTTATTTTCCCTGGGTTACATCGACTTCACAGACTGCTTCCTCTAAGTTTAGGCAGGAGTTGCTGTCTGTTGTGGTGGGCCCTTCAGTAGCAGGATCCTCCTAATATTTTCAATCCACATTTGGGTCTAAGTGTCATACATACGGTCCTGGATTCCTCATTGGTTTTCTCTCCAGACATTCTCCAGTGTCTCCATCTCCAGAGGAATGCTGTTTTTATGCTGTGAACATGGGCAATTGGCCAAAATCCCTGTAAGTTCCTATAATAAAATATGCTGAGACTATAGTTAAAACTCCCAGAACAATAATTTTTGCACTGAAAGTCTGTAAGTCGCAGAGAGCTGATGATATTCCTACTCTTTTCTGCTTGGAGGAAGACGCCTTTCAAAGGCAGCTTTGAGGGAAATGGTACATGCTGCTCCCCAGTGCTGGAGGTTTCATGGGTGCACATTTCCAGTGATGGACCCTGTGCAAGGAGATCTGTGTCTCAGCACACTCAGAGATCAGTTTATTACCATCCCTCAGAAGTTGGCATTAGAGAAGCATTTTTAGCCATGTCTTCCTTTCCTTACTGATCAGAATTCTGTTTCATTTTGCAAATATGTAGTAATTGCTCTGTAGAGCTAAAGCCATTGACCTTGCTGTCTTTAAATCCAGTGTAACTGTATTCTTAGAGGCTGAGAGACAGACTTTTTTCCCTGATACCACTATAATTCCTCTGCAGTGCTGTGTGTGAAACTTCTGTGCTAATCAGGACCTTCTTCAAGAAACAGTAGCCACAAGCATATTTTATAAAGATCAGCTAGATTTTGGAGTGCTTTATTGTGGATGAGTGAGGAGAACTGTATGGTAGGATACCTAATTTAACATAAAATGGGGGAACTTTCTTATTATTAATTTTTTATTATTGGTTTTTTATTGGAGGATAACCTAACTCCCTGTATTTCCAGAAGGCTTACAGTTTTCTTCTTTTCACTGTCCTGAAGAGGTAAGAAGTTTTGAAGGAGAAGATGTAGGGATGTGGGGAACTATGTTCTACCCTTCTTCAGGGATAATGTCTGACCTGGAAGGATTCCTCTGTAAATCCCTACTGCACTAGTGATTTGGGGTGGTATTTCTGTTGCTTAGTCAGTGGAGACAACAAGAAGAATCCTGCTTTTTTTTTTCCTCTTTAGAAATTCCCAGTCAATTATTGTGGCCTCTCACATTGAGTTGTTTCTCATTCTCTGCTCCCTTCACATACTAAACTGCCCTTTTCAAGGGGATGAACTTTTTATGAGATAAACTTGTGAACTGCCTCTGACAGACTGTTGTTGTCTAACACTGAAAGAGATAAGGCTTTTTAGCCTTTATCTGTTCCTTTAGGCATGTGTATAAATCCAGACGGTGGTGTTTGATGTCATGATTGGTTGAATTTTAATAGAAGTTTGAATTGAATTTTAATAAGACTTCTATAGTGGCATATAAAGGCAGTTACATACACTGTTCAGGAAACTAAAGTCATCTCTCCATTCTGCCAGGGGATGAGCTAACTTCTGCCCAGTGCTCTGTGAATTTGTTCCCTTCCTAAATGAAATAATATATGTACATAATTGTTTCTCCCTTTGAATACTCTCCTGTCTCTATCCTAACATTATTAAAATACGTAGTGGAAGAGTATCTGCCTAACAAACATCTATCTGTGTATAATCCTATGCTACCAGTAATTATGGGCTATGGTGCAGTAATAATACAGTGCAAGTCTTACAGATGCCCCATTTGAACATCTTTTTGGGGGTGTTTTTTGGTGTTGCTGTGACTGTAGAGCTCCCAGGCTTATTGCAGTACACACAGCATGCACATGTGGCAGAGGAGATGTAGTGAAGCTAAACACCAGAAAAGACTCCAGTTGTTGACAGTAAAGAGAAGAAGGGAGATGACAAAGATGGGTGTAATCTGCTCTTACTTCTGTGTGCACATGGCCTGGCACGGGCACTTGGGTGAGACATCTCTGGAACTGCTGCTGTGAACAGGGACAGCTGTCACAGGAAGGGTTTGCAAGACTGTTTAGTTTAAATTCAAGGAGGAACTGAAATATGAATGAATTTCATAAAAAGATGATATAATCCATCTCCAGTGTCTCACATGTATCATCTCTCCACTTTTCTATAACCACTTGAGAAAGGATTTTCCAGTGGGCAAATTAAAATCCCGCTGTGACATCCCGTTCCCTCGACAAACTCCTGTCTCCCTGGGTGATGACTGTCACTGAGAGGGTAGCTTTGGATTGTGTGGACTGTATGGCATAAACACAGCCTTCTTTGATGTTGGTCTGCTTTTGCTAGAATGTGACTGCATTGGTTGGCTTTAAGAGCATGTCTGAGAGGAAAGTAATCAAACACTGATAACAGCAAAATTTAATGAAGTCAGAAGAAAGAAAATGCTGTGCCTGTGACTTCCTGAAGGGAAAGACACAAACTAAAATGCAGCTTGTTAACTGAAGCAATCTTCCTCATTCATTTATGAACTGGCTTCTTCCAAGTTCTGTGCATTCTGACGTTCTGCATGAAACTCCATTAATTTAAAAGAGTTTTTGGGTATCCCCAGGTAGAAAGAATCGTATGTTCTTTTTCATCCTAAAATTATTGGGATTTTTTTCAAATAGTGGGTGCCATTTTGGGGTAAGGAAAGCAAAGTTTTGCTGATGGGAGCTTATTTTGCAGGTGCAGTTAGATTGTCCAATGCATTGCATTTCCTTTAATACGCCAAATGTTAATCTGTGACTCAGAAGTAATAAAAATGAATGAGTATTTTCTTCAAGTATGCCTTGATGTTAGGTCTCCTGTTTGTGGCAGAGGACTAGTCCTTCGAGGAGAGGAGAGGTCGTTAATATGTTAGTGAGAGCTTTTCAAAAACTCTGGTTTCCCTTTTCTGTCCCCATGACTTGGTGAGGTGTATTTGTGTGGCGGTCAGTGTGTTTAATGGGGAGGATTATCAGTGTAAAGCTGACACTTAAAAATTGGGTAAGGTCTGCTTGTGTTTCCAACATCTGTACAATGAACAAATGATGTGAAACTGCACGCAGAAAAATCTCTTGAGGTTGCACAGTAGAGTAGCCAATTTGTTTTCAGAATGGCATTACACATATTGAAATACATTGCATGTGATGAAAGCCTGATATTTTTGTAGGAACACATTGTTTTTAAAAGACTTAATCTCATGGATCGCTTTTATAGCATTCCATTTCTGTCCTTTCTCCGTAGTCTAAACAATAAGTCTTTCTATCCCCAGGCAGTTTGTGCTGCTTCCTTGGGGTCCCCATTCTGGGGATTGCTTTTTTTACAGAGTTTTATACTGCCCTGAAAATGAAGATGAAATAAACTGCCCAGATGGGACTTTAAAGATATGGACTGTGGAGGTGTTCAATCTACACGCGCCGTGAGTGGCTTGTGATAGTCCCGCAGCGCTACAAGGGAATAGCACTTTCTTTGTGCTTCCTTTTAATAGAACCACAGAATGGTTTGAGTTGGAAGGGACCTTAAAGCCTCGTTCCAAGGCCCTGCCATGGGCAGGGACACCTTCCACTCTCCCAGGTTGTTCAGAGCCCCATCCATCTGCTGAGGTGATACTGGAGGGGGGTGTGTGAATAGTTTCTATGATGGTTCACACAGAACGGTGTGGAAGCATCTCAGCAGTTTCCTCCTGGCTCCTGGAGCTGATTGATAGTGATTTTAGTGTGGTCATTTAAAGATCCAAGTCACTGTATTGTCATTACTGAGCCTCCAAATGCCCAGCTCTGCTCCGACAATCTCTATTCACATTTAAGCTTTAAATGGAGGCTTCAGATGTCACCTTTTAAAATGCTTTCTGACTAATGAAAATTTAAAATCTCTTGATTGTCATAAAGTTGCGTTCTAAATTTCTCAGTAGTCAGTTTGCAAAAAGCAAGGGATCCATGGTGCACTCCAAGACGAGCCTGGTTTAGGTTTTGGGGAACCAGGACTGTAGAGCAGAGCACTTACGTCCATCAGCCAGAACACAATTCAAGATGCACTTCCAAACACTGGGCCTGTAGGTAATACAATCCACTTTTGGATGCAGGGTGACATAAAAATGTAATACATCAGTAAAAGAGCACTTCTGTCCCAGAGAGCAAACCAGACCCTTACATTTTGATAGAAACCTAAACTCTCTAACTCTTCAAAAGCCATTTAATTTACATTAAATAATTTCTTAGTGCAAGCAAATGTCTCTTTGTACCAGCAGTATATTCTCCTGAGTGCTAAAAGTCTTGCTTTTACTTGCCAGTACATCAGTGGCTTAATTACAGGATGTGTTTGAAACAAGGATAATAGCAAAGAATGTAGATATTATTAATTATGTGTCAGATCATACATTGAAAACCCTAAAATAAATCTGTAGCCTAAGCTCAGACTACTGAAAGTTGGAATTTTTACTATTGAAAGTATAAAATCATGTAGGTGAAGAGAGCTGTAACTTAACAGCTGAAGATATTTTTAGTTTCAAAAGGTTATGTAGGTTCAGTGACAATGCTAACATAAAAATGTTAAGATATATAGAATAAGCATTTTGCTCAAGGGAATATTGTATCTTATGGATTTTAATATCTTTCAATAAGCTTTCCTCAGCTGCATTTATAAATACTTGAGCAGTAACTCATAAATAAAATAACATTAATTGAATAAATTACTAAGTGATTTTAGCACTGATTGCCACTCCATCTGTGCTCAATTACCTGAGGAGCCGTCCTGGGCAGTTCCTGTTGGAGCTGCATTCTCCCATCTCTTATTCCAGAGCTGATTTAGAGACGACTGAAATAATCTTTTACAAGTTTATTTTACAGTCTGGTCAAAAGGTTGAGAGCTAAAGCTTAAACTGATAATGTCCAAGTGAATGAAGGCATTAGGTGGAAATATAGAGCTTTACTTGATAGACATATCTAAGAAAAAGGAAAATAAAATGTCATTTTAAGCCAAAAAGCTTGCCAGTAAAACTTCTAGCGAGTTGAGGCTGATCGTGGAGTGATCCCCAAGTGCATCACCCATTTTGTGAGTGCACAGGGTGGTAAATTCTCCCCCTTTCCCTTCCTGCCTCCTTCTCTGGCTGTCCCAGTGATTTGTGGCAATGAATTCTTTTTCAAGTTATCTTTCAATAAAAGTAATTTTTAACTTGACCATCTTCCTCTCAAGCACACTCGAGCAGGAGGGACCACACAGGGCAGTTGTTGCTGCTGAGCGGATCGGAAAAGATGAAAGTGGGCAGCAAGAAATCTTGTCTGATAAAGACCTTCAGGGCTTGCATTGTTGTTTTTCCTGATGATTTATTTTTTAAATAAACTTTCAGACAAGAGCAGTGTTCCAGTGTCAAAGCCTGATTTCTGCCCCCTTACAATGCCTTTAAAACAGGGAGCAGTCTTCTGCTTGCCTGTTAATCTTAGCCAGGGTCTTCTTCCAAAGGAAAGGCACATATGAAATGCAGTCTGACTGAATACAGCTAATTTGGTGTCTTTTGCAGAAAATGTAGCACAAAATTTTGAGACAAAAGAGGCTTTCAAGTTTTCTGTGTCCCACGGAAGGGGAGGAACTGAGGGAACCATTGTTAGGTGACAAAAAGCATAACCAAATTCGCACTGCAGGAAAAATGAGGGCAAGAAAGAAACTATTTCCTTTAAGTTTTTGAAAAGGTTGTTTTTCTGTTCATTATAGGTGAACGGGATCAGCATATTATTTCATAGCAATGCTAAAAGATGTTCCCAACTGAACACCTCATTTAATCCTTGATGGGGGAGCCTCTCCTCCTGTATTCTGGAATCCCTAATTAAATGTCAGGCTGTGTTCAAAGACTTTAAGGGACTGGCCACTATTGGTTGATTTAAAAATCGTGGTATTGGTTGTATTAATAATGCTACTCTCATTGACAGTATGTGCAGCAGTCAATAAAACCCTCACTTGTTTAATCTCCTTTCACTGTATAGGAACCAGTTTCCTGACACACTGATAAAAAGCGCTCTATAAATATCTTTGGCCTTTGGAAATAAGAGACCATTTTTTGCACTTTCTATATCCTCAAAGTATTTACTGAAGCAGAAGTGCCTCCATTTTGGAGTGGTTTGCTCGGTGCACGTTTCCCTTCCCGTTTAACAAGATATTAAAAAGATACCCTTCAGGGCAGGCACTGAAATGTAACAGCAGAAAGGTCACCCAGAGAGCACGAAGATGGCCTTTGAAGAGCTATTTCTGCAGGAAATAGGGAAGAAAAATTTACTTTCTGAAATTTCAATCAGAGGATAAAAATTGCGAGGGAGATCGGGGAACAATTTCCCTATTTTTTAATTTTAAAAAAAGGGGTGGGGAGTG
>JAWWEW010000078.1:146480276-146549125 GCA_035583185.1 Anabacerthia variegaticeps | reverse complement strand
TTTTATCCCAGCATTGCCAATTTTCCCCCTGCATGACTTGAAACTGCTCTGTTTTAAAGTTTTAGGATACTTTTCTCCATATTCTGAGTATGTTCTAGGGGGCCCAGAAAGCTGTGAATCAAAGTTGTACCTAGCTCGTCTAATTTTGGGTTGTGCTTTAAAGGCCTATTTTAGCTTGTGGAAAAATTAATAGGCCTCTGTTTTCTTAAAATGTCATTACTTTTTATAGCTTTGATATGAAATTCCTTGCCTGATCATGCTAGCAAGGGGATGAGACGTTCTGACTGAAATAAAGGAGCGCTGACAGGGCCCGCGTGTGGAACTGGAATCAGCGAGAATTGCAAGATTGATGGTGGCTGCTTTGTCTTCAAAAATCCTTTCTCCTTAGTTAACAAATGCTTGTGCCATGATGTTGTTACTCCTCCAGATTAAATGGAACTCATCACGCTTCTTTGTGTGTGCATACAGGAGAGAAAATAGCGCACAGGAGAAGGAATTGCATCCGTGCCTTTGCCCTTTTTTGATTGCTTCGGTTCACCCAAACAATTTAAAGACATTACTGGTGCTACAGCATCATTGTTGGAGAGCTGCATGTCTAATTCTAGACTCAAAGTTTTAGAGGAAAGTCATTGAAAGTGTTCCTGTTATCCTCCTGAATTTCCAGTTTGGTTTGATATTACTGTTAGGGCAATGAGTTACCAGAAATGTCTCTCCACAGATGAGAAAAAAAAAGTTTCTCTGGTTTGAAGGTGGGTTGGGTATTAGAGAAAGGTTTTCTTCTTGTTCCCCCAGAGGGTGGTTGGGCACTGGAACAGCTCTCCAGGGAAGTGGTCACAGCACAAAGCTTGACATGGTTCAAGAAGTGTTTGAACAATGTTCTCAGGCACATGGTGGGATTTTTGGGGTTGTCCTGTGCAGGGCCAGAAGTTGGACTTTGATGATCCTTGTGAGTCCCTTCAAAATCAGAATATTCTGTGATTCTGTGAATGAGTTTTGCAGCCCTTGACACCTTAATAAAGCAATAAGGGGTGAGAATGGGAGTGGAGTGCAATTCCCCAACTAATTAATCACTTAACAAAGTAAGTGAATAACAGAACCAAAGCTGTTTTAATGGTCCAGGCAGATTAGTCAATGGAGCAATGATCCTTCTCTGGCTCACCAGTTAAAGTTAGTAAAGGAATTATGATAGATTAACCAGAAACTTTCCATTTCACTTTTATGCTTTCCTTTTTCTTTCAATTTTCCACTACCTATATAGAAATAGCATTCCTTGGGGTGCTCTGTTATTATGAAGTTATGTTTGTTTCCTTCCTGCTGTTTGCAGCCTGCTCTTTAGAAGCTTTTTACTAGAGATCCCTGTGTGGAAGGCCTGTATATATTGTGCTTTATAGCATACAGCCATTCCACTTGCTAAATTTGGATCAAACCATAAAGACATTTAGGTGTGCCTCTTTGCTAAGGACATATCTTTCATAAAAATGAAACGTGGTCCATCATCCCAGCATGAGAAGTTTTGCAAAGAAATGGCCAACTCTTAGTTCAGCTGCTGCTTGCTTCATTTCAGATTTGAGGATGGATGCTGGAAGGCACTGAGACTCTTGGTGTTTTGCTTTTTTGGGGAGGTTTCTTTGGGTTTTGTTTGTTTGGTCGTTTTTTAGTGTTTGGTTTGTTGTTTGTTTGTTTGGTTTTTTTTTGTTTTTATTTTCTCTGTAAGAATTTGTATTTCATAGATCATCTTAATGCTTCAGGAATTTCTTAAAGGCCCACAACAAAATAAGCATTGTTCTTCTGTTATGTGAGTGACTTTAGGATGAAAAAAAGGAAAAGCAATTTTACTTTTTGCCACCTAATTGAAGGAGCACAAATACTCGCAGCTTTGTTACTCTGCTGATTGCCAGAGCTCAGTCCTTGCCCATGCTCAGTGACTATTTCCACAGTGGTTTTGCTTTCCTCTTGAATATTTTAAAGGAGTTAATCTAGCACCAGGTACTCTATATTCAGGAAAACTTTATCATTTTGCTATGTGTAAATTCTCTGGTAAGATCATTAAGACACAAGTTATTGAAGCAAAATACTGAAAGTAGGATATCATCACAGAATCATTTTTTCTTTTCATGCTCTGTTGTTCTTAGAGTAAATCTCTTTGTCAAAAGATTGTTGATTTAACACAGTGTGCAGGTGCTTAATTACTTACAGTTAAAAGTATAAGATAGGAAGCTTCATCTGTAGCACAGAGAGAATTGTTGTTCCCCAGCCCAGCCTGTAGAGGAATTATTATCTGCACTAACTGGATAAAACTACTCTACTGGTTCATGCCTCTGTGCTGTTCTTCAGAAAGCCTCTTGCTAACTGTGAGTTCTGGAATCTGTCACTATTGCCTGGAAAACACCCTGTTCTTTGATCTCTGGTTTTTCAGCTTGAAAAGCAGGGGTGATTTTCTGAAACTGTTTGCCTGCTAATGTTGTATTGCTGCACGGTGAGCCTGCAGTGTGCAGCAGGGTGCTTAGCAGGGGTGCTAGTTTTCAAAATGATCTAAGCATGACACAGTGAAATAGAGACACAGCTGCTGTTAGAAAGAACGTAATAATTCTCTATGTGCTTGCCATTGCCCTCTGTATTTTAGTTCTCCGCTCCCCCAGAGGTGAAACTGGGAACTGAGTCACAACAAATCAGCTGCATTTGGTCAGACTGGGATCCCTTGGCTGTGTGGAAGCTGAAGATGCTCTTTGTCTTAAAACCAGAAGAAAAAGGGAGGTCACTTCATCTCTTCTCTAATGATCGATAGGTTTGGGTTTTCCTTCTCTGCCTCCGTTTCTGGAGTGCTTAAAGATGTGGATAAGTTGTGCCACGTCTAAGTTGTACCCTTACCTCTCACTCCTTGAAAAGCAGTGATGGAGACCTGACTCCTTTGCATGCCTTTTCCAGTAGCAACCACCACAAAAAAAAAAAAAAAAAAAGGGCAAGAGTACAGACCTAGCTATTGAACATCATGTAAAAATTTGATTGGAAGGGAATTCTGGAAGCTGTGTAGTCACACCTGCTACTCAAAGGAGCCCTGACCTCAAGGAGAGCCACCAGCAAATTTAGCAAATCTCCAAGGATGGGGAATCTACACTTTGTACTAGAGTGCATATTTTTTTGTCATGACTCTCATCAAGATTTCCTTCACTACAACTTGCCCCTTTCCCTCTTCTGTGCACCTCTGAGCAAATCAGACACTGTCCTCTGTGCAAACTCCCTTTATGTCAGGAAATTGATTGTGAGAAGTCCCTGACCCTCCTCTCCTGGCTTGTTTAGTCTTTTCACGTGTATTGTGTTCTCCAGCCTCCAACCTTGTGAATTCATTACAGTTTGTTAATATCTCTCTTTTACTGGGGGATCCCAAAACTGGATATTGTGTCCCAGGTGAGTAGGGTGGAATAATATCTTCCAAATGACTTTTAGACTGCACGCTCAGGAAAGCCTTTAACTGCTGCCTGGACAACTGTACTGAGATTGTTCTTTCCCAAATGCAGGACTTGCCTTGTGCAGTTTCTGGCAGCTCGTTCTTCAAGCCTCTGGATGTCCCTCCGAAAGCCAAAATCCTCCAGCAGTTTGGGGTCATCTGCAGGATTGCTGAGAGGACAGTACATCTGGGCACCAGGCAGAGATGGGAAATGGTATCAGCTCTGGCACTGACCACTGAGAAACATCCCTTGTAGTCTGTTGTGGAAAGTTCAGGCTCAGTAGCAGCACTCTGGCTGTGGTCAGATAGTTTCTTTTTACCCATGGAAAAGGAAAATTACTTCAAGACGTAATTCTTTCTCCCTTGAAATGAGAAAGTTCAATTCTTAATGTCAGATGGGGTTTCTTGCAATGAGAATATTCTTTGCTGAGTTCTGTGGCAATATAGTAGACTGGAATTATTCCATAAAATAGCAGAAAAGGATAGTTCTTGTAATTTTTTGTATGCAATGTGATAGTCAGTTTTGTTCTAATAGGCTTACTATTACTTCTTATCTATTTCAGTTCAGCTTCAAAAAGTCAAAAGTACTGCTGCAGTTATTCTTGACAAAATGCCCTTTCAAAAACCAGCTTAAAGCTTCACATAACCACTGGTATGGAACTGCCAGTGCTGGTCCTGGTCTGCGTTATATTGATGTATCCTTACGCCTGTGGAAGACGAATGCAGTGAACCTCAGACGAGTTTGATTGCCAAAAGGTTACCCGTGCTTAGTTGAAGGATTTGGGAGAAAAGAAGGAGGAGCTGTTTCAGCATGTGGCTGTGGAGAGAAACACCTTGTCGTGGCCTCGCTCCCCTGCGATTCTTTTCCCTTAGATCAATTCAATACTGTGACAGATACAAATGTCCTCAGTGCCAGCAGGGCTCAGCCCATGCGAGAGCGAAGGCTCAGGCGGCGCGGTCGCCGGCGGGGCTGTCTCTGGACTCCTCGGGGCCGGGATGAGGATGGAACGCTGGTGGGAAAAGGTCACCGGCTGAGCTTCCAGGCTGAACGACATGAAATATCTTGTTTGGATTTGTAAACCGAGAACGAGACCTGTTGGGGGAATAGCTCTGAGACCACATAATGCCACGGCCGTGCGTGGATTTCGTACACAAAGTCAGCCCCTTTCCATTGTGAACATCTTCAAATAGAGCAAGATGATTTTTTTCTCCTTCCTAACAACACCTCCCTAGACAGCTGACTTTTGCTCAGTGGTGGGGATGACAGCTGGAGTAAATCCTCTCCCCCTTGCACATCCCCCCAAGCAATGTTTTCTGCTCCTGGGAAAGCAAGCCTGTGCCACGTCTGTCCATGGATCCACCTGGGACTGACTTGACCCCCTGTGTTTCTGTGGGTGCTGCTCAGTGGTCGTGCTTTTTCATTTTTATTGTTTGAATGCAATGGAAGGCACTGAATAGCTGCTGCTGAGGAGTGCAGGGAGATCTTGTTAAGCTTTGGCCTGGGCTGGTTAATCATTGATGGAGAGGTGATAGCTGCTGGCCCATCTCCTCCTTCCCTCCCCTTGCTTTCATTCTCTGTCTTGCCCACATGAAACTCCATTAATATGCTACATTATTTCGGGACAAAACCTGATCTTAAAATATGCAAAATAAAGTTCTCAATTTTATTTCTTCAATCACCTTGGCAGGGGGTATTTTTAGCCCAATTTTCACATGAATATTATATCATAAAAGGGCTGATTAAAATGAGGTAACATGACAGGGTTGGCTCGTAGTGAATGGATATGTTATTTATCCTGTTGAAAGGACATTACTGTAACCTTGCCTGCAATCCTGCAGAGTGGTTCCCAGTAAGTTATGTGTCATCTAACCTTCCCTGAAATTTATTCCTAACAGTGGACATACAGATTATCAATGCAGCAGAAGTCTTTTATGTTCTCTTCAGAGCAGGGGGGTGGCAAGTAAGCAACCTTTCAAATAAAAATCCAAAGCGCCCATTGATAAAACTGGAGATACATGATTGAGAATTGTTTTAATTCTGGATTTCAGCAGAGAAGGACAAGAAAAGCATTAGAAGAATCTGGCAGTCAAAAAAAAAAAAAGAAAAAAGAAAAAGAGTAAGCTTTTTGTTCTCTTTTCAAAGGGCTTTGCCTTCACTTGGTAAGGTGTTTCATTTCCAAAGCAGATACCTGCTATAGTGTGAGCCTATTATTTTAGAAAGAAATGACAGCTCAATCTTTTGTATTGAAGATTTACAATCAACCGATGAGAAAGTTTCCTGAGTTAACAGTAACGTCACTTTAGTGGAAGCTTTTTCAGCAATACGTCTTGGACTGCTGAGCAGAAGACCCCTTCACACTTGATGGGTGGTGAGAACAAAGCATGTACTGAGCCACCAGTTTGTGCAGCACAGCAGTGGCACAGCCCTGCTCCAAATGCAGGGGCTCAGGGTTCTGCTGTGTCACTCTGTGCTCAGCAGTGTCACGGGCATCGTGTACCCAGGCACAGCGAGGTCATCTCCAGTATTCAATAAATAGCCACCTCCAATTCAAGGGAGTACCAGCATTATGTGAAATCCCTTTACAAAACCTGGTAGCAGAGTTCTTGACCAGAAAAGCTTTCTTCTTTAAAGCGTCGTCCTTCTCTTCACTCTGTTCTTTTCACGGATCTGGTGAGCGAGAGGTCTGAAGGAGAATTGCTGTGGTCATTCTCTCCCTAAATGTCACAGATGTATTACTTGCCTTAAATTCTGCCCTGCACCCAGTAAATTCTGGTTCATGGGCTGAAGGATTTTCAGGCAGATACCAGATTTTGCTTTGAATTTTCCGCATGCTTTAAAATTCAACCACCCCTATGATTCATCTTCCGTTTCCCATTCTAATTTCTCTAGGTTTAACCTCTGCCACTGGATGTCAGGCTGCCTTTGCTAGAGCAGACCACTTTTCCAATATCCACTAAAAGAAAGTAGACTCTTATATCAGTTGCCTGAGTGGATGTGGTGACCCAGCTGGTGGTTCATTTTTTTCCATTCTGCCTTTCAGTTTGTGCTCAACAGAGTGAAGACTAGTTGAGAAAAGGACAAAAACCTTTTCTGTAATCAGTGTTAAAGGGCTTTGAAAAAGTCCCCAATGTAGTATTTTCCCCTCAAAATTGTGTCTTGTTTCTCTGCTGATTGAGAATTAGAAAGAGGCCAGAGGATATTTGCAGTTCTAATGACAAACAGATACATGGACATTGTGCATTCTCGTTATCAGCTGCTCTTGTGTTAATGATTGATGTAACTAAGGCTGTGCCTTGTTTCTTTAGCTTGGCAGTAAGGTAGGATTGCAGTAGGTAGAACTTTGAGACACATGAGGTTAAGGAAGGGGGATTTCTGTGTGGCAATACAGGCAGGAAGTTGTTTTTAGCTTTATTTACTAAGGAAATTAGTGTCTGCAATGCTGCCTACATGCCTGTCCCCAGTAACTTCAAGTTAGTGGTTGAAGTCAACAGTATTTAATATAGGGCAGAAATCTCAAAAGGTAATTTCGTTCCTACAAGTTGGCACAGGTGAAGATCTCAGCAGGACAGAGATGGTTTCTTTTACCCTTGAGGTGGTCACAAGAGACTGGGTGGGAGCCAGGGAGAGGACATGGGACAGAAAGCATAGGCTTTTTCAGGAAATTGGGCATTTTATTCTCCTACTTATAGGAAAACATATTTCCTCTGCACACCTGGGAGGGTATTGTCAAGGGAATAGCTGCTGCTGCTGTGTAACACATCAGGGCCACTTCAGCAGGGGGAATTTCCTGACCATGCACCGTGGTTTTGAAGATGTAATGGTTAAACCTGTAGGTTTGGGAGGGGCAGATTTAAGCCCTTCAGCATACGTGTCAATGGGACACAATTTACTGCACATTTTATTGCTCACTTTCTGTCCTTTCACTTTCTTTATGGGAAGGAAGAAGCGTTTGTGGGAAAGGATCCACCTCACCCAGGTCTGCAGCCAGTAAAGCCAGATCATCTTGGGGCTGATTAAGGCTGAGGCTCCTGCTCAGGCAATAACAACGTGCCACTACTTTTGGCACAGTTATTTTTGCTCATTTGGTTTAACACACAGGGAAGGGAAGTGGGTGCCAAGGAGATGGTTGGGAAAAGCTGTTTGTATCTGGTCTGAAACAGGAAACAGTTTCTCCATCCTTGATTTCTTTCTCACTTATATTTGAGTTATATTAAGTGAATGTTATGCACAAGCTATTTTCAGAATGTGGTAATTATATTAGATTTTCTTCTTCCATTATTCTTTCAGTTTCTAATGTATTCAAATGCTGCTAAAATATTGTCCAGACAAGATGATGATAAAATCTGATCATCTGTCACTGTTTACTAATGAAAGCAAATTTGGAAGATTATGTAGCAACTTTGAAAAGGGTACTTTGACAGTTTTTGTTTTATTGGAGTTGTTCTAGTCTATTATTTAACAAACCACCTCTTTATTACTTGAAGAAGGGATTGCAATATTTCACAAAAAACTGATTTTTCCTCAATTTCTATTCACTTGTGCAGTGTTCCTCTTATAGCTCTGTGCTCTGCTTTTCATGCTAATTCCTTTTAAAGCAGTTGCTGGACTATATTAATGAAATGTGGCCTTTTAGCCCCTTTCACCTCCTGGCAAATAGAGTGCACAACACAGCCTGGTCAAGCACACACGTTACCATTTCAGCACAGGCTGGTGGTAAAAATTGGCCACTCCTGAGCCTGCAAAAATCTTCTCAATAAGCCTTTATTTATATGCATAGCCCTTTTTAAGACACGGTGCATAAAACAAATACTAGAACTGTTTTCAAGACCAAAATGGTATTGCTCCAGCAGTGGTCAAAGCTAAATATTTGTAGCAGAGGAAAAACATGTATGAGGCAATTACTGTAAATGGTGGTAGGACACTGTTGCAGGTTTTGTCTGGAGACAATCACTGGTTTACTCTCTGGTGCTATAATCTACTCTGACATTTCAAACCTAGTGAGTGATATGGTGAATAGTACATCAATTCACACGAAAATCAGCCCTGATTTGAAACTCTTGGCAGGGAGTTCTGCAGGTTAATTGAATTAGAGTCTGTGTGTGCTGCTTCATCCTATCAATTTTTATCCTTTAGTTTTATTGATAGATCTTTTTCTTGCATAGTCAGGAGTCTAACCAGCTTTCTCATTTTTTTTCTGCTGTTCAGTCACTGGTGTTTTTTCGTTCCTCCTCTCTAAGGAATTTGATGAAAAACTTTTCTACATTCTTGTAAATACAACCAGGCAAATTTAATTTAAGCTGCAAGGGTTTCTGAGGTCTAGCTTCAACCCTCCTACTGTTTATCTGGGTGAAAATAAAACATTCTTATTTTCTTTACACTTAAGGATGTATATGAGAATATATATGAATATGTATGTTTTGGAGAGATAAGAAATTTTGGAATTTTATAGTTGTGAGCTTAAGGTGTAGCAAATTACGTATATTTGCTACACAAGCTGCCAAAGGGACTTTTATATAAGAGGTTAGAAATGGAAGGTAAAGGGGTATATTGTGTCAGTACATCCTGCCATTGTCTCTGCAGGGCAGCTCTTAAAAAAGGATTCTCCTCTCTGTATCCCCTTCAACAGGAGCTGGCAGTCAGGGAACACGAAGAAAGCTGGGAGAGGGGTCTTTCTAGAAGCACCTTCTTTGTTCTGATCGTTTTCCCACACCCTTGATGAAGTGAGAGAGTTTGCTCCCTCCTGCTCCATCCTGGCACCAAGAGCCTGGTGTTGCCAGCCAAGACCTGTGGCAGGTGGGGAGTTTGAGTCAGAGCCTCACACAGGTGTCCTGGGGAGCTCAGGGAGGGCAGCTGTCCATTTTCAGTACAAATACAGACCATGAAAGCAGGGCCATGTGATTCTTCTGACTTTTGGGGTTTTAAGCAGGAGGTTTCAGAAAACTGACCGCAGGGATAACTGGCTTGTGGCAGCCAAGTGTTCATAGTCGCTTTTTGGTCCTTCAGTCTCAGCTCTTCCTGTCAGTGTGGAGCAAAATTCATCAAGCATTGCTCACCCATTACAGGGGATGTGAGCTGGGATTAGAGTGTTGTCAGAGAGGTTGGTTTTACCTCCTGATGATGCATTGTTGCAGCATCAATCCTGCTCAGTGCAAGAGGAACTGCAGGTTCAGCTCCTGGTTTGTGTGCTGGAGAATCAACCCTAAACACAAGCTTTTGTAATGAATTTTTTCACGGGTTGCACAGAGAGGTGGTGGATGCCCCACCCCTGCAAACATTCAAGGTTAGGTTGGATGGGGCTCTGAGCAACCTGATCCAGCTGAAGCTGTCTTTGATCATTGCAGGGGGGTTGGACTAGATGACCTTTAATGGTCTCTTCCAACCCAAACTGTTTTTTGACTATTAAACTGGCTTGGGATTCTTTGCTACCAAAGAGCCATTTTACACTCAAATCCCTGTTTCGCTTACCTGAAAGACAGGCCCATTGCAGGGCATTTAGAAGCCTGCCTGTTCTCATCTCTGCTGTTGCTGCTTGTTTCTCTTCGCTGTCAGAAATTGAATACAGAGATGAGGTTGCCCTGCCTGCTCTGAAGGTGAGCCTGGGAGGGCAGAGTCGTGCTCCAAGCCCTCATCAGCTTTTCCAACCCAAGGAAGGCAGGGGATGTCTACAAGCAGAGTCTCAGCAGTGTGTGCAGTGTTGTGATGTCACTACAACGCTCAGGGGCAATTCCTGGGGATGGTGAAAGGCACTTTTAATAAAACCCCAGCCAGCTGCCTCATGCTTCTTTGAGGGGCTGGATTGCCACTGGGGTAATCCCTCTAGTGGAACTGGAGAGGTGTCGTGCTATGGTTGTTTTCATATTTATGTGGCGTTCTCTTTATTGTTTTATTGGGTTCACTGCTGTATTTCCCAGTTAGAGGTAAACACTCCTGAGCATTGGGGATTTTTTGCAACTATTGCCACTGACAGAGCAAACAGGAGTGAGGAATCTGAGCCATTGCTACAGAGGCTGTATATAACGCAATACCCATGAAGCACTGGGCATAATAACCATAACATGAAAAATGAACTATTGATTCTCTGCCCACTTCTAGGCAATGAAACATTTCCTCCCAGTCTGTAATCCAGTGCACTAACATCATCCTCCCAAGTGCTTGTCCACAGAGGTCTGATCCCATCCTGTGGTCACCATTTAGTTTAGACTAGTGAAAAAGTGTTTGTAATTGAGGGAGAAGCTGGTCATAGGCTCCTTTAGTGTCTGCACAGCGTCATCTGTGCAATGATTTCATGTCACTTAGGCATGCAAGATGCTGTTTGACTTCAAGTGGGTACCAGTCCCACCTCACATCTCAGGGAGGAGCAAGGGCTGAATCATGGAAAGTGTCAAGAGGCAATTCAGCATCCTTACTCATTCAGAGCATTGTTTCAACCTCTGCATAGCTGCTCTGTGCATAAATATCCTACTTGGTGTGAGCAAAGATGTCACAGTTTAAGTGGTTTTAGCCTAATCATGAAGGAAACGGTCAGGAAAGGTTAGCCCCCAATCCTATGTCATGAACAGAGACAACATGAATAGTGATCCATCCATCCCCATGGGACCAAATTCAACTTTTTCTTTGATGTGATCAACTATTTAGTCATTCTTGAAATTGTCCTTTCGGTTCCCTTTGTTGGGATTTTCAGCACTGCCCAGTGTGGGTTTGCTCCAACCTCTTCTGTGTGCAGTGGCCTCAGGGCTCATGATCCTGCCACAAGGACTGACATCAGCTTTGCGTGCCATGACATCCCTCTCACTGGTTTTAGGTCCCAATTACAGGGCAAATAGTCCACACAAAGCAGTATTAGTTCTCTGTGGGCAGATGAATGAGAAGCACCGTGTGGATATCAGCAAAACTTGGCCGCTTGTTTTGCTGGCACTGGTGCCAGCATGTTCTTTGGTTTGCTCCACGCAGATTTGGGACCTTGTGTTTCATTTGGAATTTTGCTCGGGAATGAGCCCAAGCTTGGGAGATGATGCTGCCAAGTTTTCTCTGGTTTTGTGTCAAGAGCAACTTTTGGATTGAAGCTGGAATTGAACCAGACACGTGATCTGACTCCTATACTGTCTCCTACGTTGAGGAAAGCCAGTCTTGTCTAGCCAAAATGGAGTCAGACAGTGGGTGTTATGTGTTCCTGATGTAAGAGTAAAGTGACATCTATGGAGGTTTTTGCTCTCCCTTTTACTTTCAGCCTCACAAAAGAAATTTTGTGGAACAAACCTTCAACTGAAGGTTATGAATGTTCTTTTTTCCCCTCTCCATTTCTGAAGTAGTGGCTTAAAAGATGACTCTGCCCCTTTCATGTGTGTGGCTGAAGGAAAAGGGTTCAAAAGTAGTGACTGAAGCTCAGTAGTTGAATGCCAGGTGTCTGGAACTGCTGCATCTCTGTAGCCTTGGGGACAGGTCCCCAAAAGCAGCAGTTGACCCCTGCTTTGAAATCTTTGAAATGTTCTTCTGGGCACTGAGCTGAAAGCTGTCACCTGAGGGTGATATATAAGACTCCAAGTAAATTTTTTGATGCGTCAGCATTTCTGTTGATGCAAATAATTAATGAGAAGATTGATTTTTTGGACCAAATTCCTTATTCTCTCAGAAAGAGAGATGATCTCACTGAAGGTATCTTATATATTTAGTTATTTCTCCTCTATTTGTCACATACCAAAAAAGGCATCGTGAAGGAGGATTGGGATAGCATTTTTAAGCCTGTTTTCTACAAAACCCATAGCATGAGGTTCTTGAATGCGAGCAGTGGTTCTGTGTAACCCCACAAACAGTGGGGGGGGCCAGCAAAGGACATTTCTATATCTGCAAACACTTTTTGTGCCCTGCTGTTGCCTCCCCTGGATCATCATTCCTTCGTTGACCCCTGCAGTGTCTGTGCTGCTGAGCTGAACATCTCTGCCTCAATGCTGGGTCCAGAGCCAGAAGGCCCCTTCCATGGTCTTCTGCTGAGCTTTGCCTCCAGCACAGACCTTGGACACAGGCCATTAGGTTCAATGTTCCCAGCTATAGCTCCTGTTATTTTTCCTCATGCAGAATACCTCTGCTGTTGACAGGAGTTAATTTGCCCAAATTGGGAAGACCAGGAGAGAGGTTTTAGGTTGTATTTTTCTTTTGGATGGAGATATAACTTCCACCTATTCATAACCAACGAGTTTTATTTTTAGCATTTGGATGCAGAATGATAAACAGGCAGGGGGGGAAGAGAAAACCTCAAACTTTGCTTTCAAATGCATAGAGATATTACTGTGTTTTGTGGAGTTTCAGCTTTCTCTTTTCATAACAGTGTGTTGTTTGTGGGCTCTGTGCTGAATCAATCTATTTGCTTTCCATCTTGGGCTGCCTTTCCAGCCATACCTGGCCGATGCTGATGAGCCAGGAGAGGCGTGAGATGTGATCTACCCACTCGACTTACAGCAAATCAGGCTCCACATGGTCTATTTTTAGAAGTCTGTTTTCTTTGTTAGGCTCCTGGAATTCTGCATTGGCTTCATCTGGAGTACAACAAAAAATCTTTTGATTAATTTTAGAGGCAAAGCTCCTTGGAATAAAATTTGCTTTAATAATGGAAGCACATTAAAAATTTATATGAGAAACGGGAATTTGTGTCTCTCTGGGAACTGAGATTTAAATACAATCTACCTGAGACAGACATTCAAGATGTAATAAACACCAGACTTACAGAGGACCTGTGAGCCCTGCTGAGGTCTCCATTCCCATCCTCTTTTAAAAACCTTCCTGGTAGGAGCTGGCTACCACGCTCAGAGCCTTTCTCTGTTTTCTACCATAACTAAATGCACTCCCTCCAGGAGCTTTCTCAAGTGAAAGCCTCTTCCCTTTCCTGTTGCCATTTTCTGCCCACTGCTTCCACTGGCCTCTGCTGATGCTCAGAGCACGGGCCAAGCCCAAGCCTCGTGTTGGTCCTGAGACACGAGGAGTGATGCCCTCCTGGGCTCTCCTGGGTGCGTCAGTCCAGCTCAGAGGGACCTGTGGGTGTTCTGCTTTACAAACCACTTGTGCCTGGTTAGCTGATCTAGCAGAGAGCCGTCCCTGAGCTGCTCGTCCCCAAGCCAGGTTTTTGGGGAGGTTTCTGCTTTTTTTAGCAGCTCGATGTTTACATTTGCATTCTCTTGCTGAAGATCAGTGTGTTAGTATTCTGTCCTTGTTTTCAGTGAATTGCATTTTACTGATTTTTGGTCTGTTATCAAAATCCCATTGAATTTTATTTTGTCTGCTCTGATTCATCAGGAACACCTTCTAAGCTGAGTTAGTTTTCCTTTACTTTTTTAGATAATTTTTTTCCTCTCCTCCTACAACTTAAATTCTCAATGGAAATATTGGCTGGATCTCAGGACTCACCCCATGGGTTTGAAATACCAGTATCAATTCAATATTCGTTTGAAATATCCTGAAATATTTTTGGCTAAATATGCCACATTTTCAGTGCTTTCTCTTTGAATACAGATTTTCCATTATCTTTAAATCACACGCATTACACACAGATTCAGATGACAAATGGAAAGACAGATAGTGAAGTGCCATGGAAAAGGCTGTCATTGCTGTTCTTCCATCCCAGTTGGAAGCAGGAAACTCTCTGATTATCCATAATTATTGTCTGGGTCAGCCCTATTTTGTAGTCCTGCCTCAGCCAGACTTTTGAGTTCAGAGCAAGGATTTAAAAGCAGATAACCTACAAAAGTGATATATCTGTGACAATATGAAACAGGGCACCCTGCGGTAGTAGATATTTTTGAAATTGGGTTTAAGAAAATGGAAAAAGAGATGATGTCATTTAATTCTGGGGACTAAACACAAGGCTGAGGATCCAGAGCCTTAAAACTTTGCACCTGGCTCAAAGACTCGGCGTTGCAAAAGGGAAATTGAGTTCTGGATCACTTTGTCTTTTTTGAAAAAAGATGTGTGTGGGAAAAGTGCACTAATTTACCACTGTGAAGGCATAACATTTTTTAAACTTACTCGTGCCCACACAAATTGAAATGGAAACTATTACTTTAATGTTAAGCATTGCCTCTTTTTTTGTTACAACACAAGGTACTCTATCCCAATGAGTGCTGGTCCTAAATCAGATTTCAGTCTTACAAATCAATCCTACTTTTTTCTTCCAGCTATCTTTTATTCTAGTTTGTTTCTTGGCTTTTACAACCCTTCCAAAATCTATTTAGTTTTTGTGTTCTGCTTAATATACTCTCCCAATATTCAATTTGTTGGAGGTTAACAGCATTCTGATTGAAATTTCCATCAGCTCAGAAATCGTATCAAAGGAGAAAATGATAAACAGGGGAAATCTAGGGTATTTTTATATCTAAAAGGCTAATTTAGGCTAAATGCAAAATGGGTGTGAACAACTGCCCTAGCAGTTTCACAATAGCCAACCAGATGCTGTCTGAAAAAGAAATAGCCCTAATATCCTCATTTCATTTTTTTGCTAAAACCTTGTCAGGTATTTGATATAAGAGGCAAACTAACTTATTTGAACTCAATTGGACAGGTCACACTGCACAAAAGGCTTTCAGCTGCAGTTTCACAAAACATAGTACAGAGGCCCCTGGGTCCTGGAAAGCAGTGAGTGAAATTGCCTCAGAACCACAGGTTTGTCAAATTATTGTTTGTCAGTAAATATCCCCCACTTCTGAGTGTGCTTTTACTGAGGCCTTCTGACCAACTCCTCTCACTTCCAGGGTGCAGAGGGGAGTAACTGCATCTAAACTTTGAGAGAAAAGGGCTGGGGTTGAGAGTCACGGTACTGTCTACTCAGAGCAGCCTCTTGGGCAACTCATTTGGGATACAGAGGAAAAAAATGCAAAACAACAAACCACCAGGAAAAAAAGAAAGCCAACCCACAAACAAACCCCCCAAAAACCATCACAGCAAAATGTTCTGGATGTTTTCCCAGAGATAAATTTGGGGTTTGCCATGGTAGCAATGATTTGCATGGAAGGAGGAAATTTAGTCTTGGTTAATGTTCTTGCCTTGAAAACGCTGGAGATTTAAATCCTCTGTGGAGGTGATTGTCATCACAGCAAAGAGGCTCCACTGAAAGGTCTTCTGTGGAAATGAGGAACCTTGAGGTTCCAAGAGTGCCTTTTTTCTGATGTATTTTTAGCATTGATCATTATCTGTTAAGAACAGAAGTGAAACATCGAGTAGGATATACCAATTTTCTATCTTACGAATATTCCCTGTGTGTAGCTGAAGTTTCCTGCCCAGCTCAGTTAAGTCCTCTCCAAGGATCAGTCCTTCTTCCATCCCTGGCTCTGCTGTAGCGTAGTCATCTCATTTAGGTGATTTTTTTTTCCTCATCACATATCAACCTCGAAATACTCATCCTGTTGCTAAGAGCACAGTCTATTATCAAATTTAGTCTCTAGACAAGCAGACACAGTGAGTGACTGGCCTGATTCAGCTCTGTTAATTCATTAACTAGACAGAGGTACAGAAGTTGCTCAAATATATCTTGTTACTGTGGGTAACACCAGAATCAAGTCTGCAAAAAAGCCATCCCACAGTACTTGGAAGGTTCAGTCAATGTATGGAATATAAAAATTCCATCAGTAGATATTTGAAGTCCTGTCCTCAGATTCTTAATATCTAGAAAATTCTCTCTGGGTGAACTTCTGGAAAAGTTCAGTCACTTTCTGATACCAGAGTTTGATCCAGTCTCATTTCATGAAGAAAATTATCTTAAATTTAGTTGGCTGGTACAAGTCGCACTAAAGAGAATGAGGATTAATTGTCTTTGTTCATGAGCTTTGTTGATCTGCCAAATCCCTTTGCAAGATGCATCACATAAGGCCAAAAAAAAAACAAAAAAAAAAAAAAAAAAAGAAAAGGCATTAAGAAATCAAAAAAGGAAGGAAGAAAGAGACCACTATGTGGTCTTTGAGTTTCTTTTTTGTAGCATAGTTTATTGGTCTCTCAGTTTTGTTTCAGGCCCCAGCTTGGATGGCAGTGGCTTACACTGTGACCACCTAGGCCTGACAGAGATGCCTGTTGGATCTGTGATGTAGAGAAAATTGGAAGGAAAAGTGCCTGAGAGTCCAGGGAAATAAGACAGCCTTCTTTTCTTTCTCCTCCTTTGTTTCTTTCTCTCTTTCCTTTTATTTTTATAAGAGCTTGTGTGTAACCTCACACATTTGCTGAACCATTTGTTTTCCCTGGGCCATTGGAAGTTTATATGTGCTTGTCCTCATTATTTTGGCATTGCTTCCCACTTACACAGAAGTTTCACTTCATGCCATTGATTTCTCTTAATGAGCAATAAGCCATGAATCAGCAGCAAGATAAACAACTTCCAACAGCATGGCCATGCATTGATATTTGTCTTTGCAGTGGATGTGAAACAAGATGAATTACAGAAACCCCACCTACACTCGTGACACCTACGTGATTCTCAACTGTTTTTATGCCCGTGCTATCTGAAAATGGATTTGGCATTAGAAATGTGCCTTCAAAATATTGATAACAATAAAAACGCAGCCCACTGAATTACTGGAAAGTTGTGACTGTAGGAGCTTGGGCATAGTTTGCTCACTTGTGTACTGTAGGTGATATTTATGTCCTTTAATTTGAAATGCCTGAGAGTCCAGACTCTGCTCAGCATCAGTGGAGGGAGATCTATAGTCCCAGGGCAATTCTTCCCATCCTACAAGAGCTGGCCAAAATAGGTGGAACAGAAACACCTTTGGAAGTGTATTTATCTCAATGAACTTAAAGAGGAACTGGCTTTTGTGTGGCTGCAGTTTGAGAAGATGAATCCTATTGATGGGTATGATTATATTAGTACTGTATCATAACTTATATGTGGAAGACATTGCATTAGTACTTATTTTATGGGGCAGGTCTGAGGGAGGAGTATATTTTGCCTCACAAAGAACCCTCCTGTGTGGAAATGCACACAGAGATTCAGTAGAAATTAAGGACAGATCATCAACTCCTTTTGTCACAGGCCGCTAAGTGTCACTCAATGACGGTATTTACCAGCGTGGAGACATTAGGGATGTATGTTTCAGTGTTCCAAAAATTCAAATGTGGGCTTCAGGCAGAAAAAGAAGCATGAAAAATCCCAGTGCCTGTGGGCCATGTTAAATTACTGTGTAGGTGGAGTTCCCTCAGGATACCCTATCCTCCCATCTTCCAGAGAAAGTTGAAAAATCCCAAAGGATAGGATGCTCAGTGTGTGCTCCAGCATCACTGTACATTAAAAATAGCAACAGCTGTCTCACATGATGCTGTCCTGGCCTCCTCTTCCTGGTTTCCATTAAAATGCAGGATTTGTGTTGCCTCCCAAGCTGCTCGGTGTGATGCCCCTTCGAGGAGAGGCTGTGATTGCTCTGTGTGCCTCACTCTTCCTTCTTGATATGCCTATCATGGCTCTGAAGGGGCTGAGTGAGTTGGGGAGGCAATTCAACAGGAATTGTTTGAAGCAAAGGGAAGATGATGATTTTCCACGGCGAATGAAAGTCTTGGCATGGCTGGACAATAACTCATCCCTGGTCCTTCTGACAAACAGGCTCGCTCGTGGCTGACGAGCGCCGTGCGGCCGCCGTGGCAGCAAATCTCTCAGAGTCATTGCAAATGTGCTCAACTCCAAATAAAGCAACGGAGACATTTTTTATTTTATTTTTTTTTATTTTTGTCAGTGAAACCTCTGAGACTGATGCCACAGACTGATTTGGCATGACTGAAAAATCACTCTGTCCATTTTCATTCAATATCTCCTATTCAGCCTCACAACGTCCGTTTAATGAAACCATTTAGGAAAATGATTCTATTTTGCAGCAATGCTGGCAGGCCAGGGAGGTTCATGCTTGTTAAGCAAACGGGCTCATACACTGACCAAATCATGCTGCACTACCCTCTTTGAGAAGGCATTTACCACTAAGTGTTTGTTAGCACAGAGAGAACCCGAGCTGTTTCTAAACCTTTGCAAATCTAATACAGACAAGGCTTATCCTGGAATATCTTTTTAGAAGGTGAACCAAGGAGCTATTAAGAGACCAAGGTATTGTTAGTAGAGAGAAAAAAAATGAAATACATTCTGAAAAGAGAAAATAAGATTAAAGATAATCTGCTGTAGGGGCCCCTTTAGGCGATCTGGAGAAAGAGAATAAGGTTTGTAATATTCTACTCTTTCTCTCATAGCCTAGAGAAGTTTTCATGTGCAAAATATTTTTAATCTCATTTTCTATTCCGAGACTCTGTTTCACAAAGTAATTTTTATACATCCCAGTATAAACATTGCAGCAGATTTAAGAGGGATTTTGTGTCTATCAAAATTAAGTGTATCAGTCTGTGTGCAAGGCTGGGAAATGTTGGGAGGCAATCACAGTGGAAAACAAACATACAAAAAAGGCAAACATCAAGTAAGGAATAGTTTTATTTCTCAGATAACTGACTTTATTCCCAAGGCTGACTAGTGACGAAGAAGAGAGAGGTTATTCAGTGGTTATCACAGACAGTGGATGATTGGGGCTTTGGGGTTCTTTTTCTTTGCTGACTCATTTTCTGGCCTTTAATGAGTCAAACTCTGTGTCATTGTAGTCTGCAAAAATGGGTGTAATAAGGATGTGTGTCCCAGAAGCATTCTGAGTCTTAATTGACGTTGGTAAAATACTCTGATTTTTCTGTTTGAAGACACTGAAATGAAAATAGCATCACTAGCAGAATCACCAGTGCTTTCTGTGTGAACGTTTGTGCATGGAGCCACACTCTTGTGGACCTAAGTCTTTCAGATTTTCTTTGTTTCCCTTAGTTTTTGTACTTCATGGATTATGCAGAAAGCTGAATGGTTCCACTACTGCATTCAGCGATGCCACTCAAATCGGGCATTTGCCTCTTCCCATGTTTCTTTTTCTTTCTTCAGCATGAATGCTTTTATATTGAAATTTAAGGTGTATCTAAATTGAACTTTCTCCATTACAGTTCCTCTACCTCTGCTTTTGCATATGTTGTTTGTTAAGTCCCATTCACGTGAAAGTCTGGGACAAAATTCCATTGATTTTCTGTAGGGCAGGGTCAAATTCAATATTAAGAAAACTCCATTTCCTGCTAATAATCTATTTTGGTCTCCAGACAATTTGCAGAGTTTTCTTTAAGACAGATGTCTAAATCTGATCGTCTGCTTGTTTTGTTCTCTCTAAATAACCTGCAAAAAATTGCATTTATAAAGTTCAGTCCTGCAGATTCTTATCAGCACTGCTGCTGCTCATTCAAAGGTGACCCTTTTTATAAATCAGGATTTCTTCTTAGAATGAAAGCTGGCAGTATCAAGCGCTAAAATTCTCAAAGCTATTTGTATTTCAGACCAAATTTCATGCCAGTCAGCTGACTGTGTTTGCTTTGACTGCAGCAAAGCCTGGTAAATAGAAAGTAGGTGAATTAATAGTGAACTTAACTAAATCAGGAAAGTTTGAAGAGATGCTAAAAGAAAAAAAAAATGGTCTTAGGCAAGTAGAGACCATGGCTTGAATGAGAGAGCATTTCTGTCATGTTGGAGGGCACTTGGATTGTATGGCCAGGAATTCTTTGTGCAGCACCAGTCCTATTCTAAGAAGCAGTCTTTAAATTGTATTAAATAGAATATAAACGGGATCTACATATGGTTTCCAAATAGGGATGACATAATTCAAATTCAGGGAAGTATGTTAAGGAGGAGGGATAGAAATTGTGAAGCAGAGAAATGGTTATGGTGCAAGTTCCAGGAAAGACACTGAAGTGCAGAGTGTTTCTTGCAGCACCTTTGATGAGATGTTGAGAGGTTCAGAGCTGGGCAAACACAAATCATGGGAGAAAAATTGGCAGAGGTACGGGGCCATATTCAGGCTGTTTTTCTACAGGAGCCTATCTTTAGCATCTGAATTTGGGAGAGTGATCAGTGATTCAGGCCACCTACAATCCACTGCTGCCAGACCAGGCTGTCTGCGCTGTCAGTGCAGAAGAGCAGTCATGATACCTAAATTAGCTCTTGGGAGCAGATTATTCTGAATAAAGCCCTGAATTTAGGAATGGAAGGAGGCTCTTTTACAGTTTAACTAAAGAAGGCTGTTGGAACAGCTGGAGACCCAAAAGGATAAAAGTGTACATATGGCTTGGCTCTGCTTTACTAACTATGGAAGAACATGAAAATCTGGTTTACTTTAAGGTAAAATTTAGAGGAAAAAATATAAGGAGAAAATAGAAAATAATGGTGGTTTCTCCAGTGCCCATGTGTATTTTGGGCAGGGATTTAGTCATGCACAATGGGAAATCCTAGGTGTTCAGTGAGGAACCTTAAAACAGAAGAAGTGAAATGAATAGGGCCCCACTGCCAAAAAAAAAGGCCACTTAATTGCAAGTAGGATTGTGTTTAGCTGATAATGGTAATTCCACCAAAGACATTTAGCAGAACTCGCTTTTGCTCTTTATCTTCATAATGTGGTTACTTGTTGTCAAGGTGGCTTTGCACTCTTTTCCTTTTTGTAGTTGTACATTGCTTTTAACTCATTGTCACACTATAAAAGTTTAGCGCTAATAATAATTGCAGACAGGTTTTAGTTGTCCCATGTGAGTCCATTGTGCTCACTCTTCCTTGTTTGGGATTTTTCCCCTGCTTTAGTTGCTGTGTTGTGCTTAGAGTTGTGTACAACAATGTCTAATGAATTTCATGGATGAATAAAAAAACTTGTTCAAATAGGAGACAAAGAGTAGAGAAAATGGAGATGCTTGAGCTCAGAAGTATAGGAAAAGCTAAGAAAACTTTAGAATAAAACCTGTATTACACAATTCTCTTGCATATCTCTGACAAAGATGACTTTAGCCTCTTGATTTAAAAAAAAATAAAAAAATTTTGGAAGTTAGTGGGTGGCTTTTCTAATGGCTCAGTGGGTTTTGGCTGACTAATACTCTGAGTCTTAAAGAATATGAGCAAAGGACTGTTGTTATCTGTGTTATAGTTTAACTATAGTTTAACACAGCCACTCACTCACTTCCCCTCTCCCTGGTGGGATGGGGAGGACAACAGGAAAAGGTAAGATCCATGGGCTGAGATAAAAACAGTTTAAGAATTGAAATAAAGTAAAATATAATCAATAACAACAGCAATAATAACAATGGAAAACAGAGAAAGGAATAAAACCCAAGAAAGACAAGTGATGCACAGCAGTTGCTCACCACGTGCTGACCGACGCCCAGCCCATCCCTGGGCATCAACCAGCCCATCCCAGACAAATCCCCCAGTTTGTATACTGGGCATGGTGTTCTGTGCTGTGGAATATCCCTTTGGCCAGTCTGGGTCACCTGTCCTGGCCATGCCCTTGTGCTTCTTGTGCACCTGCCCACTGGCAGAGTCTGAGGCGCTGCAAAGTCCTGGATTTAGAGTAAGCACTACTTAGCAACAACTAAAACATCAGCTTGTTATCCTCATGTTTTCATAGAAAATCCAAACCACAGCACTGTATCAGCTACTAGGAAGGAAAGCAACTCTTTCCCAGATGAATCCAGGACTATTTGCAGGGAGGACATGGTTGCTCTGCCCGAGAATTAAGCAATGTTTAGGGTGGAATTCTGTTGGCCTGATGTTGGCTAGGGCTGCATCTGAGCTAGTCCCTGAGTCCCAAATCAAGGGGAAAACTTCATGAGATTGGAGTTTTTTTGTGGAGTGGGGCCCCTTAAGGAAATGAATGCTGGCAGTCTCTCAGTCTCATGTTGCTCCAGATAGGCACAAAAGTTCTGCCTGGTGTTTAATATAACAAGACTTCAGCGTTTTCCCACTTTAAATGGAAGGACTAAAGTGGATCAGAAAGCTCTGGACACATTAAGCTGCAGGTGAGGAATTTGTGACAATAGAGATCTGCCTCTGGAATGAGCCTCTGGGCAGGTGGTGTGTATACAAGCCTTGGCCATCATTAAGGAACAGTGCTGAACCTTTTTCAAAAAAAGAAATTAATGAATGGCATTCACAGTGCTGCTGCTCTCACTTTCCAGGCAGAAACCTTCTCAAATGGTGAAACAAAAGAAATTTCAAAAAGCTCTCATATTTTGGGTTGTTATCAAGCCAGCAGCTGTTAAGAAACCCTAAGGATTTTTGATATTTATTTTACATGGAAAATTTGGGGAGGTTTTGGTGAAAGGTGGTGGTAAACAAAAGACAATTTATGACAGATGGAGTCAGAGCTCAAAAGACTCACTAGAGTTCTATGTATCTTCTTTCCCATACCAGCTGGGCCAGCATCTCTGCCTGGGAGTGTAAAATGGACAACTAATCTCTTCCAAGAAAGCCAAAATTATCTTTTCTCAACCCAGTTGATGAATTTCAGACATGAGTTCAGGCACTGTGTGGGTGCACATTGTGTTTACCGTGAAGTGTGGAAATGACCAGTTAAATACATGAAGTATTAAGTGTTCCAGCTTCTCCCCTCCACAGCTTCCCAACAGAGGCAGCTAGATGTTTCCCCCTGAACTCACGGGCTGACAGTGCTGCTATTTGTGATGCACAGGAACATCTATCACTTGGCATTTTTATTTGCTAACTTTGATCCCAGCTTTAGGGTCTTGGAGAGCCTGACAATGTAACTCACTTTCTCGACTCAGTCAATACAGGAGGAGAAAAAGCACTTGGAGGTCAGAACGTGCTGTTCCATCTGCTCTGTCCTGCCCTATATTCTCATCTGCATTTGCAAATCAGGTCATGGACATAAATGTTATGTGGGAGCCAGAACGTAGGAATTACAATAGGAGGTCAGAGCAGTTGTCTGTGCCGTCTGGGATTCTGTCTGGCAGAGCTGGCACCGTAGGTCTCAGAAAAAGGAGTGTTTTGGAGAGTAGAACTGAACATGTGTTGGAATGATGAATGGTGGTTTTGTGCCTTCACACATCTGTGTTTGGGACATACTGAAAAGGACAGGAATTACCATGTGCACTGGCCCGTGGAACCACTTTGTGGGAGCAAAACAAAATCATTCAGAGGTCTGCTTTCATTCTTTTCTTTCTTTTCTCCCTTAATCTCCCCCAATGTCTTTTGGATTTGTTCACCAATTTTTTATGCAATTTGATAAAGAGGCAGAGAATTCAGTGACAGTAAAATTCCTGCAGATTTGTGAAATCTGAGGAGAGGAGACAGGCCTGAGGGAATAAGGGAAAGGCATTAATGAGCTGGCTGTCGTTTGGGCACAAACTTGCAGGCACCACCACAGAAGGTAAAAATATCCCATGGAAGGGGCTGCTGGAAGTCTCCAGTCCTGCCTTCTGCCCAAAGCACCAAATTGTATTAGGTCAGCTGTGCCTGGGATGAGTCTCAAATACCTCTAAGGCTGGAGATGTGACCAGGGACCATTTCCAGTGCTGCACTGTTCCAGAATTGAAGAATCATTTCCTGATATTCAGTCTGAACCTCCAAACTGGGGTGATTTGCCCACGATTGAGAAGCATTTGTCTCCATCATCTTTACAACTCCCCTTGGAGCAGTGCTAGGCTGGGATTAGAGTCCCCCTTAGCCTTCTCTTCACAAGAGAAGCTGATGTTGAGTCAATCAACTATAAGAAAAGCAAGTTGTAGGTAACCAGTCCCCTTGGAATTACTTTTTCTTTTATAAATGGGAAGACAGAGGGATGAGAATAAGATATTTGTGCACTTACTGCAAAAATGTATAAATACAGCATGGCAATGCATTGGTCTCTACTTTTTCATGTAGTCCTACAAAAGTAACAACTAGTGCTGCAAGGACAACTATAAGTGCTTTCTTTTGGGACAAGTGATGAAGTCACTTGCCTGATGTCAACAGTATAGAACAGAAATCAGTCATCTGTCTGCCAGCATTATCTATTTCACAGGAAGTTCAGATACTATTCTGTCTAGTGCAGTTTCAAATCAGTACCTCGTTTGTAGAGTTTATGTAATGCCTCATTAATCTACCATGGTAGTCCCTTAATGTTTGCAAGTTTGTGTTTCAGAGATGGGTTTTAAATAATTTTGAAATGGCAAACTTATTATTGTTTTGCCATTTCCTCCGTTGCCTTTAAAAAAAATCATTAAAGTATTTCCATTTCATTTTTTATAGAGAGATTTGTAACAGCTGATAGCTACCCAGGAAAATCAAGACATCAAGAGAACAGGATAATGTCAAAGAAATGTAGAGATTTGCAGTATTGCTGATTAAATGTCACTTAGCACTGTTTGGCCCAGTGATAGGATAGGATTTAGCTACTCTATTCCACTGCAACCTAAGAAGTTCCCCTTGATGGCTTTTGTATTGTTTATCTGTAAAGTCGTACTCTTCCCTCTGTTTCCAAGTGAGCAGGGATGCTTTCAGCAGGAAACTCTTGAGGTGAGCACAGTTAGAAGAGGCAGCTTCTGTGTTTTCCCTTGAGGTCTTCTGGGAACCTCTAGGGCTGTCAGAGGACTCCTGGAAGCTCTTCAAGGATTTTCAGGGTGCTGGCTTTGGTTGGGAAAGGAAGACCTTGTCTTCCATGAGATTCTTCCAGCTTCTTCCAGCTATTCCTGATCAGAGGGTGCTTTGAGCTTCTTTTTTTTTCCCAGCTGACTCCTGGTTAGGGAAGATCAAGCACCCTTTCAGCAGTGCTGTGGAGAAGCCTATACAGCTGCTGGTCTTAAAGCACAGCTCCCAGATGCAGCAGCTGGTGCACAAGTGGTCCAGAAAGAGATTGACTAGTTCTTCTCCCAAGAGCCTGAGGATACAAAAGCTTGAGCCCCCAGCTGAACTGAAGGATGTGCTGGCACTCTGTACTTATCAGGTTGGGAAATGAAGACTTCACGAGGGCAAAGGCAGGACCTTGTAGCTTCTAGCCTGGAAGAGCAAGGGTCCTGCTCCACCTACAGATCTGCAACTACAGAACAGCTTCTGGGTGCAGCTGAGGGACTGGGAGCTCTGTCCATCTGAGCCAGCTGGGCCTGAGAAGGATGGCTGATGGCAGTGGGTGCCTCCCTCCTGCGATGTTTTCTGCTGCCCAGTGGCTCAGATCTGGGATGTTGTAGCCTGACTGCTTAGGCCTGTCCAGCCACTTTCAAGTGGGCACCAGTGATCCAGACAAGGAAACCTGGAGCATATGAAGTCTGTCCACATGGTTTCACAGGTCATAGTTGAGGACATGTGGGCCAGAAGGTTTTCTCCTGAAGTGGGGAGGACTAGAGAAGGAGTGGACAGACTGCCAGCAACAAGGATCTGGCTTTTATGACTGTGGGATCTTTGATAATCAAAGTTGGTTAAAAGAAACAGGATCTGCCTGGCCAAGTGGGGCAAAAAGATCACGGGAATGACAGGGTAGGGCAGTGAGGATCCATGGTGGATTTTGCACTTCACATGAGAGTGGAGGGAGAAGTGATGGAGCTGTGCCTTGAGATCAGTGATGAGCCAGCTGGGAGCTGCTGGGTCGCTCTCAGAGAGCAGAGCAATGCAGCTGGTGCTGTGGTGGGTACTCACCATTGACAGACAGCTAAGGAAGAAGGAGATGAGGTCTTCTTCGGACAATGGGAAGAAACCATCCCAGAGAAGACAACATCCTGAGGATTTTATCCATGTGTATAAATATCTAATAGGAGGATTTAGAGACAGAGCCAGATTTGCAGTGGTATCCAGTGAAAGGACTAGAGGTGATGGGCACAAGTTGAATTTCAGAAAATTCCATTTAAATATAATAAAAGTTTTTACAATGAGGATGTCTGAAAGCTGGCACTGGCTGCCCAGAGAGGTTGTGGACGCTCCATCCTTGTAGCTATTCCAACCTGGATGTACGTGGCCCTGGGAAAACTGCTCTAGCTGACCCTGCTTTGAGCAGAGGTTGGACTAGATGATGCTCGGAGGTCTCTACCAGCCTCAGTGACTCTGCAGTTCCGTGAGAAACCACATTCCTTCCTTCCCTTTACATTGTTGAAGCAGCACACAGCAGTGAGGGACAGGCTGCTTGATTTCTGAGCATGTGCTGGAGTTTCCATGAAGAGCCAAGTGGGAATGGTTTGCAGCGCAGCTTTCCCAGAGCATGTTTTCTTAGAGCAATGTAAATTGTCATGAGTGAAATAATCTACCTTGAATCGCTTAATTATTGGCAATAAAAGAAACCACAAGACTGACCTGCAAATTACAGGGATAAAAATCTAAGTGCGGGTGTAGACTTCACTGGAGCTTTGTTGAAACTCTGTAGGTATTCCAAGTGTATGTTTAAGAATGTCAAATGAATAAATAACAGCTACTGGAGGTATGTACTCTTTTTAACTGCAATTACTGGTACACTGCAATCTGCTTTCTGAAAGTATTGGAAATCTTCCAGAGACAGACTAGGCCAAAGCATTTT
Source organism: Anabacerthia variegaticeps (assembly GCA_035583185.1). Taxonomy (NCBI): domain Eukaryota; kingdom Metazoa; phylum Chordata; class Aves; order Passeriformes; family Furnariidae; genus Anabacerthia; species Anabacerthia variegaticeps. Next base: position 146,522,343 of record JAWWEW010000078.1, on the reverse strand, counting down.
GGTACAGTTGATAGAGATGAAGTGATGTGATGTCCTTGCAAGGTGGAGGAAGGAAAGCAAGAAGAGAATGACCAGGCAGATGCTGGATGATAAGTACCTGGATTTCAGCTCAAACTGGGCAAAGAAAAAGACTTCAAAGACTCATAGTCATAAAATTGCTGGTGTTACTCTTAAAGCAATACTCTGAAGAGATCTTGAACATCTCTTCTGAAAAGAGCAGCATAAAATGAATAACAAATTCATGTATTTCAATAGCAAATTGTATTCAAGGTAGGTAATTTTCTAAGTGCTCGATTCCAGTCATTCATGCGTTGTATGCAATTAAGCATATTTTAGGACAGGTAGGTTTAGCACCTATGGGAATGGTTTTAAGACATTCAGGGAACACAGGAGAAGAAACTGTTTGGTTAAAACAGAAATGGGAGAAAAGGGAAGGTCGATGCCATGGTCAACTTAGTTAACTGGAAAATGGTATGGTTTGAGCTGAGGGCAACCCTGGAAACAAAGTTTCTTTGGATCCAGAAATTCCTGCAACTGACCAGCAGTCAGTCAGAAGCATGCTGGGTGATAAGATGAGATGGCCAGAGACTTGACCTGACCAGAGCAGCTGTAATAAAAGAAGTGGTTGCCAAGTGCTTCAGAGCTGCCTTGCAGACAGAAAGGATCAGTTCTTTCCTGCTGTGCCAAAGAGCTCCATTCCATGATCTGCCTCTGGGGCTCAGGCTCACCAGCGATGGAGCGATGGGAAATTGCGTGTTCAGTTGCAGTGGGTGCCACGGCCATCCTGCCAGCTTGCAGCAAAGCTGTAGCTGCTCACTGAATGGCAGACCTGGTCTGCTCCCTCTTGTTGCACGTGGTCCAAGTGGCCACTGTGTAAATGGTGGCTCATCTCCACAGCCTCTCCCACCTCTTGTGTCTCCAATTGCACGATCCAGCCAATGCCCATGTGAAGACCAGCAAGGCCTTCTTTCTTGCTTGCTTATTTTTCATTCTCCTGTTACTCTGTCACTGACAGAGACTTGTCACTCTTTTTTCCCCTCTGGTCTCTGTACCTGCCTCTTTGGCCTTCAGTTGCAAGATCATTTCAGGGTCTCCACTCTTGCACCCTCTCTGTTACTTCTCTTTGACATCAAAATTTCATTTTTCTCTTTTTATTCTTGTCAGCATCATGAAGTCTGCTTTGTGCAGGGCTGTATTTGCTCGTCTCCACTCTCCTGATCCCTAGAAAATCCATTACTATTTATTATTGTGTTGCTTTGAAAGTTAGCTATGAAAATAGATACACTACAGCAATTTACAGAAACATAGCAAATAATATCCTAAGCCTATGCCAGACAGCTCTATTACAGTTCACTCTTCCCTACTGAAGGGGAGAGGATTGTCTATGTAGCTAATGCCAGTGTGGGGAAAAGAAAGCAACTTCAAAGGAGTGATGAGACTGTTGGTTGCTGTAAGGGAATAAACTACGAATGAAATGACAACAAACCTCACAAGGTGACATTCTTCTGCAGAAAACTGAATAAAATTGTTTGTGCCTAGCTGTAATTTTTTGGTTTTTTTGTGAAGTTTGGAACAATTATTTCTTATGTGTCTTGAAAACAAACAACACAAATAATCAGAGCTGACAGAGCTGAGGACTTTGGGGGTCCTATTCCCACTCATATATCTGGTAAGGGTGTAACTAAGCAAATTGTTTCAGCCCTCTCTGTACGTATCTCATTATTAAGTAGGGCTAATGATACCTCCTTTCCTTCATAGAGCCTTTTCAGTCTGATTGGAGAACCAAGCTATGAAATGTACATATCCTGCTGCCGTTACACAGAAAAATATCTTTTAAAATTTAGGAGAGGACATATGTATGTATATCCAAGGTCATCATGAAGCATTACAGCTGTAATATTAAGACCTAAGAATCCAAATTGGTGCCCAATCCACATTTTTATGCTTTATATTCCTGGTTGTTCATATGTAGAAGAGGATATTTCTTCTATTACCCACCATCCTCTTTTGACTGTGTAGATCTTTTTAAATTGCCAGGAATAGAAATGAGTTCATAAATGGATGTATTTCTAAACCACCTTCCTCTTCTTACAGAATGTAAAATGAGGAGGTTATTTCTGCTCTGCTATAAAACATGTGTAGTTGCAGTGGCTTTGAGAGGCTTCAGCACCATAAGCTCTACTGTTAGTCTAAGGGATGTGGTTCTGTTACTAGGACACCACAGGATCTACCAAAAAAGAATGAAAAATCGTCCTTTTTTCTTTTATTTCTCCAAGGCATTGTATTTGTATTACAGTACAGAGTGATGTGATCTGATTACTTCAAAGGCAATCTAACTTTGAGTTCCTTGTGCTTATAACCATTTGGTCATCACATGTTGGTCTCTCTGAAGGTCTTGGGTAATGATGTTGCCATCAGAGCTTTATCTACGGGTTAAATATTTTAGGGAATTCGTTCGGCTCCACTGCAGAGACAGCATTGATAATCTGTTTTCCTTTTCTGCCTTGCTGTTTGCTTTCTGAGATAGCTGTATTTTAAGAGAAACTTTGCGTGTGTCTAAACAAAGAGCTCGGTCACTGTAAATATATGCAGGAAGAAGGAGTTCTGCAAACAAGGAAGACTTTGCAAGGCGACCTCTCTTTTTTGAGAAGATCATTGGGGAGATATATGGATGAGTAAAAGTAATGCACTTCTCAGTGCATTGACTTTCTGGAAGGGCTGTAGGTCAGCCTGACTAAACCTGTGATCTCTTGAGAAAGGTGGCTAAGGAAGAATATTTCAGATGTGTTTGCTGAAAGGGTCGGTGTGACTCTCTGCATTGAAATCAGTGTGTTAATCTTAGCTTAAGCTGTCTCTTGGTATTCAGTGCAGATTTGCTGAGCATTGTCTTCTCAATAGTGGTTGAATATCTCAGTCCTGGTTATCCACCTGACATCTGCACCTACTTTATTTGCCGTTTTAGCAGAGAGAATAAGACTTCAGAGTACACAAGTACCCCCTTCTGAGAGCTGAGCTTCAAATCCAAATTCACGTCCATGCTACCGGGGCTAACAGTGGTCTCATTCCTCCCTGTGATGGTAGGGGATTCAAGGCCAAAACTCATTTATAATTTGAAAAGCTACAATTCTTTCTGACTTGGAATACATTTTCATCTTTCCATTGTATCTGTCAAAACAGAGAAGTCTTACACACAACTGTCCAATGTGTGAGCTATAGATTCAGGACAGAGGACTGCAAGCCCACATTGGGGTGTTTCTTTGCCAGGATATGCAGTCACATTTCTTTTTTTTTTTAAAAAATCCTTTATGTCTATTTTTTAAGCAGTGAAATGATTATGAAAAAAATAAGCAGACTGTTTCAAATGGTACCTGTAAAGAAGTGAGGCTTGATAGTGTTCTCGCTTCAAAAGTTAAAGTTTAAATTCATAACTGAAACCATGTGATAGAACGCTATTATTAGTCAAATCATCTCTGAAAGGGAATGGAGGCTGGGAGATATGTAGTCTGATCATGCTAATTAATTGCTTTCAGTTGTGCCATAAATCTGTTTGAAAGCAAAGCAGTTGTGGAGTTGCCTCTAAGTCGATTCACAGCTATTAGAGCTTGGGTTGGTTGGAACTCGGCTGCTTGTGGAGCTTGGGAGGGAAATCTGGTACTGGAAATGGGACTGCTCAGTAAAGGGAACATAGAGGGTATCTGGATAAAAGGTCTTGATTATACAGAATACATAATAAATTATTTTACAGTGGGTATTATTGACAGAAATTTGGGTTGAACAGGAAAAGCACCATGCTTAACATGAAGGCAACTGTTCCTGCCCAGCCAAATTTCAGACCCTGCCTATAATGCCTGAAAATGATCGAGCTGGTGAAGAGAAAAAGAAAATCTGTGCAAACTCCAAGCTCAGATTAGAAACTTTTGACTCATACTAGGCGCCATACTAAAAAAAACTCTGCTGTTATTGTGCCCAAACTAGTTCATCTCAATGGTGAAAGACAGAACTGGCATCTTCGGTCAATATTTATCAAGGATTATTGAAGAGTGAAATCTCTCTGCGGTCACTCAGACCTCTGTATTATCAGAAGGACTCCGTGGCAGCATTCAAAAAGCAAAAATTAACCAAAATACAATTCTCCTTCTGCAGAAAAGCAATTTAATATTTAATAAGAAAAAAGTAACTTCACTTGAGGGGGTGAATCTGCAGCCTATCAGGCCTGCCATATCATTTTAAAATTTATAACTCTCATGATTAGAAAATGTCAAGATACTCAAAATATAGGGGGGAAATACAGCTGCTACAGTAATTGGATGCTCTGAAAATACTGAGATTGTGCCATGCTGTAACATCCACATAGCAATCCTGACTTCTAAAACACTCTTGTCACACAGTTTGTTGCTCATATATTGCTTGAAGACAGTGAGGATTTGGGTAGGATTTCAGAGTTGAAAGTGAGTGAGTTATTAAATTTACATTTTACATTTGATACACAGCTCTGATAATGAACCTGCGCTGCAGAGAAAGTGTCAAAAAGTTTAATTTCTTTTGTGCTCAAGCCCTCCTTATAAATCTGCGTGGGTAATAAAATTATAATCACATATTCATACCTCTTTGCAAAATAAGCATAATGATACTCTGTATTCCCTCGGCACCAGCTCTCTCAGGTTCTTCAGGCTCTTTATAAACATTAATTAAGACTCACACCCCTGTGTTGCGTAAGCGCCGCGCTGATCACCTTCATTGTTTTGGGAAGTGGCTGCCGTATTTTGATTACTCCAGAGCCACATCAGTAAACTGAGGCAGAGCAGTTAAGCCTCATGATAAAATTCTTGCAGCAAATCAGTAATTAAGGTTGGGGCTGCAATTAAAAGTGTTCCGCTTCCCAGCTCGCTGTCGTAACCACCGGACTAACTCCTGTGGGAACTTTGAAGTATTTCCAATGATCCAGATCGGTTTCTGTGTTGGAAGAAATTGAATTCATTCATAATAGGTGTAGAATTGTTAGAGCATTGTCACCTGGTCTCTCTGGAGGGCTACCATGTGATACTAGGGCAGCGATGAACTGTGGCACCATTAAAGGCTCTCTTCCTGCAGTAAACTGTGATAGGCAGCTGTCTACAAGCACAGCCTGTCTTTACTGTGGTGAGTCTTTGGCTCATTTATGACTGAGTGGACTCTCTCTTGGTCCTTACCTTGCAATGTGCTACTTTTGCCTCGTTTTCCAGTCAAAAAAATTGTGCCTTCTCATGGAATCGTCTCCTCTCTCTTGCCGAGGGCTGTTTATTAACTCCTGTCCAACTTCCATTTCCTGTCATTTTCTGCTGCTTTTCCATCTGAAAGAAGACAGTGGTCATATCATGTCATAATTATTTTCTTTAGTAATTGCCACAAAGATGCTGAGTGTTTCCTAATTAGATCAGGCAACGTTCATGGCGAAACCTCAGAGATGCTGTCCGAGGACACGAGTTTCCTTCAGATCTTGGTAATTGAGTTGTACAGACTGTGTTTGTGCAACCTGAGCTTATCCCTGCAGCTCAGGGAAGCACGTGGGGGGTTGGGAATTGTGGCATTTTAAAAGAAAGAGGAAAAAAATAATAAAAAAATAGCTTAACTAGGGAAATAATGAGATTTTTTCCTTTCCTATTCTTTACATGTACCATGATGTGGAAATCTACTCTTTTTTTTTTTCATCACAGTCTCATTTTGCAAATAGAAAACTGGAGCTTGTTATGCTATTTTATAGGTGAGAATCAGTTAAAAAAAATTGAGGACTTAGATTGGTTTTGGGGGCAGATGGATAAAACTTATCCAGGGATTGAAAACCCATTTGCAAATGTACCGTTGTTTTGATGTGAAATAACTCTACAAAATGTTCTAACCAGTGCCTTATTTTGCTGCTGGAGGGCTGTAAAATTGTAGATCATTGCACTGGAGATGAGATGTTAATTCAGGGGAATTTGTGAGCAATATAGAATTGCTGGATACATTCAGCATGCTGATTGCTCTCTTTTTTATGAGGCAAAATGAACAACAGGGTGGTCAGCATTGGAGAGCACTACCAGGGAGGATGTTCCACCAACAGGATGAATGTTCATGGCAAATGTTAGAGGCAATGGGAGAAATGGGAAAACTGCCCTTTATCTACCACTGTGATGGTGGGGAATATTGCCTTAGCACTGCTGGTGGTGTTGGGAGCACCTCCCTTCCACTTTTTACTTTAAGGGCAGGAATTGGATGTTTATCTGGAGACAGGAATTGGGTTGCTTGTCCAGAGGCAAACCCTGGGGTGCTGTGATCTGATCCTCCCTTTGGCCACTGATGTGTGTTTGTTATGCCAGTTCAGCACACAGGATGGAATAGTTCCTGCACTGTGCAAGCATCCTTACAAAACACATGAGGAGGGAGGTAAAGCTTTCTTTATCCAGCTCAAAGGTGAGGGAAACTGAAGAGCTTCTACCACCCCTCAACTCCATTTTTCTCCTGAAAATTGTACTTGTAATTGTAGATTCTTGGTGGTTCTTGGGGCAGGCCTGTTCAGGGCCAGGGGTTGGACTCAATAATCCTTGTGGATCCCTTCAAGTCAGGATATTCTATGATTCTGTGAAAACAATTGCAGCTGATCAGCTTCTTGGCTTCATGTCTTCCGTGTAAAACCTGCAGCAACAGTGCCCAGACCTGTAGGGGGAAAATGACACACTTTTGCAGCATGGGATTTCCCTGAGCTCTCCCCATTTCATGGAGTCAGACCCTGTCCAGCTTGGCTTGAGACTCTTATTGAACTTTGAACTGTACAGGGCTGAAAAATGAGTTTGGTCCTCAAAATAAAGGGTTAAGAATTGAAAGTATCACTTAAAACAGGATTGTGAAGTGTGTGATGGTGTTTATGTCCTGGCAGGTAAAATGCTGGAGAAAAGGAAGCCATAGGTCATTCAGGAAAAGAAGATAATTTAGTTTTGAGTTAATAGCAGTGCTTAATAATAATAATAATAATAATAAACCAAAGTCTGGCCTTCTAAGTCTGGACTGATAGTTAGGTACCTTTTCCATGCCAGTTGTTAAACCCTATATTTGATGAACTACTTAAAGTGCCTTGATGTAGCATCTAAACCTGACTGGAAGCCTGAGACAGACAGGCAGAACACAGTCGTTTTGCTAAGGAGGAGGAGGAAAAGGCAACCATCCCCTGGAAAACAGGGAAAAACATAGGAGAAAGGCATGAGCCATCTGCTTTACCCTTATCAGTCCTTGTGGTCTAATATTTAATGATATAAAATGCTGCAGAAGGACACCAAGGCAAAATAACCTTTTCCTTATCCAGCAGGTGATGAGAAACATTGCTGTCATTTCCAGGGCTTGGTGGATTCCCTCTGGTCACCCAAATTTCAGCCCGCCAGTGCTATGAGTACAGTATAACAATGGAGGGAAGCTGGTGAATGCTGCACAAAGAGGAGGCACATAGCAGCAGCACAGCCCTGCTTTGGTCTGCTGGCAACGTGATTCAGGGATTCTTTCTCTTTTAAGAAAGATCAGGAAGAAATTCAAGGAACTTGCTACTTCTCACTGACAGAAGCCATTGGGGTATATGGGATGGCAGAGCTGCAGTGTATTAGCAGGGCTTTTTTTCCTCCAGACAGAATTCACATAAATAATTTAAAAAAATATAAAACCTGATTTCACCTGACTTTCCAGCAGAAGAGAAGATAAATATTTGAGAGATTCTAAAATATATTGTCATAAAACAGCCTTGTGGCTGGATTCCTCCCAGTGCTTTGTGGTCTCTTTGCCATCCTCATCTGGTTTTGCCAGTTATTCTGTCCCCACAGTCTGTAAGACCACACACGTGTGAGACTTTTAAATTCTCCCTTTGAAATGAAGATAACAGTCAACTTGCAGTGACATAAAAAAGGTAGCATGTTTTCTTGCAGTGTGTGACAACAGTGAGTGCAGCTTCTTAAACACAGCCCATGACTCAGGATGCTATTTGCAAAATCAGAATCAAAAGAGTTGTAATTGATACCCAAATTATGCCAGTCAGACCTGTTTTAAGAGTTTGTTGCAAAAATAATTGCCCCTGGATTAAAATTCTGAAAATCTTAATTGATCCCTTTGACTTTCTAAAGATTGGCGAGCATCCAAACTTTGGGGCAGATGGTTCCAGCTATAGTCTGCCAGACATATGTTGAGGAAAAGAGAACTTTTTAAAAAATGATATTCTGGACTCTACAGGCTTTTATTATCATGAATAAAATGGTTTGTTCTTTATTCATAATCCATCAGATCTCTTTTCTTGCTGTCTCCAAGTAGAAACTGTCATAATTGCTCCTGTAGACACTATTTTTTCCTTAAAAAGCAGAGTATTGTTATTCAAGTGCTTGCTGTTTGTGGTGCCTGTAAACCAAAACACCAAAGCAATGACCATTGAAAACCAGATGCTGAAGAAAGACAAAGCAAAACATAGAATCACAGACTGGTTTGGGTTGAAAGGGACCTTAAAGCCCATCCAGTCCCAACCCCCCTGCCATGGGCAGGGACACATTCCACTAGAAGAGCCCATTCAGCTTGGCTTTGGAAGCTTCCAGGGACTGGGAATCCACAGCTTCTCAGAGCAGCCTCTTCCAGGGCCTCACCACCTCACACTAAAGAATTTCTTCCTCATATCCAATCTAAACTTGCTGTCCTTCAGTTTAAAGCCATTCTCCCTTGTCCTGTCACTACCTATGAAAATCCCTCTCCATCTTCCTTGTAGGCTTCCCTCAGGTACGGGAAGGCCACAGTGAGGTCACCCTGGAGCTTTCTCTTCTCCAGGCTGAACAATCCCAGTTCTCTCAGCCTGTCCTCCTAAGGATGTTGCTCCATCCCTGTAATCGTCCTGATGGCTCATGGCAGCAGGTCCATGTCCTCGCTCTGCTGGGCACCCCAGAGCTCCCAGGAGCAGAGCCCAGGGCAGAGTCCCCTCAATGGAAAGCTGAGGAGACCTGAACTCAGCCTGGTCTCCTTGTCAGCAGCATGAAAGCATCCCTACTGAAATCATTACATGTGTCAGCAAATGTCCCTCATATAACAGGCCTGAAGAGGCTGGTAATGAAATAAAGCAAGGTAATTTAGCAGAGATGAGACACTTTGGTTTTCCCCTGGTGATTAGCAATGAGTCTGGTTTCTCCTGCTTTGTTTAAGTTGCTAAGGAATATTATTTGCTCTTGGATCTATTTTTAATTGACCCAAAATGAAGGGTTTTGTTGCAAGAAAATGGTTTCTTGAATCTAGATTTGTGAATCAAGATCATTCAAAGAAAAAGAGTTCATTCTGGACTGAGATGTCTGCTGTTTTCAAAGCAAATCTTCAGTCCTTGAGAAAAAAATGTTTAGAAGTAGATACAGACTGTAACAGACGGAAGCCTATTAAATATTTTGGTGATTAACTGTGGTTTACTGGTTTAAAAACTTTAGGAACAACTTTACTGTTCTTCCCTGAGGGTCCTCTGTTGAAAAAAAAAAAGCAATTAATTGTATCTTGAGCTAATTCAGGTATAACCACAAAGAAAGCAAAAAAAACCCAAAACAGGCTACCTAACTGAAATGGAGCCGCTGGTGATCACAGTCATGCCACATGGTGTGACTTTGGGAATATGTATTTAAGTTTATGTTCCCTTTAAAATAACTTTCACAAGACTCAGGGTCTGAGATTTTGATGTATTGCTGTTTCATTTAGACCATCTGTCTTCTGATGTCCTGAAATGGTATTTCTTGTAACACGGTTCCTATCAGACTTGTGGTATTATTAAAAATCAAATTTCATCCTTTTTTTTGTTTTCTTTTGGTGGTGTTTTTTTTGTTTTTGTTTTGTTTTGGGTTTTTTTTGCCAGGCAAAACTGCTTGGCATCAACACTGTTGGTAAACAAACACAATCAAATATTCTTCCAGTACTGCATTCCCGTGTGTGTTCATTGAAACTGCAGCTCAGATAAGGCTGGATGCAGCAGTTCTACCTGACTGCAGACAGGCACAGCAATATTTCCCTTTGCACTCAGCTTGAAGAAGGCACAGCTACCTTCACTAAAGTCCTGTCCAAGATCTTTGCATTGCACATGAGTTGCTGAAAGACAAAGTGCATCATTTTCTTAAAAGGAGCTAAGTGGATTTCTGAGAAGTAAATTAATACACCTTCAGGTGCTGCCGTATTAGCCTTTTGAGACATATTGTATAAAGGCCAGGAAATTCTAAATTAGAGAAGATATGCAAGATTCTTCTTGACCTTTTGGCTTAGATCACATTTAATATAAGATTAATTTAAGGCATTCTGTATTCAGGGACGCATTCAGTAATCTAATAGTCCTTCTCCATTTTTAACTGCTGTAATTGTGTTTATTTTTAAATTATCTGGCATTCATTGGCTTTTCTGACAATTTTAATTTTTTCTAGTATATTTCTCTAATGTCTTCCTATGCCAGAGGGTAGTGAAGGATAGAAATATTAAGATACCAACACCATGTGGGAGTGGAATTATTTTGAGGCTGGAATATAGGCTATAACTAAGAGTAATGGGGTAAAATTAAGATGGGAACATTTAGTCTGAGACTGAAGGAGCCTTGACAGGAAGATCTATTGAACTATGGAGATATTTCCTACAGCATATGGTGAAAGTCTCATCATTTTGAAGTTGCAACTTGACTGGATAAATTAGAAGAATTACTATAAATGGAGCAATCATAGTCTTCTTGCAGTAGGAGATGACCTCCCTTTTCAATGTTGGTTTTGGCTATTTCTCCTCCTTTGCTTTATCAAGCTTCTTCAGTGGCACTGGAAAGCATGTATGGAGAAGAAAGTGTGCTGTGTTTGTATATTACTCGAGAAAGCTGGACTGCAAAAGACATATGTAGCTGTTCTTCCAGTGGATCCAAGAAGCCACCACAGCTGTGGTTTTTCTCCATCTTTACCTGTTGGGGAGAAAAGCTATGACTGTTCTCTGCCTTGCTCCCCAAGGAACCAGTAAGACCAGTTGTTTTCCTTGATGGAGAGAGAAGGTCTGGGAAAAGTCTACTGTGAGAACACATGTAAAGGCCAGAAAAAGAAATGGTGGTGGACTGGACTTTGAGCAAGCTGGTGTGGTGGAAGATATCCTTGTCCATGGCAGGGAGATGGAACAGTCTCGTGTAGTGATCGCTGCCTTTTGGGGTGTTAGATAAGTGATACCAGCTTCAAGTAGGGAACCTTTTATTCCTGAGGCATCCCTTTGGTGCTGCCAATTTAACAGACCTGTGACAGTGATGTAGTGAAGATAAAGGAGACAAATGTAAGAGAAACCAACCAGACAAGTAAACAAATTCTTAGTCTTTGGAGAAGAAAGGGATTTTTATCTCCCCCTAACTTGATTGATCTTTCTGAATAAGAACCGTTTCGGAAGGATTAGGACCCGTTTCGTATGTTCACTGTTATCTTCATTGCTCCAGGTCTCTTTCTGCAAGGCAGTGCAGTAACTTGAAAAGCTGCAATCATAATACCAGCCCTGCTTATTAGGATAAACAAGCTGCAGATAAACTTCAGCTATTTTGTTAATTAACAGCTGTATTTTTCTCCCCTGGAAATCTCAGCAGAAAGGCCTTTCCTGTGACTGGCCAGGACAAATTGCTCAGCTGTCAGAGCCGAAGATGGCAGGTGGGTTTCCAGGGTTCTCAATAGAGCCTGTGTCGTCCTTTTATGCTCTACCCAGGACTTGGTGAGTGGGCAGTCAGGGGAATGGTGTTCACTGCCTTAGAAGGCATTTCACACCACAACCAAGCAATAAAGAGCCAGTCCACAGTTCAGACAATGCATTTTCTCATTACAGGATTCAAATATTTAAGACTGTTTTGATAGGATGACAGGTCTAGTTAAGGTAGGTTGCTGCTCAGGCAAATCGCATCACAGAACAAAGACTTGTGTAAATATTTCAGCAAACTCCAAGAAAATGAACCTCATGCTGATCTCAGAAGGGTTTTCCAGAGTGATTCTGCCATGGTTACTTTAAAATACTTAGATTTATTGCTGGGGTTATTGTGAGTCTGTGATTTCACAATGCATGAGTAAATATGTGCATGAAATACTCCTGCATTTGCAGAGGAAAGGCTTACTGAGCAAATTAAGCCCTTTCCATCTTGGTGTCAAGTAGAAACAATCCAGATATAACTAGACCTTGTACTTCTAGGCGTAGAGAAGCTGTTACTGGCATAGGATAGAGTCCTTCTGTGCAGTCATAAATTGGAAGAAAATTCTATATTTAATGAGCTGTGGACAGGGATTGACAAGGAGTGTATGAAAACTCCCAAGATCCAAAATGCCGCAGTGACTCTCAAATGGGTGAGTCAATGAGCAAAGGAGGTTGCCTTGGTAAAATGTATATGATGTGGCTGTATGTATAGGTAGCTACTAGCAATTAATAGGTAATCAATTAGCTATCTTAACTATGAACCTGCAGTGAGTCATTCCATGTATTTCTCCATAAACCTAGTGGGTGCATACATGAATAAATATACATATCCTGAGTTCAGCAAGGTCCTAATACCAAATTTCAATAAATGCAGGAGACCCAAATGCCAAAGCCATACAGGGGGTACGGTCATGTATATTAATTGCAGTATCTTACGTATCAGAAAGCTGGAAGACCCTTCCTTTCCAGACCATCAAACCATAGGCAGGACAGAAATTTTCCCCGTGGACTCTGATCAGAAAGCAGTCCCATGAATTTTTGACCAGGTTAATTACTGTTTACTCACAAAAGACATAATTACAGCTTATATTTTGTTAACCAAACTACTGCTTACATTTTATGAACCAAAAGCATGTTCCTAGGTTGGAAAGAGGTTTAATTCTCTTGAATTTTTTTTTCCTCATTCCCACTTCTCTGAACTTTTTTAATCATGTTTTCTCATTAGCAGAATATACATGATTAACTCCCTCATTTAATGAGGTGCTTTGGGATGATAAAGACAGCAGTCCATTCTGCTGGAATGACTTTGAGATGTTAAAAATTAAACAAAACTTATAAGTGCCAACAGTTCTCCTGCTGGTCTTTACTGGTAGTTGTTGTTTTATGTGAGAGAATATTCAGTCCCAACCAGTGTCCTGCCTTCAAGAAGTTGATTTTCAGATTCTTAATAATAACAAGTCTGGGCACACTGTGGTAGAAACTTCTTTTGTTTGTTTGTTTGGGGCTTTTGGGGTTTTTTTAGACAAATACTTAGACTAGTTTAAGAGTGGGTCAAGCTTGCCTGATTTTCAAGTAATTAACAATTTTGTTAGTTTTTTATAGAGAGAAGATAGTGACATTCATTTACATTAGATCTCAAAGAAAAACGTCTGAGGAAATGAACCTTTGCTCTTACAAAGCATTTTTTGCTGGAGACTGCCATGCTTTGGAACATAAAAATGGAGCCTAGCTACAAATAAAATGGGGCAAGCAAGAGGATGGATGCTGCAGTTGAGTTTTATATCATTCAGGTCATTAAAGACAACTGGAATTGCTCTTTCCTGTCAAAGACAATTCACTATTTTTTCTATAACTTTCTGGTACTTTGTTTTGTGGGTTTGTTGCTTCTGTACTTGTGGAAAAACCTAGGAGTAGTGTTACTTTATTGCATTTTATGGTGATTGATAACTTGGCTCAGCGTTTTTAAGTCAGGGAGTGAGTTCCCTTTTTATTGAAAGGTCGTGTGTTTGGAGTTCAGTGTGCTCAACATCTGCATATCATTTCAACAGCTGGCAAACTTGTTGGGGAGCATCTGCTTTCTATTACAGCTTCTTTTCATTGAGGCAAATTGAATGTGGCATCTGAAAGGGCTCATTGCATTCATGGAGATTTCACTGGTCATTATGTGACAAAGGATTATTTAAGGGCATGGATTTTGCCTGTTTTCGTACACTGTAGCTGCTGTCAGAGGCAAATGCAGGAGACATTAAGAAATGGTCAGGAACCATGTGGATAAAGAGGAAGGCAGTGGAGAAAAGATAGCGAAGTTCTACAGTTGAAGGTATTTACTACTGAGCTTCTAAAATGCTTGAACTTAACTTTGTAGTTTTGAATGAGATGCTTCATTTAACAGATTATCCTGCTCTGATAGATGTTTAAGATTGATTCTATTTTTAGAGCTGCTTCAAAGTCAAACCTCTCATGAAGGTGATTAATTCTTTACTTCTGATTTCTATTTCATTTGTTTTGATCAGGGATACTCTGTTGATGAATTTGGTATCCAAATCTAATGAAATCTTACCGTGTTTCTACAATATTAGCGTGTAACTATCTGCTCTTATCACTAGGTGTGACTCAGTCATACCTTTATGGCAGAAGTAATAGATTGGATTTGGCCAGTCTTCTTCCCAAATTACCATCTTCTGCTGTCTCTTGTTTCTCAAGAAAAGGATTTTAAAAGATTCTTCTTGAGTGGGTTCAACCAAGAAATGTCTTCAGAACAAAGGTCTTTGAATAGTATAGTAATAGATGATTGTATACCTATGGACAGGAGGCTGAAACCTCCTGCAGTCTGTTGTATCGGTATCAGCTGAGACTACGGGTCAGGACATTGTGTTGACTCATACTGACATCCTTGCCCCATCCTCATTTGCTCTGGGAATTCCATCTTTACCTGAAGAGTGAAGCAGGAGCTCTCTAAATGTGTGTAAAGATATATCAGCAGCATGCTCTGCTGAGCCTGGTGCCTGCACTGCGTCCCCTCTTGGAGCTCATGGGCTCAGATGGCAAGTGTTTGATCAGTGAATGTCAATGGAATGAAGATTCCCAGTGAAGTTTCCTAAAGCTCACCATTAGGTCTCTGAATGTGAAGATCATTTAGGAATTGACCAAAAGGTGTTTTCTTCTTACTCCCATCCTGATATTTGACATCTTCTTACTCTTATCTTGATATTTGACATCTGTTTTGAAACGTAAAGCCAGGAATCACAGTTTGCATTCTCTGAGCGAGCTCAGTTGTGTACCCTGGTTTACAAGGGAGAATAGAAGATCTGTTCAAGACCTTTATGAAAAAAATAGTCCAATTCTATTGTTGCTTGTTACTGCTTCCTTTTAGCTGCTTATCCAGTTGTTCTGCTGTGGTATTGCCACTAAGCATGCTAATGCCATTAATGGAAATGGACGAGAGAGAACTTCATTTGTTCCTCGGAGTTTTCCAGGAGAGGGCAGCCATAGTTAATTCTGGGTCAGTTCATGTAATACAATGGGAATATAGATTACTGGCAGCGTTTGGCTGTGATGCTCTATTGCCCAGCATGGTTTGTGTGCTTAGTTCTTTTAATTAGTTCTTTTGCTTGGATTGCAAGTGTGTAAAAGATAGACTTTTTCACAAATTAATGCTGGAAAAGACAACCCACATAATAGAGTGGTTAACTCCCAGTGCCATGTACTTGCTGAAATTGGAAATGCTCTTGGAAGGAGCTTTTTGCCTTATATGCTTTCCAACCAACTCATAACCTTCTCTTCACTCAGTTACTTCGAAGCTGTTTGTAGAAAAGCATAGCCTAAACTATTGCTAGAGACCTGAAAATTTCAGGGAAAGAATAATTCCCTGGCACTGAAAACTTTTACTGCTTTAGTTTAGAAAGGATCAGGACAAAATGATCTTCTCTCCTCTCGTCTTGACATAATGAGGATGTATATAAAGCTTCCCTTGTTTTGGCTGTAAGGATATTAAGTTAGCACTAAGGGTCATGTCCCACAAGCACAGTTTGGAGGCTGTGCTAACCCAAACAGCAGTGAGGGTATAGATGGCACCAGGAGACATTATTTAACTCTGCTCTCCCAGGGCTGTTGCTCTGGCACGACTGGTTCTGGGACTGGGAAGGCAACCAGGATCCCTTGGTTTCCATCCTCAGTCTTTGTATTAAGACTGTAGGGAAAGTTTCCTTTCCATATGAAATGGGTAAGTTCCTTTCTTGGATCAGTACAAACCAGCAAAAGCTGTTTTTCTTCTGTCTTCCTTTGGGTTTTTTTTTAATGTAAAAAAAAAAGTCAACTCTATTTTCCTGCATGGCTAAGTGAAAACTCCATGAAATACCATTTTCCAGGCCCCTAGGCCATAGATTTTTATGAAGGTAAAAATCTCATCCCAGCAGGTAGAGCTGATAGTGTTTGGGAGGATTTTTTGTTCCTGTTTTGTGGAAGGAAACAAGATGCAGTTCTTTACACTTCACATGTAAATTCACAAAATGATACATGACTTTAGAGGCACAAGGAGCCATGAAGTCTTTCTATATACTGAATTTTGAAGTCTTTAACCTTCAATTTTTTAAACTTTATCAACTTCCACTGCTTTACAACCTCTCTTCATTCCTTAGGCATCCCACTAATGTGAATCAAACATACACACATAATCTCAAAATACATAAACCATGGAAAGATTCTGCCAGAGACCTTGCCAGATGATGCAGGGCTGCTCTGCCTGCCATGGAGGGTGAGGAGTTAATAATTTCTCATCTCTGCTTCTGTGTCTGTGGGTCTCTAGAAGGTAGAGCAGCCACAGTACTGGGTCTGTAGATGAGCTGATAGCTCAGGCCAGGCTGCTCACAGAGCCTTGTGAAAATAATTCTTAGAAAAGAGACTTAATCAGCTGCCACACTACGCTGATTTGCACATAATTGTGTCTGTCTTTTAAAAGCCAAAGATAAAAGGACAGAATTTGACACCTCTCATTGCTCATTTTGCCGGCAGCTCGGCAGGCTGGAGCCCAGTCACCAGGTTTGAGCGAGGAAAGGTTTTGCCACCCGGATTGTCAATTAAAAGGAGAGGGGTTTGCAGGAATGCTTTGCAGCACTTGACAGATGAAGCCCAAGGCATGGCTTGCAGCCTTGGGTATGGAGAGGATTTCATTTTTCACCCTCTCTAGCTGAACTCAGTGGTTCTCTTCTTCTCTCCCCCACAATGTTACATTTGCAGTTTCATTTAAACACCAAGTTTTCATCGTCTGTGCACTTCACTGCGCTGGTATCCGAGGTCTGCCTTCCTTCAAAATGCAGTGATGCGAAAGAAAGGGTTTCTACACTCTTACTCTGACTCTTTTCTCAAAGACTTCTTCTTTAAATAACATTATTTTTATTTCAAGTTACTTCTCTCTCTGAGTTTCCTTTTATCCTCTTTACCCCTTCTTGCATGTCCTATAAATCCTCAGGTTTTACCTTTGTTTCAAACTTGTTCCCATAAGGAGCTGGTACCTCAATGAGCCAGCATGGGGATTTGGAAAGCTTACAATTAAGATGTTTCTCTCTATCTTCTGAAAGTCACTTTCTCCTCTCAGTTCTGTTTGGTAACATATGAATTTCTTTCTGCTCAGTGAAAACTCCTATTTTTTCTTCCCAGGATGGTTAACTCCTTCCTAAAATGTCCATGTCCCCATGTGGAAAACGGGATAGTACTCACTTCTTTGCCTCACCACTTAGCCTTAAGATTTGAGATACACAGATGAAGATATTTTTTAATTTATCTACGATTCTTTTTAATTGTTTCTGATTCTCTAGCAGTGCTGTCTTCACATCCCAGGAAAATAGGTCTGCATAGTTCCAGGTGTCATACAAATTGTTCTGCTGAGCTCTTGGGAACAGGAGTATTGTGGTCTCTAAGAGCTTATAGTCTTTGTCTCTAGGACCTTATAGTATAGTACTATATATATATATATATATAAAATATGCTATGGAAGTATATATGCCATATCAAAAAAAACAACAAAAAGGATAGCAGGGAGGAGGAATAGGGAAAATAATATAACAGAGGACTAAAAAAGAAGTAATTTTGCACACAAGCTGTAGCCCACAGATATCAGTGAACACAACTTGCCCCCTCTGCATCAACCAGCAGGTTTCTGTGGGTATTACTGTGTGACCTCAGCAACAGGTTTCAGCTTGCACAGGAAAAGGTGGGTCAGTGTTTGGGAATTTAGCCTGGGCTGAGCCGTGCTGCTGTAGCTGGGAATGAGGTCTGTGCAAGGTGCCACGTGGACATAGGCAGGTCATGGACCTACAGGGAGATCTTTGGTGCAAGGTCTTCAGGAGAATAGAAAGGAACTAGTCTGGAGGTGTCAAAAGCAGAGATGAAGAGATTTTAATTGTTAAGGCTTATGATCCAATTATATCTTGGACCTGGGTTTGGCAGTGTAGGCAGAGTGAAAAGGTCAAATTTGGAGAAGTTTTGTAGAAAGTGGCATCAGGGTTTAATCACAGACTGAGGGTGTGAGTCATGAGAGGAGATCAAGTCAAAGTGAAAGCCAGGATTGACAGGGAAGAGTCTGATTTTATTTCTGAAATTAAGACAGGTATGGAGAGGAAAGGACTTCATGAAAAATTCAGGAGCTAGATTTTGAGCATGTTCAGTTTTCAAAGTAGTAAATTATTAACAGAAATATCTCAGAGAAAGGCCAAACTTTGTTTGGTTTGATGACTCTAGGCTTAAAGATTTCTTGTTTTCTGTAAGGTTAATTGTTGTTTGAGTGTTCATATCCAATCTAACAAGGAAAAAGATGGATTTATGTCATGGAGAATGACTGAAAACTTCCATCTGCATATATCTATTACTTCAGTTCTTTGGTGGATTCAAATTGGATTTTGAGAAAGGTCATGATACAGAAGCAGGATGCAATCAGCATAAAGAAGTCACAGCTTTGTAGTAGAGCTTGGTGTTTTCCAGCTCACATCAGCCTGGCTTGTTGTCTCATGGCCTAATGCAGAAGTGGCAGAATGGACTAATTGTATGTAGGGAAGATGGGAAAAAATTAACCCATTGGTAAGTGAAACAACTTAGAGTCATTAGACTGAAACATGCTATGAGTGAAATTCAAAGAGACTTCATGAAGAATATGTCCATTTTAATGTGCCCCTGTGCTTTTGAGCAGCTCTGCTCTGTAGACATTAGGGACGTGTAGTCTGGTAACCACACGTCACACCTTCCCTGGCCCCAAAGTGCTGTGCTTGCAGCGTTTGTCCCTGGGTTTGTTCAGTATCCCCCATTTCGCTCAGCTCAGCGCCTTTCAGTCATGGCTGGGCTGTAGGAGGCCCAGGAGGCTCAGTGTCCTCCTGCTCATGTTTACACAGCCACTGAAATGTGGTAAATCATCAACCTGCCTGTTAAGAGGGGGTTATATATTATCTCGTACCAGGCTTTGACTGATCCACAAGGACACAAAAATTCTTACAGCCTGGACATCTTATGCAGTGTTTTGTAGTTCTTTTTTAAGACAAACATGGAAAGTGAGTCACAGATCCGTAGTTTTTGTTTAAATAATCAGTATAACTTTTTTTTTTTGCTTTCTTAAAGCATCCTGCACTGGTGTCTCTATACATTGGGCATGGAGATACCTGCCAGCTGTCTCTTCTCTCTTCTCATCTATGTTTGAGTTCCTTCAGGCCTCAAATAAAACAATTATACTACACATAGCGTTACTTTAACTAGTAACTAAAAAAGATAGCTACCTGTTAGGTATGATCCTATATCCGTGTAAGAGTCCAGAGCATCACCATGTGCCTGTTGAGTGACTAATGCAGAAAATACTGTTTCCTCTTGAAATGGTAGAAAATCCAGAAAAACAAATTCCACTTCCATATTGCCGTATTCTGTGAGAGTTTTGGTAAGTAAATGGCATGGCTGAATCCACGTGTTTGACTTTGCATGCACACAGTTGAGCACAGGAGCCCAGTTTTGTGTCTCTGCTCTTAAGCAGGTATTACCCCTCTTGTGACCAGTTGCTAGTTCACTGCCACCTCCATAGGGAGGCTGCCACAATCACCACCCTTAACACTGATTTCTAGAGCAGGTAACACTCCCTGGAGGTCTTCAGCCTATCCAGTGTCTAGACTAAACCCACTTTGAGGTTGAGACATGCTGCCAAACCAGCGCATAAGTGCTATGGGCTCCTTTTTTACCGTTAACTTTTGCAGCCACAAGCCAGATACTCTGACAAAGTTGGTATGAGGCTTTTCAAAATCTCCTCTGCAGAGAGAGGGGTTTGTCTCACATCCATCACTGCAGAATGGCAGTAAAAAGGAGAAAATTTCAAGTCTCATTATGCAGCTGGTGAGGAACAACATGATTTGCTTTCAGTAAACTATAGGTTGTGTTATGGTGTGATTTTGGGGTTTGTCCTGTGCAGAGCCAGAACTGAGTGGTCCTTTTGGGTCTTTTCCAACTCAGGGTATCCTGTAATTCTGTTCATTCTTGCCGTGGTTTTACATGAAGGTGCCAGTATACAAGAAACATTGTTATATGACATATCCCAATATATTTTAGTTTTGTTTAAATGTAATATAGGGCTTTCCCCCCTCCCCCTTCCATTTTTCTTTTTCCCACAGAACATGGTAAGAATGCTCTGAAAGTAGTTCTGACACAGCCAAGCTATAGAAATAAAGTTTTCAGTAACCTAAAATAACATGCAAATCTCGAGACTGTGAAATTTCAAACACAGGCATACAGTGTATGCCAGCCTGACCTCCTGGCTGTGTAGCAGATAATAAAAAGAAGTCTTCATCAAACTTGCTTGTGATGAACAGATAAAAAAGAGTCGGCCCACATTCAGAAATGAGACTATTTAAGCGAGCTGGTGCCGTGTCATGGAATATTTTAAAATAAGTCAAAAGCAGCTCAGTTACTGAAAAACAGAGCTTTGAGCATCTTAAAATTTTAGGGATCTGTCTTTGAGCATTTAGATTAATTAGGACTGGACACAAGCAGTATAAACTCTGAAGTGATTTTCACTTGATAGCAAGTTGGGCAAATCACCAGATCATAGGTTATCTTGGCTGCCAGAGGAGAAATGAGACAAACAGGTGCCATTCATGTGCCAACAATTTCATAGGGAAGGAGAAATGTCTGTTATAAAAAGTATGTGCAAAGTAAAATAACACCCACCAAAGCCAGGGAGGTTAATCTGAACCAACTCATTTCTTAAATAAATCAGTGGTTCATGTACATTCAGGTTTTAAGATCCCAAACAGAAGTTGGAGGCAGTCAAGCCCCAGAGCACTGGTCTTGTTCCTGCTCCTCTCCCCAGCCAGCGTGGCCCTGGTATTTCAAGTTATTTGAAGAAGATTGTGCTACATCTCAGTGTTTATAGTCGAGATCGAGGAGCACTAAAACTGAATTCTGATCACGTGTCTTGGAGATTAAAATTGGGCATAAACAATACACTGATTTGGAGGAAGGGAGCTTACTCAGGGCAAATGACAAGGTTGAAGAATCCTTTTGCAGGCGAGTCCTGTGGGATGCTGCAGCATCCTCAGTGCATTGTCATCACAGAGTTAAGGACAGACACAAACTGGAAGCAATTTGGCAAGAACAATAATGGGACCAGTCGGGATCTGTCATCAGCATACTGGCCGCTGCAAAAGAGCGATTAGATAGGAAGACACAGACAATTATCAAAGACTAATTGCTTATTGTTGCTAGAACTATATTTTAAACGTGTTTTTCTTTTTAATTGCTTTTGGAGTGAATAGTGTCCTTAATTCAATTCTAAAATGTTTGGGAATGGGAAGTCTGCCAGGAACTGGGCAGCTCAGAGGTCTTGTGAAAGCAATTGCCTCGTTCACCAGCCCATGTTCATGTTCAGTCATCCCATCCTCTGCCAACTTTCCTTTTTCCAGGTTCATGCCCCTGTGTTGGCTTAAGGTCTCTGGGCTGTTGGAACTTGCAGGAAGCTACAATAGTTTGTTCATATCTTTTTCTGTATTTTTTATTCATTGCTGTCCAAGGGCCTTGACCCGAAGAGGAGCTGAACTCTTCAGGTCCATAGGGGTTTGGGATCAGCAGGCTCTGAGTATAAGGGCAGTTTTTAGGACAGGACTTGGAGTGGTTGACAAGGTGAGATATCCATGTAATTTGAACCTGCTACAACACAAACATCTGTACACCTCTGTGCTCTGTTACCACTGACTGCAGGGAAATTAGGCAGGGGGTGGATTTGGCTCTGCATTGTGTCAGTATAACAATGAATGAGCATGAGGATGTTATTCCAGGCTAAGATGCTCAGGTTTGGTGTGAGAAGCAGGTCCAAATCACATACAGAAGGTTTTATGCAAGTAAATGCATAAAAGGTCCTGTGTTATTAAATAACCATTCAGCGTTTTCATGATGAGAGTGACAGGGAACATAGTTTTTATATTCATAGAAATACCTTTTGTATGGATGTATTCAGCTCTGAAAATACTGCACTCATTGTGGACAAATGAGTGTAGTCAATGCTACATCTCTGTGTGCAAATAACTTGCATGAACAGTTTGGAAGACGAAGGGAAGCTGGTCTGCATTAGAGAGAACAAGTGCAAAGAGGACAGTGTTTTGGAGGAGACACACAGGAAAATTCAAAGATCCTGTCATCTCAACAGAAGGCCACATGTCAGCTGCTCCTCTAAGCTGCCAAGTGAACCCCAAAAACAGGCTGCTAAAACTCTTGCTGAACTGTCATGCAGCATAAGGGGCGGGACAGGGAACATGCTTGTTTGGGGCCAGGCAGGATCAGCTTGCTCTGTACAGAGAGTTTGCCTGTGGTACAGGCTTTTTCCTCCTTTCTGATCCTTCTTCCACCTGCATAAAATGTAAGATCAGAAACGGACAGAATTGTTCAACCTATTTCTGAATAAATGATTTCAAAGAGAATTCTCTTTGCATTGTTAAGTTCTTTGCAAAACCCTGAACAAACATTCTTGCGGAAAAGGGCAGGGAAAAAAAAGAGAAAGCTGA
The DNA here is from genome assembly GCA_035583185.1 of Anabacerthia variegaticeps. Lineage (NCBI taxonomy): Eukaryota > Metazoa > Chordata > Aves > Passeriformes > Furnariidae > Anabacerthia > Anabacerthia variegaticeps. The sequence continues at coordinate 146,499,646 of JAWWEW010000078.1, read as the reverse complement.
AAAAGTTGTTCCAGACAGCATGGCTGGCCCTTTCCTTGCTCTTTTAGGGCAATTAGAAGTAAAGCTGGCCTGGGCAAAAATTTTAATCGGCACTTTAGATTTTTTGAACACAATAAAACTGAATCATTCTGTGAGACATTCCTTGCAGAAGCTCTGGCTTGGGCTCTTGATCTTTGGCTTTCCTCCATCAAAGTACCTGATGGGCATTATTGAGAAATGTCCCTGATTTTGCTGCTCTTTCCCCTCCCCACACCACAGCTCTCCTGTTTTGCAGCAGAGATGAGTAAAACTAGTACTTTGGAACAATTCTAACAGCATAACAATGGTTAGTTGACCAAGTACCCTGGCTATAACAGCAACTCTAGGCAAGGCTTGCTTTTCTGGGCTTAGAGGTCTCTTTTACCTTGTATGTGAGAAGTATTTACTCATTTGGGCATCTCATGCCTTGAGCTTTGTTGGCCTGGTGGTTTGTGCAAAGCCATTCCTCTGGGAGGTGTTTGCTCCAAGTCTTGAGCCGGCTGCAGTGAATGAGAGAGGCCAATGCAGCTGCAGCAGCTGGGGGTCCAACATCCAGCTTAAAGGGAATATGGAAGGGAAATTTCTTCTTCATCCCCCACTGTAAGGATTAGCAAAACCACCCTGCCTTCTCCTGCAGCCTGTTCTTTAAAATCAGCCCAAACTTGAGTGAGAAGAGTAAACATTGCTGGAATATGCATTTCCACTGAGAATGTGTTTGTGCACGGCTTTCCAAAATTAAACTTCGACAGTGGCTAATGGGGATTTAGGTGTGGAAATGCAATTGGCTGTGACTCAGGACTCTTGACGTACAGGTGGGCAATGAGTTGTGAGTTGTCTCCTGGAAACTTGACAGTGTAGCAAGAACAACTTGCTGTGTGTTAATATGAGCAGAGTAAATAACCCAAAATGTTATCAGTGTTTAGTATTCATTTCCAAGCATTTCCTTGGGGTGTTGTAGACAGAAGTGCACCTGGCAGGTGATGGTAGAGGATGTTTTTCTTGTGGAATAGTTGTTGTCTTTCTGTTAGTAGCATTCATTCCCTTTTCTTGATAGTTCTGAGATCCTGAAAGAAAGACACTGTAGGAATTTTGATGTATTATTTTCAGAGAATGGTCTCCCAGCCTTCCAGTGGTGTCAATAAGCATCACCCATCAGCTGCTGGGAAGTAGTTTTTCCATCTTAGAGATTAATTCATGGAGATCCTAAAAGACTTGGCTAAGGCTCTCAATGAAAAAGCAAGGCCTTCCAATCAATCTCCCTTCTCAGTGGTTTGTATCAGCTTAGCCTCCACCTTCCAAAATGTGTTGGCCAGCATTTTCTCCCCTGATACAGTAATCATTTAGAGAGTATCCTAGAGATAAAATAGAATGGTCCTGTACCTGTTCACAGATGCATGGCAGAGACTGTGTCTGTCCTTTTTTCATGGCTATCAAGCATTGCAGGGTAAGTTTGGCACCCAAGGATGCCACCACAGTGGACACTGTAGATAAATGAACAGGAAAGTGGAGTGCAGCATTCTGTTGGCTTATTAAATTACTTTAAAAATTATTTAACTTTTAATTAGAAGAAGATTGGGAGATTTCTAGGTCTTTGTGGTTCTTTTTTTCCCCTCTGGCAGCCAGATTTTGTGCTTCCACTTTTAAAATGTAATTTATACATGCTGTTTGAATTAAACTTGATCCTTCTAATTCTCTGAAGTACTGTTTCTCTCGTATCTGAATCTTTGGAGGATGGAGATACAGCCACGAGTGGCTTCTGTGCTAGTGACTGTATCTTCTGATTCAGAGCTCCTGTATTCCAAAGCCAATAATGATTCACTCTCACAGCAGTGGTGTGAGCAGTCTCAGCTTTTATATGCCATCTGTGTGAGTGAGCTGAATCTGCAGAAACGGGACCCTGTACACATGGCTTTTCCTCTGTTCATGGATGAAAATATTAAAGCAAATCCGTATGGTCCATGAGATGTTTTCTGTGTCAGGAAGGGAGTAAAACTGCCTGTCAAACCAAGCTGTTCTCTCTGATGAAAGGGGACTGTTTTTAAACACTCCTTTCCATAGTATTTTGCACGTCAGCCATGTGTGCTTTCTCATCTGACATCTCATTGAGATCCTTGGCTTCGGTTCTGCAGGAGGGAAGTGTGTTCTGGGAGGGAAGGAAATTATCTCTCAATATATACACAGGCACGTGTGCACACACATGCTCTTAAATCAATCTGAAATGATTTTTTTTTTTAGAAGTACGAAAGAAAATGAATCTGGTTGAGCCAGATTTAATTGCTTCCCTTTTGTTTGGATTTTCTATTTTCCCATGAAGGTATTAGGAAGCAGTGCACTGAGCTATTATTAGATACAAAGGTAGAGACAGAGGGCAAAGGCTTCATTTACAATTCCTACAGCAGAGCATTGAATTTTAAAGCAAAAAGGCAAGTTGATGAGCAGCTTGAAAATTAGGATTCATCCACTAGGTATGAGTGGAGTATACTCCATGGAGCATTTGTGAAGGTTCAGGCTGGTCTGGGGAGCTAACCCTTTGTGCAGTTACCCACTGGCTGGAGGAACCAGGAAAAGAAAGTGGTTTTGTTACTTTAGTTAATGAAGACTCACCTTGCAGGGAGAAGCGTGAAAACGTGAACTGAAATAAAGTAATGAATTAATATAAACACATTTCTTTTGAAAGAAGCAACTGGACCTCAGTTCCATGTCAGGAGACTGGGAAGCATAAAGGTTATCCACAGAGACACATTTTTTGTTTTGAAAAATTCAAGTCAGTTAATCCCAGATAATAGGATGCCATTATAACCAATACTTCACCTCTATGATCTTAGGGCAATACTGCAAGGAGCAATTTGATCATGTTGGGCAGGAGAGCCCATAGCATTAGAGTGTGTTGTTGCAAAAGAAATCCAATGCCATAAATGTTTCCTAGCCCTTCCCTAAAATACAGGGGTGGTTATAACTTACTTTCAGAGAGCCAGAGAATGGTTGAGATTGGCAGGGACCTCTGGAGATCATCTGATCGTATCCCCTGTTCAGGCAGGGCCACCTAAAGCCACTTGCCATGGATCATGTACAGATGTTTTTTGAGTATCTCCAAGGACAGAGACTTTACAACCTCCCTGGGCAACCTGTGCCTGGTCACCCCCTGTGTGAAAAAAAAGGTGTTTCCTGATGTTCAGAGGGAAGATTTTGTGTTTCAGTTTGTGCCCATTGCTTCTGGTGCTGTTGCTGGGCACCACTGAAGGGTCTGGCTCTGCCTTCTTTGCACCCTCCCTCTAGGTGTTCATATACATTGTTGGGATCACCTGGAGTCTTCTCTTCTCGAGGCTGAACAGTCCCAGGTCTCACAGTCTGTCCTCACAGAAGAGATGTTCCAGTCCCTTAATCCTCTTCATGACCCTACACTGCAGTCTCTCCAGTATGTCCGCGTGTCTCTTGTACTGAGGAGCCCAGAGCTGGACACAGCACTCCACGTGTGGCCTCACCAGTGCTCTCACTGGGACACTGACACAGGTTTTGGATAGCTCCAGTTTGAGCACTGCAGGGTTTTTTTTGGCTTGCTCTGCCAAGGCTCTTTCATCTGGGACTTGCTGCTTCATTTAGGCAGCTTTGATCAAGGAGGGGTTTTCATCTGGGTAGTTCAGCTTTGCTGACCTCACCTCTGGAATAAATGTTCCTTTCTGAACTTGTTTCTTCTTTGGCATTAGTGCGTTTGGGTTTGGTTGGTTGGTTGGTTGGTTGGGTTAGTTTGGTTTTGTTTGTTTCGGGTTCTTTTTGGTTTTTTGGGTGTTTTTTTTTTCCCTCAGTGGCTGTGCTGAGTCTTGTGCAGTTTGCCAGGCCAAAGGGCATCACAAGAACATGCATCATTTTGTACTTTTTGTCTAAGGCAACAAAACAAAATAAGTTAAAAAAAAAAATCTCTTTGGTGTAATTTTTTTTTCCTGTGAAAGCTCCTGAAGCATAAAAATAGTGTCTTTCCTTGAAGAGGGGATATTACTAATGTAAATCCGATGCTGTTGGCGAAGGTATAATATGATGTATGTTATAAGGCAAGGAACTGAGGAGGAGCTGGAGTGATGGAAATGCCTCATGGGTATATGAGATTGTGGGCATAGGTATTCACACAGAGGATGCTTTCTTACATGTGCCATGGGCTTTCTCTTATCTCTGAACATGAAGCCATAGTGAAATAGAAATATCCTGCATTAATAGTGTGTTGGAGATAACCCTCATCTGAAAAATACAGTAATGCTGCACAACTGGGAACCCTTTCAGAGCAGGGAATTGGACTAACAATTTCATAGTGTGTTGGTAATTAAACATTTTGGTTCTGTATAAGCAAATAGGCGAGGTTAGTGGACTCATTACTCTGGTTGTCATTGTCCCAGCAGTAACCAATGTAGAGGCTTCATATTTTCTGCTATCCCAGGAAGGGAAGGAAAAGTAGAGAGTTAAAAATAGAAATCCCAGAATGAATTAAAGTGCAGAGAGTGAACAAGCTCGTAGTACTGCTGCATAATTTTAAAATCCCTTTTTTCCTTATAATCTGGACTTTAATATATGTATTACATTGCAAATTCTGGCAGTGACTGTCCTGCTCCAAAAGGTCACCTCCATACAGGAGGATTTATTCTGGCTGTAACATGTGAATATGGGCATCCAGCCCTGGATCTGTGTAGCTGCTGTTTGTATTAAAGGTTCCTGTTTGTGTTTCCCTTCACCTGATGCTGTTGGTTTGCTGAAGAAGCATGAGAAATTGTCTGTGGCTTTGGCCTTCAAGGGAGGAGGTTAAAAAAATATCTTCTGGTGCCTGTGTAGAGATCATAATTGGTTTTTTTTTATAGCTCTTTCAACAGCTGTGGACAGATATCAGGCCTTCATGAACTGTTTTTGCCCAGTAGGTCCCCTATAGCACTGCCCTCCACAGCATCAAAGTGTTGAGTTTTCCTTCTCAAAGTGAACTGTCCTACACTCTCAGTTTCATCGAGGTTACTTTTCCATGTTAAGTTTCCCATCAAGATTAGTACAGGTGTCCAGCCTGATGTGGAATTGTCTCCTTGATTTGCAGATATCCTGGTGGATGGCCAGCAATGTGACTGTGATGTTGTGGTGAACTGCCAGGTGGGTGATCCTGTCCCACTGGAGGTGAAGTTGACCAACTGGAGCAAGCACAGCGTGGGGCCCTTCGCCCTCACCATGATGCCCTACCAGGACTACCAGAATGGGGTGCACAACTACGACCTGCAAGATGCAATCACCTTTGTGGGGTCCAACACCTTCTACATCGACACAGTAAGTGGTTTTATCAGGAATGTCAGGATTCTGGATGATTTGCAGAAAGGGGCTTCATTTTAAGTCAAATTAATTTTTGGAAAGCGCCTTGATTACAGCATCTATTGCTAGTGGTGCTGCTACGTTGGGGGATATGGAACCATCTCTCTGAAATGGTTTAAGACTACAATTTCCGACCATGTAAACCACTAGTAAATTATCAGAGATAGCAACTTTTGGTCACTCCAGGTCTGACTGAAAGTGAACAGGTAACCTAGATTGAATGTTCAATAGCATATTGCCAGGCCCTTGAGTCATCCAGCGCAGCCTACAGTAATAGATTTTAAATAACTTTTCTTTTTCTCTTTAGTCCATGAGAAATATTCCCCAGGATGAGCCAAGGAACTCAGCAAATCAGTTTTAGTCAGGTCCTGAGGAAACGCAACAGACTGTAAAAAGAAAATGCTAAACATTAATGACCAATCTGATGAGCTGGTTCATTTCCTTGATGCTTAGCATACTGTTACAAACCCATCAAGAAATGCTCAAAATGATGCAAAAAAGCCCCTTTTTAAAACGATTTAGATTATGATTTTTCTCTCCATTTCTTCAGAAAGTACAAGTCCAGGAACATTTTGCTTCTAAGGCCAGACACTGAAAATACAGATAAAACTTCTCTCTCCCACCTCCTTCCCCCTCAAAACTGCAACACCAAAATAACAGGAATGAAATCTTACAAACAATGCTGCTGAGTGAAATAAGCAGCATTTGTGGTAACTTATGAAATAAACATGAAGAATAGGGTGAGTGCTTGGGATAGTGCTTAGGACCTTTGCTTAGGTCAGCTTTTTGGATTGGTAATAAAAGGTACCTGTCAAAACTGAATTTATAAGTGAACCTTAGTAAGAGAGAAATTAAAGGTTAACCACAGGGATAGTCACCATGCACATTTTTCAATTACACATCAGAGAAGAAAGTATTTTTAAAAGCTAATGAGCATGAAATACACCATCAACTTGAATTTAATGGGGGCTAACTGTATTCTTATAGCTGAATAATTTAAATATGTCAACAGAAATCATCCAGAGATGGCTTTCTTTGACTCTCTTCCTGACAGTATGGAGTTTTTAATCAGAGTGGTAGTGTTTGGATGCTCAGACGCTGAAGGGCCTGACCCTCCAGGCTAATGAGGGAAAAGGGAGATGTCAGTGTGATGTATTCTTACCTTCTGACTGAGTCTCCTATGAGGCCAAAAGTCAGGAGGCCACATCTCTTGTGCCTGCCCAGGCAGCCTTCTCATACGTTACAGTCCCTGCTTTTGCCCTGTTACTCAGTATTGTGACATTTCTCCTGTAAACACAGCCCCCAAGAAGGTAAAAATAGAATTGTTTTCTGCTATTTGCCCTCCTTTCCATCCAAAAAGGTAAAGTGAAGAAAATGTTGACTCTTGGACAAGAAGGGTTGTATTTCACAGTGTGTGGTGTTGATACTACACAGGCTCCTGGAGAAAATGCTTGGTCACGTTTCATCGAGGCATAGAGCCCTGATCACGGGAGGAAATTCTTCAGTGTATCTACTGCTGTCAGAAGCCCTTTCTTCCCTCATAACAACTAATTTAGTAATGGAAAATAGATTTCAGAAAGGCCCACCTGTTTTGGAGGCAATAAGAAAATTGTGGTTTGTGCATTTGATGTTTCAGGAAAGAACAATGCACAGAATTGTGTCCATGCTCTGAGTTTGGCCAAAAGTCAGACAGACACTGGTTAAAACCCCAAAGAAACTCATGGTTGGGTGAGATGGAAGAGATTCAGAGTTTCTCTTTTTTATAAATGAAAGTTGAGACACCAGACCAGATTCCCTACTGGTCTTCCACTCAGTGCTGCTTTGCTGAAGCCATTAAAAATGGCCCCATTATTTTTTTAACCCTGAGGTCATGGGCACTTGATTATTTTGCTTGTTCAATGGAGGTGGCCTGAGATGCTGCCCTTTCCCAGCTGCTTGGGAAAGATGCTGCCCTCTTCCCCAGCAGACCCATCAGGAGAGATGATGCGAGCACTTGTTTTTGTGCAAAGTTATCCGGTTTAGCAAAAACAATGTTCGTCAGCAGTTTAAGCTAATTGGGCTGACTTCACACTGACACTGGCACAGAGGTGCTGACATGATTTATTGCAGGGCTGAGCTGGGTGGGAGGAAGGATGGAGAACTGGAGTGTGGTTTGGTGTATCACTGGGGTATGGTCAAGAATGAGTGGGAGCATCAAGTATTACAGCAAGAAAAGATACTTCTCACACCCTGAACATTTGTTCTGTTGTCATGCTGATGCAGAAGCTGCATTATTGGTACTCAATTGAATGTGATTTCTCCGGGGGAAAAACAAACAAAACCCCAAGCGCCTCTGCTTTCCTAAATGTTAGTATCGTATTGAGTCTCATGCTCAAAAATTCACAGTTATTTTTGATTCCAGACTAAAAAGTTTCAAAGCAGTTTCTGCTGCTATCTGGAAGACAGGAATTTTCAGCATGCACATGCTGCCTCGCAGTATGAATATAAATTGTTGAAAGGGCAAAAATCACACGATTTCATATTTCTCTTTCTTGTTTCTTGAAGTCCAGGTTTGGCGATTCATCTTGGAAGTAACGTAACGATGCTTGTTCACCTTTTTGTGCTTTTACTTCAGTCCAGTGCAGCAGCCTGGGTTTGTGTCACAAAGTCTCTGCTGGGACATGCTACTTCAAAAAGCAAAGTCTTCTATTGAAAATTTTAAAGGATATTGAGCTATTTCCATGTATTTCAAATTAAGCAGAATCTTTATTTTTAAGCACAGCCTCTAATTTGGTTCACCTTAACTTTTCTGTGTCTGTATTTAACAGAAAAAGTGAATTTCTCAGTTATCATTTAGATAGTTGGCATTTTTGTTCAGTGGGGGGGGTTTGAAACACAGGATAACATGGTGGAACCCACCCATTAAAATACAGTACACTGACTGAATTTTTTTATCTCGTTTCACAACATGAAGTTTATCTTAAGCTATATTCTTAAAATTTTTAATTGTTACCAATGTGGTTTTTTTACTAATTAATTAATCAGACAGAGTTGCTTCTTGCCAAATTAAACCCAAAAATATTATCTTCTATGGAGTTTCCTTTAGCTCTCAGCAATTCATCTTCCCTTGTTGTTCCTGCTGGTGCCATTACTATTCTCAAGCAGGGCTTTTTTTCCTGCCTATGTTATCACGCACGAGCTCAAGTGATTGGTAGTGGGAGATGAGGAGAAATTCATTAGTAGATGGTCATTTTGAATCAGCTCAGAAGCCATGATGAACATTTGCTCACTTCTGGCAGGTCCTCTGTGGCCCATCTGGAACAAATTAGTTTTCTTGGCACTGTTTTACTCACACTATAAACTCTTTGGGGCAGTGAACAGGAGCTGGCACTAGCCCTAATCTCCAACTGAGCTCCCTAAGTACTACAGCAGTATAAATAAGTAGTAATTAGTTCTAAGCAATCGCAGTCCCACATGGTAGACTAAATCAGGGAAGGATTAGGATGGAGCTCGAAAGTTAATTTTTCTTCTGTCTTGGTAGAACAAAGGAGAAATGTGCACATTTTTTTTCTTGATTCTTCAATCATTTTTTCCTGGGGTAGAAGCTTCCCATCTTTGTTTTCCATGATTTGGTGGCATTTTAGTAAAGTCTGTTTCAACTCTGACTCAACTCAGCGAGCATGAATTCAACAGCATCCCAGCTTGGCACTACACATAAGGACAAATCTAGGTGGTGACACTGAGAGACCTCTGTGCTGCTAGATGGAATGACAGTACAAATCTGGCCCGGGTCAGGTGCAAATCTGTGATCTTCATGTTTCTCATAGGTTAGCTGGATCCTGCACTGCAGTCAGTGGGATGGTGTGTCCTGTGAGCTATGGCAGTGAGCATCTGACTTGTGAACACATTTGGATAAGTCACCCAGAGCTCCCTGCACAGGCAGTGGAGGGCAAGTCATCAGGGCTGATGCAGTTTAAGGGATATTTTACCCCATTCTGCCCTTGGTCAGGTGGATCCTTGTGTTGAACATCTGTCTCGGATGTGGACACCCGCTTGGGTGGATTCAGTTCCAGACTGAGACACCTGGATGAGTAGGTGTTGCCATGGATGCTGGCCCACTAAGCTCCCCTTAGTCAATGGAGATGTGGTCTGCAGCAGGTAGAACCCAGCTTATAAACACCAGGGGTGAGATTCTGTTGCCTAAAAGCAGATGTCTGCTATCATCTAGGTTCTTCCATCTAAGGTGGGTATCCTACTCACCTCCACATGCTGCCAGAGATCCTGTAAATCTCAGATGTTGCAGTCCCTTAGGCCCTCCCAAACGTCACAAGATGCCTGTGTTTAGGCAGCTGTATCCTGACTATATTGGCTGCCTAGGCAGACCATTCTCTGTTTGCTCCACTGTCCGCATGTTTGTAGTAGAAACTTGGATACCTGGTGTACCTAAATGTAGGTGGTTTAACCTCAAAATTAATCCTGTGCCTGAGGTACCATTTGGGCTGGATGTGACCCTCTACTGACCTGACTGTTGCTGAGGTGCTTCTGGTCTTTTGGGAATGTTTGCAGGCAGCCCCACTGGAGATGCAGCCTTACTTTCCAAAGCTGGTTCCTATTTTGTAAGGAGCATCTTGTAACTTCTGCAGAGCCACTTGCATCAGAATGGTGTGAAGATTTCGAGCTACTTGTGTTTCCCTGTGTCTTCAAACCACAAGTATTGATTGCAGTAATGGTGGTACAAGTGGCCAAGCAGATGTGGGTAGACCCAAACCATGAATGTTGATATTTGATATTGGTGCTGATGTGCCTCAAGTCACATTCCTGCTTGCCAGGATCAGTGCTGTTGCAGATACTCCTTCATTGTGCAGTTAAGTTAGGAAGAATGGACTCAGAGTTTTGAAAAAGATGTGGGTCCTGAGGAGGCTTTATTTGCTGTTTGCCTGCACCCATTGCTGGCATTAATGCCTGCGTCTGTCCTCCTCCAGATGCAAGTCCACATGAGTTCCAGTGAGGTGGAAATCAGGCAGGCAGCCCTGGGAGAAGGGGAAGGAAGCAAGAGGAAAGATGGCTTGATGTTGCTGTGCATGTCCAGACACAATGCCAGAGGGCAAGAAGTTGTACCCATCGAGGAGGGGAGATGCCAAGGACAGGGGTCAGGAGAACAGCTGTGGCCGCTCTGATCACTGACATGGATGATGCGATGCTGATACGAGTTTGCCGTAGGTCAGCAGAAGTGCTCAGCACCAAAACCAAAGGGAGCCTGGGCTCTCCAGCTCTGAGGATGTGGCTGCTTGTGAACAGCCAGGCCCTTGTGCAGGTCCAGCAAGTTAGAATCATAAAATGGCTTGGGTTTTATTGGACCTTAAAGATCATTCAGTTCCAACCCCTCTGCTATGGGCAGGGACACCTTCCACTAGACCAGGCTGCTCAAAGCCCCATCCAGCCTGGCCTTGAACACTTCCACAGATGGGGCATCCACATCTCTGGGCAGCCTGTGCCAGGGCTTCATCACCCTCACAGTAAACATTTTTTTCCTGTATATCTAACCTAAACTTCCCCTCTATCAGTTTGATCCCCATACTCCTTGTCCTGTCACTACAGTTCCTCATGAAGAGTCCCTTTCCAACTTCCTTGTAGGCCCCCTTCAGATACTGAAATGCTGCTTTTTGGGCTCCACTCAACCTTCCCTTCTCCAGGCTGAACAGCCCCAACTTTCTCAGCCTACTCATTGTCCTTGTTCTGGCCTTCCTATGCAATGGCAAGTTGTCCTTCAGCAAACGGTGTCCATAGACACTTTCCCAGTTAATACCCCATTGTCAACGTCCCAGTGTACCATATAACCAAATTTTTTATAGTGGGCAACAGTCCTGATAGCCTGTCTTGGAGCTTTGGTCTCATCCCTTCACTGTTCTGGGTGGTGGAGTTCCATCAGTTCCTCTTCCAAAGGGGACATCACTCCCTCCTGGACCCAATCAAGTCCAGCACATCTGGACAGCTCAGTGCTTTGGGATCCAGCACCAGAGTTTCTGTAGTGGTTGGCCTTGGGTGTCTGCTTGTCAGGCCAGTGGTATGTCCTGCTGTCCATTTGTAATCAACACTGGACTCTGTAATGTGATGGTCACTGTAGTGTTTGGGGATGACCAAAGAAAGGTCCATTGCCAGTGGGTGTTCAAGTGACAAGAAAATACATGGGCACAGGTCTACCTGTGAAAGTGGGGGTGGCTCATGAGTGTATCTTAGGCTGATGGTTTCACAGTCCAGAGAGAAGAAAGGAACTGGTAGGATGGTCTTGGCTGAGGGAAGACCAGTACTGAGATCTGGTGTCCTTTTCTGGATATTTTTGACTGGGACTTAAGTTGCCTTTTCACAATTTTTTGAAAAATTTCATCCAGTGGAATGGCTTTGTTGTTGATTTCGTGTTTTGCATCTGCAGTAACTTTAACCCAATTCTAGACACCCTGAAACTGGATTTAACATCTTTTGGGAGCAGATATTAATTCAAATGTTATCACATGCTAAACAGTCGTGGGAGTGTTAAAGTTAGAACTGACTGAAGTGTCTTGCTGAAATGATGAACTAAGATATATTACTTGTTGTGAAGATATAGACTAATTTTTTTTTGAAGGGAGATATGTAAATGTTGAAACATTGTGTACTCTGTATTTTCTTTGGACAAGTTAAATCAGGGTGGCTACTTTTTGTTTCTTGCTGAACTTCATTATTTTAATGCTTGTGATAGTTAAAGATTCCTAATAATGAAGATTAGAATTTACAGTCAGATTGTGTCAGAATAATGTGTGGATGAACTTAGTTGTTGATAAGTTGTTAAGTACTGTTTAACCATGTATTTAAAATGTATTCAGAGACATGATTTAGACCTTTAGTAGAGATGTTGACGCAGTCTAAGGAAAGATTTGGTGTGATCTCTACCTTAAAGCAACTCTGTTTTGCAATCAGTGACTCCTGAAGTCTGCGTTCTGGTTTGAACTGTGCCACGTCTTTACTGCCTGAGTGAATGAAACAGGATTTTATTTTCACTGCAAGAGTTTTACTAGAATAGGAAGAGGAGTAGGGATGGGATCTTTACTCCTTTTTTGTATGAAAGCAACATTAAGTGTGAATCTGGAGTACTTTGAGATCACTTGAAGGAGCTGCTGAATTGCAAACTGCAATTAATTTGCTCTGTTGCTGCTTTATTTATACTGATCTTCACATTCTCTTCTCCAGGTAAAGCCGACCAAAGACTCTGTGTACTTCGGAGCTCTTCTCTTTCTCTACACAGGTGATTTCTACCTGAATATCAAATTCCATGAAGACAACTGCAGCAGGGAGCTGCCTCTCTCCTGGCTCTGTCTTCCCAGTGTCCACATCCGTGCTACGGAGCCCGTGGTCCCAACGAAGCTGTAAATGCACAGTGTGCTACTTGATTAACCACAGCACACAGCAATGCTTGGCACATCCTCTGCTTGACCCCAGCTTGTTTCTGTCCAACCCCAGGCCACAGTCTCTACTTTGGAGGAACAGCTGAACACTTTCTGAATTGGCTGATAGTCATTTGGGCAGCTGCCTTTGCTAATTTCAGAGAGAGGGAGAGAGAGATTATAACTGTGCTGGAGTTTTCCTCTCTTTCCAGAAAGCCTTTGAAACTGCTAGTATATGCATTATACTTTAATATACTCCATTGATATGAGTGGTTTGAAAGCGTCTTGAGGACTGAATTTAACCATGTCTCAATTCCAAGTCGAATGATAATAATAATAATTTAGAATTTTTCAGTAAGATTTATCTTTATGAAATTCCTCCTGGCTTGTGCTGGAGCCATGGCATGTACCCTCGATGTGTAGATCTCTCTTAGATTTGTTCACTGGCTTGTTCTTGTTCATTTGTTTGCTGAGTATTTGCTCTCTTTGGTGGTAAATGGCAGTAGTGGTGCTAATGTGCCTCCAGTTATCCTCTCCCTCCCCTGAGCCCAGTGCCACTTGCTCCTGGTAAAGTCACTGCCTTTAATTTGGCAGATCTGTGAGTTAGAAAGCAAAGAGGGAGAGGAAGAGCTAAAGAGTTTTGTACTTGAGAGAAGAAATAAGCCAACTTTTGGGTTGCCTAGGGCTTGCCTGTGAATTTGGGCTTTCACAGTTCTGTTATATGCAGTCACTTGAAACATTTGGCAGACACCTAAACATCCACCAGAACTGATCAGATGGTCACTAATATAACTTACATGGGTTTTTGCAAACTCTTCTGATCAGATTTTTCGTGCTAGTTTACTGATTTTTTTCATGCTAATTTACTGATTTTTTTTATGTGGCTGTTTTTTCTTTTTCTTTTCTTTTTTTAAGTTTAGGCTGTGGAATTCCTGACTATAAAAGTAGTTGATGAATGTACTGAAAATTTAGCCTGTTTTTCAGAGTAATGTTTTTGTATAGCGAGATATGTTTTTACCCATGTAAAGCAGGGAGATGTCTTAGCTGTATGATCAATATATTATTTCATGGACCATATGTTTAAAACCTGTCTCAATATTTTCTTCAAGCTATAGTTAAATTTGATGGTAGTATATTTTTGGGGGTGGACACACCAATATGTGGCAGGGGTGCTTCAGTTAACTCTATATGGTTTAAATCCACACACACAGTCTCTTTGCAGATTTTTTTGGTTCTTTAGACTTTATCCAAACATGGGCCTCTCACTTCATGCCTGACCTGGTAGCTTGTTTGGGCTCCCTGCACCATATTTTTAGATATGATTGGTGTTTTCTGTAGGAAAGACAGTGCTCAAAACTCAGGTTGTTGCATGTTTGCAAATGACTGTCGTGTATTCATCCTAAATATATTTCTAACCTGAGGGTATTATAGCTAGAGCATGGTAACTGTAATTCCAGTGTACGCAGGGTATTATCTCTGAAAACCTGAGTTGTGGCAATATTATCAGTGTTTGTGCTCGAGCCCTGGCCCCAGCTTTGAATTCCGGAGTGGAAGTTTTCAGTCTTGAACTGTTGGAAATCCGAGGGCAGATGAAGATTCACTCGCAGTGATCTACTGCTCTGTCAGGTGCCAGCAGTGCCCAGTAACAAAACTGTTCCTTAGACTTGCACTGTGGCTCTGGGCCAGAACACCCGTGCAAAGAAGGTCCAACAGCTGAGTTGGGCTTCGTTTTGTGTTGGTGGGGCTTGGTTTGCCAGAATGTGCCATGAGGCTGAATTCTCTGTCACTGAGTGGGCATATACACAGAAAAAATAAGATCCAAGGAGAGCAGGAACTAAACCAGTTAATCTTCTCCTTAAAAGTGTGTCTGTATTATGTTGCACAACACTGTTGCAGCAAAATCCAAACTGGGTTTTATTCAGTATTCCCAGCAGGTAACCTGCAGAGTCTAGGAATGCAGCTAAGGCTCTGTAAGGACCACATTCCATTTGAAAAGAAGATATTGTGAAGCAGATGCTGTTGCTTTCAGGATGCTTCAACTTACCCAGTTAAGGGATCATTTCCTAATTTATTTTTGACAGCATTCTCTGAGAGGAGAGGGTCTTCTTCTGTGAAGGCAGTACTGGAATGCAACATTCCTGTGCCTTTTTACTTATAAAGGATCCTGATCCACAGCCTGCTGAAGCTGTTGGAATGGAAACAGGTTTTATTGTAGTAAAAGCAAGCTGTATTATTTCCTAGGTATCCAATATGCCATTATAAATCTGCCATATGTGCACATAAATATAAGTTCTTATGTGTGAGCTGACCCTTAAAGGTCTATCTGTTCATTATATAGTAGACTACTCTGTCCCTTGTCAGCTTTGATGCTTAGTTGCTTTTGGCATTTATGATCTCTTTCCCACTTTTCTCACACTTTTACTTGTCTTGGTGAGAGAAACGAAACACAAGAAATTCTTCCTTCTGGGGTTCATTTTTGACTTGTCCAGAAGGAAAATATTTAAGTGTTAGTGTAATTTGAAGCAGAGTGTTTAAAGTCACTGGGATTGCTGTCAGGATTGGTCCTTGTACTGCTTGAAAGAGCGATGATACTTCTGTGATCTGCTCTCCTTTCCTGGTACTGAAAACTTGCTTTTATTCCTCTGAAACACCCAGCAATTATTTTGAACATGATAAGCCAAACTGCTCATTGTTAGACAGATGTAAATCTGCTATGAACCCAGTGGTTGCATTAAATCATTCCTAATTTAAATCACCATTGCTGAGAACAGACATTGGTTCAATAGATGTATGCATTGGAGAAGCATAAGTTGTATAACTCTATCTGAATAAATACTTATTTCATTTTATTTACACCTTTGCTTGTCTATTTTGTCTGTAATTCCTGATAGTGTTCTTGTGTCTTTTTACTGGTAATAATATGTCCCTTGGTGGTGTGTTGTCTCTGAAAAAATGTGTTTGACCCTGGAATTGAAATTTCATCTTCACTCAAACTTTCTCTTCCTGGATGAACTCAGAGCTGGTGAAAGATGTCTGCTGCATAGCGTGGCTCCTGTGTCAGTGTCTGGTCCCTGTCAGCTGAGGGGACAGAGCTGCACTCCAGTGAAGGGCAACAAAAGCCTCAGTATCACGATATTGACACTGAGGGTGGTGAGGCACTGGCTTAGTCTGCTCAGAGAGGTGGTGGATGCCTCATCCCTGGAAACATTCAAGGCCAGGTTGGATGGGGTTCTGTGCAACCTGATCTAGTTGAAGATGTCCCTGCTCATTGCAGGGGGGTTGTAACTAGATGATCTGGCAATGTTCCTTCCAACCCAAACAATTCTGTGATTCTGTCACCCTTTCCATCCTCTAAGGAACAGCTCAAAGGCTGGAAGGAGGACCAGCTGCTACATCTTGGAAAACTGGCTGCAAGCACTTAAAAACCGTGTGATGTCCAGCCTTGTCTGAGTTCCTTGTGTCGCAGTCCTGAGGCTCCTGTGTTTGGATCCCCACACTAGAGGCCCTTAAGCTTTCCTTAGTGAGAACCAGCTACACTGTCCCTTCCTTGAATCCGCTGGCTCCCTTCTCGGGTGTGGGCACTTTGTCACTGAAATGGGACAGACAGAAATGCATCTGTCCTACTTGCTCTGAAAGCACTGGAACAGTTCTGGCTACCAGCTCCTTGGGGTGACAGCAGGCCTGCAAGAGCTCTGGGCTTGCAACTCAGCTGTTTGGGCACAGGTGGGATTTGAAGGCTTTCATACAGGTACAGGTTTTACAGAGCTTTGTAAGCACTAGTGCTCTATTCTTGGTTCAGAAGACACACAGGTCTGGACAACTGCTGTGTCCAGTGTTCAATGATAGATGTTTACATCTGCAGGTGAGACCATTCTGGGGTAAGGTCAGGGTCCTTGGGTTGCTCAGAGTCTTTTTAGCTGTTAGTGTCTCATCTTGCTCTTTCTCCTCTCATCCCTTTCACCAACTTTTCCACTTACTGTGCTTTTCTGCTTTTCTTTGGTCCCAACAGAAAGGATCAACTTGTCCCTTTCTTTCTCTCTTTTCTTCCTCTCCATCTCTGTTAGAGTCCTTCTCAAACTTTGTTGATGTTGGGGAAAAAGTTGCTTCAAACCCATTTCAGTTGTTAAAAAAAGCATCTTTAAAACATCATGACATTTCAGTTGAACGCTGAAATGTGTATTTTATTACCATCTTTGGAATGATACTTAGGCCACTACGTTCATGATGCATCAGTTTCATAACACCAATGGGACTTGTGCTGTGTGTAAGTGACATCATTTACCATGTATTGCTTACTTACTGTCCCTGCATTCCTGATTCAGCAAGATATCCAAGCGTGTACCTAATGTTAAGCACATTAATAGACCACCCCTAGTGGAAAGCACATTAATAGACCACCTTTTTACAGCTGATTCAGTCACACATCTGCCTGGGGAACCTACTAAACCTGTGTTCAGATGTGCAATCTGCATCTGAATCTTGAAATTTGACATTGAGGCCCCCATCCCATTATGTTGCATGGGCCATCACCACTGGCTCCCAGGAACCCTGATACCAGGAGGAGACATCTCATCAAACTCTGGCACTGTCATTTTAGGATGTGAGGGGTAGATCTGTACAAGTCTAGGGGTGCAGAAGATCCTTCCAGGCCAGGATGTGCTCAGTGTGTATCTGTACCAACCACAGTAATGAACATTGAAGGTGTAAATCATATGCACACACTTGCTTGGCAAACCATGCTGTACCCAGTGCTGTGCCCAGTAGCTGTGCACCAGGTGAAACAGCGCTCAGCCACCTCCTGCTTCCAGTTTCTCCTCCAACTGTTTCTCCTCCAAGGGCTGTTACCAGAACAGGCTTCACTGGTGTGCTCTCAGCCTCCCCACCTCCACAGCCACAGGAGAACTCCTCAGGAACTGCTCAGAAATTACTTGGCATAAGGGAAGGCATATGTTAACACCAAGGAAACACAGCAACCAGTTCTGTGACGAGGGAGCACTGGATCCTCTGAAGAGAAGGGTTGGTCATGGCCTGGTGTACTCTGATGCCATGACTGAAGAAGGGCAATTTCAGCCTCTTCTCAGTATGTGCTCAGCTTGAACAAAACAGTGTAGACACTGCCAGAAAGAAATCAGGCCAACTATTGAAACAGTCTAACAATGAGCCTCTTGTTAATGGCTATGAGGATGTCATCAATAATCTGTGTAAGGAACAGGACCCTTCTGCTCTTCAAAAGTCTGCCCATGTTCTTACAAACTGGTCCAGGCCCCTGGCTGAAGTCATGCCATGGTCTGATTTAGGCACCTGCCTACCAGCTCCTTTGCCAACAGCTCAGACCCAGAGCAGAGATACCATTCCCTCCCCATCCCTTTGCCTGATGCACCTCTTTGGGTGGTCACACGATGCTGAACCCATTCAATGGATTTGGGTTGAAAAGGGGAAAGAAAAGGCAGGGGAACGTTTTCCTTCAGTGTGTGCACATGTGAGTGAGTGAGGGGGTTACTGATGTGGAGCTCCATCATCACACAGAAGCCTGTGAGGTTGCAGCATCCCTTACAGACACATCTACAGAATGTTTGGGGCAGAACAGGGGTAAATGAGCAGTGGGAGGGTGGAAATGTCAAGGGAAATGGTACAGGGCTACAAACAGAGACACCTCCACAAGGTGCCTGAAGTTAACTGGGATGAATCAAGGCCAAATGGGTTATGTAACTGCCACAACATTAAAAATAGGTTACGCTGTATATTAAAATTTCATTTATAAATTGTTTATAAAGCATTCATAAATGTTGGATGTGGTAAGCACGTTATGCACATGAATACTTTGTGTTCCAACGTTGTCAATGGCTGTGTACACGGCAGCTGCAGGTATTATAGATGGTTAAATCACAGCTCCAGAGACCAACAGTTCAATAGCAATATACAGTAAATGATTCATCAATCACCTCAACATGTATTAGGAAATTATGTGCTCTTTCTAAATGGAACCTTAATATGAAGTGTGACCTTAAGAAGTGTGAAACAGGGAGCTTTCCCCCTTTCATCGTTTTTTTTTATTCCTAGAAAAAAACCCCCAATAATCCAAACACAACTCTCAATTCACCAGTTTAATAATGATCGTGCTTTCCCTCACCTCTGGCTTCAGAAAGGCCACAGACTCCTGAGAGTGAAAAAGGATGAATGGAACAAGTAGAGTATTTGGATGTGCCCCCTCTGCTGCAAATATGTTTTATGTCTTTTGGGGGTAGGAACTCTAGGATGTCACAGAAGGATGTCACCCCACGAGGATGTCACCTTGCCAGCCAAGGTGTCTGCAGATCTCTGGAGTAAACACAAGAGCAAAGGTAGTGTGAATGTAAATTAAGTAAAGAGCAGAGCAAAAGAGGCATGAAATGAGACTTGAACAGCCCTGGGCATTTGCTCACACGGAAGATGTCACCAGAGAAGATGCCACCATTGTAGACCCTCAGCACAAGGCAGACCAGGTAAGAGTTTCTCCTTCCCTACCATGGCGTTCTCCATAAACCTGGAGGAAGGTGCAAAGCCTGCTCATCGCATCCCATCCCATCCCATCCCATCCCATCCCATCCCATCCCATCCCATCCCATCCCATCCCATCCCATCCCA
>JAWWEW010000078.1:146419445-146476791 GCA_035583185.1 Anabacerthia variegaticeps | reverse complement strand
AGGAGAGGAGAGGAGAGGAGAGGAGAGGAGAGGAGAGGAGAGGAGAAAAAAGAGAATAGCCTATTTTAGTTGGAAGGGACCTACAGTGATCATCCAGTCCAACCGCTCAACCAATTCAGGGCTGACCAAAAGTAAAAGAATGTTATTACGGTCATTATCGAAACAACCTTAAGCCCTGCCAGGCTTTATGAAGCCTCTTCCAGTGTTTGACCTGATCTCAGTAAAGAAATATCCCACTACTGCAAAAACCCCCCCACAAGCATTGTGAATTGGGAGCAATCAATGAATTAGAACTGAGCCAAAACTAAAACAATGGCAAAATTCCCTGTCTGTATCAGAGAGAAGAGCCCAGGGATGAATGCCTGGTTCAATCAAAATGAAGTGACCACTATATGAAAATGCATATTTCATGGGCTACCTGTGACTGATAATGCACCAAATATATTCTGGACAGTCTGCCTTGTTAGTAAACTGTCTAATCCATTCAGGGGACTGGAGTGGTTGTGGCAGCCTTGTCTACAACAAAACAATATTCCATTTCTGTCTTGTTTGATATTGTTTCAAGGCAGCACAGTCTCAGCTGAAAACTGCATTGCTATTCTTATAACAAGAGAAAGATCTCTCATTTTAGGTGAGGTATCCATTTGCATTAAGAATGTCCAGGTGATGTGGGTACACAGACATGCTTAATCTGAGGGAAAGGTTGAGCCTCTGGGAAGACTCAGCTCATCTGTCTCAGAAAAAAAATAAAATTAAAAATCCAAGTTTGGGCTGTAGCAACACAGTGGGACAGTATTTTATCTGCCATGCTGGGCAGCAAACCTGCACCTATGATGGTGCACAGGAGGGCTGTAACAGCGAGAACATGCCTCTGGAATGGATTTAGAGATAGCCAGAAATCATCTTAATGCGACTGTTGAATGTACAAGGGATCCAGTAATAGTTGTCACAGGTACACTTTCATTAACTCTCGTTAATTTAAAAGCTTGGTGTTTGCAGGCATCTTTTATGGGCAAGAAGAAGTCAAATTGAATAAAAAATAACCCTGCTGAAGAGCAGTGCTGCTGCTTCCCCAGGAGCTGCACAGCACAGCCTGAAACCACCTGCACTGATCCCCCAGCCTGGTCCTGCAGCCCCTCCATGGGCCAGACAAGCACTGCCAGTTCCTGCAGTGCCATCCCAGTGTCACCCATTATTCCCCCTTATCTCTACAGCAGGGACCCCCATGCTCACTGTGTACAAACAGGGCTTGGTGGGACCTGTTCAGTCAGCAAAATACAAATGACAGCACCCACCTTTTCCCCGTGTTCCAGGTGAGACAGCAGGCACAGCCCAGACTTGCAGCAGTAATGTTCTTCCACCCAGGAATAACTCATGTTCATATTTATTGGGAAAAAAAATGAATAGGTGGCTTAGTACCCAAACCTGCAACAAAATACCTAAATTACATAATCAGGATGTAACTGTCCTGAAAGTTAATAAGGTATTTGACCTACCCAATGGATTATCTGCTCAAATCAATAAACACACCGTGTAAATTAGGAATTGCAAACAACAGCCCATATCTGAAACTTGTGATGGCTGAGTGAGGAAGACAGACCACTGCTTTGACATAGGGATGCCCCACTTCCTACTCCACTCCCCACCCTCCACCCCAGTATAAACGTGTAAAAAGACATTTACACTAAATTCTGACAGGGAACAAGGAGCAGAGCTGACCTAGCTACCTGTTGGTTGACTTTTCAACATCTTGCTGAACCCTTCTCCTGGTTTTTCTGTGGGAATTTCAGCTGTGTGTAAACCTTCATACAGATCCAGGCATTTCAGAGGACAAATGCTGGGAAGGCTGGAGGAATTTTTGGTGCCATTATGGAGTATTCCCATGGCTGCAGTAGGAAATGCCTTTATTAGCGGAAGCAGGATGAGAGGTGGGGACACAGAAAGGGAAAAATATCTGGGTTCAGGAAAGGTTCATTAAAGGAAAATAACCCAAGCATTAGATACTCTCTGTGCTGTGAATGATGTACATTTCTGGCTCAGTGCCAGTGGTGTTCCACATTCCTCAGGGAGTGTGGTGTAAGAGGGTGCTGAGCTTTGGGCACAGCTGAGGGGTGTGGGGCTAAATGGGCCATAACTGCTTTGGTTAACTTGTCCTTTCAACCTGCCATTGAGACTTCTGTCACAGGGGAATTGTTGGGAAGCTATTCCTATATGGTTAACCAAAAATTTCTGTTAATGAGCAAATGATGATCAGATGGAAACTGTGATCATTGAATGAAAATCAATTGCTGATTCAGCAATAATCAGATGCTAGTTAAACAGTGATTTAACAATGAATTGACAATGATTTGACAAATACTTAATGGTGATTAAATGATGGTTTGAATGATTTGACAATGATTTAGAAAGTGATTTAAACATGGTCAAACACTCTACTATTTACTGCATTTCAAATAATTAAGCTATATCTGGATATATATAAATGGTGCTAGCATAAAAAATACTTTTAGGGCCAGTGTAGAATATTGCTTATCTCCTAGGTATCAGATGTTGGGCAAGGGGTCTCTCAGCCTCGGGAAGTAACATTGAGAAGTATCTCTGCTCAAAGGGTAGATCACTGCTGTGCAGCCCACAGCCACGCAGGAGCTTGGGGGGCTCAGAGAACCTACCAATATTTATAGTGTAAAGTGATTGATTGTAGTCAACAACCCCTCTACGTCTAATTTGGTCTATGAGCAGCTGTGTAGCTGTGGCAGTTTTAGTGCCTGGACCCAAGTATTGTTCACTCACTCAGAGTGGGGACACCTGTCACCATATCCTATGTCCCTTCTGCCCTGAGCATGGGTGACCATCAGATGGCCACACTTATGGTGACACCAACAGGACAAATGGGTGGGACATAGTAAAATAATTTAAAAAAAAGAGCCAGAGAGAAATGTGGAGAAGGAGAAGCAAATAAAACACCACCTGCGTGGCATGTGGAGAGATGCAGTCCTTTGTGGAGTGCAGGGAGCTTGCCTTAAAGTTGCCTGAAAGCAACCTAGCAGGCAGCCTCAGCCCAAAGCCTCAGATGGTGGGGTTCCACAAGCTTCCCCCTGGAAGCTCAATCCTATGTACAGCAAAGCTGATTTACAGGTTTGGAGGGCGAGGAAATGCAGGATGTAGCAGGGACAATGGCCTGGACCCAGGAATGGGCTGTACCTCCCTTCCCCAAGCTGGTGTGCGAAGCGTGTTCTGACCCTGCTCCCAAAATTGGCCCTGCCTGTAGTTTCCATGCCTCCCTGTGTCAGTGTTGGGTCTCTGGCAGGACTAGGATTATATGGTGGGGCAGAAGATGCTCTGGACTTCTGGGGTGGATGTCCTAGTCCAACGGGGAAGTGTGTGGCACTCGCTGGCTAGGACATCATGGAGCTGGGAGATTTCTGTGTTATGGTTTTAGATGGAGGCACAAAAAGTATGTTTGGTGTTGTGGAAAGATGGCTAGGGATAAAATTAGAGGAAACTGAGAAATTATATACACATCCTGATGGAAGTTATAATGGTATGGAAATTATAGGGTAAAATGAAGGTGCCACTCCCTGCATGGAATGGGGTTGGCAGGCTCAAAACCTATTCCATGGTGATTCCCCATTCACCTAACCTGCAACCCTAAGCACCTGCTAAGGAGGATGGAATGGAGGGTGGAAGACACCGTAACCAGGCTGTGTTGAAATCCTCGCAAGGAGGAGAACTTGATGGTACTTTGTAGCTGATAAACCACACAGCACCTGTTAGGCATGGGAGAGAGGGGAAGATGTCCTGCTGCTGAGCCAAAAACTGTGGCAAAATTGCTCTTCTTCAGTGATCTTGGCTTTTTAGAACTTAATTGTATATTAATGCACACCTCTATCCCAAAGTTCCCCCCCACAAGGTACCACCACCCTTCACTGGGCGTGTGCTCTATATTTTATTGACCGTATCTTTAAGAGTGAAGAGAGGTCTTTTTGCACCAATCAGTAACAAAATATGTATGACTAGAGTCACTCAACCTCCACCTAAACATAAAGAAATAGTATAAAAATAAGCTGAGAATGGGGAGAAGCTGGGGAAGACTCCATTGTAACTACTTGTAACTACAGTTGATGGGCTGAATTTCTTCTCCTCCATAGGGACACATGTTGGGCAAGAGCCATACTCTATGTATGGCAATAATTTTATTTTAGAGCTTGTTTGTATATTGTTTTAAATACATTTTTGCAGTCTGATACTATCACTGGCAACCCTTGAACCTTAGCCTGTCGCAATTTTTTATTAATAAAGAGAGTTATTCTGTAAACTCTTAGCGTGAGTCCTTCACAGGCGCTGGGAGTCACCAGCAGCAGGGAACATACTTGAGTAAAGTGGAAAATGCACTGAGTGGTCATCAAGTGGGAGACCTGCTGAGAGGCCTTCCTTTTGCTGTTGGTGTGTGTCCCTGAATCAGTCAGCTGAACCATCCTCTGATCCAGCTGCTCTGTTCAGCGAAGGGTCCCCATAACAGGATGCTGACAGACTGGTTGGACACAAGTGGCTCGGCTTTCATGGGGCACTGACAGGCAAATCAAACACTAAGGGTTGAGGAAATCTCTGCTTTTCATGTGACTGGTGTCTTATGTATGTCTTTGTCTTCTGGTTTTTTTTTTTTTTCCTTTCTTCCTTTTACTGGGAAGCTTTGGGGACACTGTAGGCTATTCACATAAGGATGTGACTGGGTCTTGTATTTTTTTTCAGCCTATTCATCCCCTCACCATTCCCACAGGTTGTAAGAACACACTTGGAGCAGACACACAGAAAGAAATGGTGTCTTTCCACAGTCATCACAGAAGTTTGGAGATGCTTCCAGCTGGGCACACCTGGAAAAAGTAAAGGGTCCAGGGCTGGGAGTTTTTACATGATAAACCAGGTACTAGTTACCACAGGGGAAGGCAATATGTATATATGAGTCTTTGGGTGTTTTCTCTGTGGTATATCCATGGCATCTCCTTGTCTTTCGTTGACCTTCACATCATCACTAGCTTGAGCAGAAGCTCACATGGGCTGTGAAATGGTAAATGTGGGTTGAGAGACTTCTCTGCATAAGAAATAGCTGAGATTTCTTATTCCTGAAGGGGGAAGTTGAGATTAAATGCAACGGCCATTATAGGTTTTATATATCAGTTTGCAGGTAATATCCAAATAAGGGTAAGAGTTTAACATCAATGAGGCTGATTGATTTATTGACAGATAGAGCAATATTTTAATGCTAAAAGTGGTGTCTGGGAAAAGAACTTGACAAAGAAAACTGGGTCAAAAAGTGACCTCACAATGACGTATGAAATAATGATAACACAGTTAATCTGATCTTTCTTTCAGGTACTGGAGCCTTCCCATAGCTTATCCAGGCATGGTAGCCTGAAAGAGACTGCTATCTCCTCTCCAGATGTTCTGTCTTTCATTCCTTCAATTTCTGGCTCATTCACAATCCAATTTAGCTGCACTTGCCATCTGGAGTGACAGTGCCCCTTTGAAGTTGGGTACCAGGACCCTCTGTGTCCACAAGAGCAAAAAGGAGGACCCTGTATGGAGAACTGGCAAAGACCACGCTGCAACAGGGAGACCAGGCAAGCTTGACCCCTCACCTGAAGAGTGGACTGACATCCCTCTGAGAGCTTCTGGTCTGCAGGCTGAGCATGAGACCAGGCATCTCAATGGAAAACAGCTCTGAGAAGCCTCCTGTCTTTGTGGAACTCATCTCACCATAGACTGTGACTCCCACAAAGCATCTCAGTATGGGAAACGGCTGCTCATCCAAACCTTTCTCCCACATCCTCTAATGCTTTGCCCCAGGCTCAGTAGGAGCCTCAGAGCCATCTGCAAAGTGGAATCAAATCCATCTTCTCTTGCAAGGGGCTCTGTCAGGCACAGCCAACCCGAGGCTCTGGGTTTCATTCACCTACAACCAACTTTTCACCATCCCTCTCCTGGCCTCGGGTGCACATGGCATCCCTTCCTTCTGGGGCTGCCCCTTGGTATATCTGGCAGTTTGGGCTTCATTTCTGCAGACAATGAGAGACGGCAGCCTGTGAAAGGGCCGTGCAAGACTGCTTCTCTCTAAAGACTGATTTTTGCAGCAAAAGCACCTGTGCTGCAAGAAACTCCTGCAGGATTCGGACCCATTGATGGATCACAAGTAATACAAGTGTCACAGGGTCCCTCTGCTAAAGCTGGAGGGAGCCTGTCCCCAGTTCAGGAGCAGCTGGCACATGGATTTTTTTTCTGAGCAAGCCGTAAAGGATTTCTCAGCCTTGCAGGGTCTCGTCTGTACGTGGCAGAGTGGCTGGCACGCGTGTCTCAGCAGGGTGAGTCACACCTGTACTCCACTGCTGAACACAAGGCATTACATGCAAATGTTCTGGGGCGTTTTTGGCAAGCAGCTTCATACTGGTACCCCCTCTGCCTCTCCCCTTATCTACAGCACCTTGTGTAACTGAGAAATATGGCATATTTATCCCATTCCTCAGGCTGTCTCTATGCTCTTTCACTGTACCTTGGAAACCAAACTTCTATTCTTGCCAACAAATCACTTTCAGACGAACGGGGGAGTGTGTGGTAGCTTGGATTTCTTTTTTATATTTTTTTTAAGAATTTTTTTTGCAATCTAAGTAAAGACTTTAGGATCTATTTTTAAAGATTTTATCCCCCCCCTCCACCCACTTTGCTGCAACAACTGAACACTTTGGCTTGATGAGAATATTCGTAAAGCAGTCACAATCTGTAGGGTGCACTTCTTAAAACTACATTGCATAATGGGGGAAGCATAACACTACAAAATGCAGTGGGGGCTGGGATTCTCTGTAGTATGGGAACAAAAAAGTCATGTCTCCAGCCAGGATTGATCACCAACTGGTTCACAATAACCCACCCCCTGACCTTTCCTGCTTTTGTCTCCCAGATATAAATCTATCGATCTTAGAGTATGCTAGAGCATGGTTAATACAATGTTTTGTGGGAAATGTACCTGTTTAAACAATCTCTGTCTCCTCCTTGATATATTTGGGTATTTAAGGAAACCAATAAGTACAGTAATGGCAATGAGACGCCTGTAAGATGATTTGAAAAGTGCAGTTTTATCATTAGAGTCTGGGGGAATTGCATTAGCTCTAATAAAATCCCATAGGACTTCAGTGAGGGTAATAACTTTAAAATGCTTTTATTAGCAGCAATGCCAATTCTATTCTGAGATCTGCAGTGTTAACAAATTAGACATAAAAAAATTCCATTTGATTCTGTTGAAGGCTACTGCATTCAAGGAAAAATATAACACTTTCTAGATTTTATTAAAAGTCCTTGGGAATCAGCCACCCACCCGGGGTGCAATGAGTGCTTAATGCTGGTCATGTGCTATTTATCGCTTAAAATGTAATTGCAAGCTGATTATTTTATTTAACACATTTTTTGTGATTTGATTAAGGAGCTGCATGGACTTAGATTCAAAGGAAAACACATGGAAGAAGAGTTGAAAGACAAAGGTTGCCCCTAGGTAAGGATGTTCTTGGGACCTTGGTATAACCAAATATCTCTGATTAAGCTTCAGCTTTTTCAATGCTTTAGGCTACTGTGTGTTTGCATCTATCCTTAGGGAAGTGGGCTAAATTGATGAGAGTAGTGAGTGAATATGGCCTTATTCTGCAGACCTCAGTGCAGCTAAAAGAAGTAACATTGCACTTCAGGTGTTCAGAGCACGTAGGAAAGAGGGGGAGAAAAAGCAAAGATTTTATGTGGTATTTAAGTTTTGAAAAACAAAGATGTTCATTCTGAACTGAGCTCCCCTCTTTGAACAACCACTCAATGGAAGTGCCTTAGGATACAGCACACAGGAACCTTTGGATAATAGTAATAAATGAATAATGTGCTGTGGCTCTATGAGTTAGTATATAATGAAGGGCATTGAAAGACCTGCAGGTGTGACTCTCGCTGCTACTGAGAAGGGGTGGCAACCACAGCACCACCAAGTCCTGGGATGGGTGTTTTCTAGGCCATTGTTTCTGATTCCCTGAGCTAATCTGTGCTGGCCATCAAGAGGCTGGAAGCTCTCTGTTTGGAACAAGGTGAAAAGAGATGTTTTCCTTTTCAACATCTTTCTGTCTTTCTTCCTTCTTGAGTGTTTTTTGTCTGGGGTTTTTTTGGTAGGTTTTTCTTTTGAAAGGCTGAGAAGTGACAATGACAAGTGAGATGTCTTCTCCAGAGGTGCTAGATATCAAGGTCTAGAAAGAGTCTTGTGAGAACCAGGAGGTGGTTTTGAATGACCCACAGAAAAGCCACGAGGTATATGTTTGAAAGTGTGCTGGTCTTATGGTGGGAGTTGCAGGGAGCAGAAGAGGAGGCCATGTCTGTATATGAACGCAAAGCAGTTGATGTGAGGATGGAAGCTTATCCTAATTAACTGAGTGAAAGCAAATTCAATTTGTCTGGCAGCATGTGCATGTTGAATTCAGTTTTTCCAATAATGGTTTGAGTTTAACCCTGTTAAAGGACTGGGATCCAGGACATAATGCATGGAAGTAGGTGGGACACTTCACCAGTGAGGTGTCTGTCCCTGTCTGAGGAGGGACTCAGAAAGAAACATAAAACTAAAGATGAGGCAAGGAATTCCCAACTCTCCTCTGTTGTGTGACAACTAGAGTTAAAAACAGAGAGACTGACTGTGTCAAGCTTAAAAGATGGTCAGTGTTCAGAGGTCCACAGACATTAAATAGTCCCTTTTTGGTGTTGCTTGGGCTGAGATGACATCAAACATGTCATATTCAACCTGCTGGCTGGAGGACACGAGAGAGAGGATTTGACAGGCCTTGAAAGTAGCTGGTGTTTGAGCCTGAGAGCTTAAAAGGATGTGAACTTATTAACACAAAAATCAATCTTTTGTTGAGTCCTGTCATTCATAGTCTCTCTGAAAGCTCTTTGATTTGGGGGCTGTTATTTTGTTGTTTTCTAAAGTGGTTCTTCTGGAAGTTCCTCTTGGCTTCCGAAGCACTGGATGAGATTTTCTTTCTGAGCAAATGTCTCCATCTGTGCTTTTCATGCTGAATCCCTTCCCTATCACTGCTCCCTTGCCCTCTGTCGTTCCTCCCACCTTCCACTGCTTGTCACTTTTTGGATGATTCTCCTTGCTAAGGCAGACACACAACATCAGCATCACCTGAGGACTTCGCAATGCAATGCTTCTCTCCAAGTAGCTCTCTTTATGTGTCCCAAAATCCTTCCCTCCAGGACCTTCCCAAAACACCACTCTCCCAGTCCTGTCCTGCCTCACCTCAAGTACTGAGTGAAGTTTTGGACACAACAGTATAAGAAAGATATAAAGTTATTCGACAGTGTCCAGAGGAAGGTTATGCAGACTGTGAGGGGCCTTGAGGGGAAGCCATACAAGCTGTGGCTGAGGTCACTTGGCTGGTTGAGCCTGGTGAACAGGGGACTGAGGAGAAACCTCACAGCTTCATCACAAGTGGAGGGCATACACTGATCTCTTCTCTGTGGTAACCAGTGACAGGACCCCAGGGAATGGTATGATGATCCTTGTGGGTCCCTTCCACCTCAGACTATCCTATGATTTTATGATTCCTGGATTTCCCACCAGCATGCATTTTGTCCCAGATTTTCCATTTTTTTTCACACCAGACATACAGAAATTAATCTTCTTTTCACATTGCATCCAGTCAGTGGCTCCCCTTGCTACAATGGATGGCATTAACACTTCTAGCTGGACATTTGTAGGTGCTCCACTCTGACTGCTCCTCCTGGTTCATAGCTACTTTTTGACTAGAATATCTCATGCTGCACTGTTGACTGAGGTGGACAATGCAGAACTTTTTGTCTTCTCTCTCTCAGGTCTAAAGCAGCAGTGTTTTTCCCACTACTTAAACCCACAACATGGGTGCTACACTTGAGTTTGGCTATCCCTCCCTCCCAGAACCTGCCTTTGCCAAATAACCAGCCCCCTTCCCCCCCCCCCTCCCCGATGCACTGCTTGCAGTAACAACTTAACTTGACAGGTTTTTTTCCTGGCTGAAGTTTTTAAGGTAAGAGAGAATCCAGCTCTTTCAATTTGTGGTGGGAAATGCCTAGAAGAATTTTGGATGTCATTAAAATAATGGATAGCATCGATTATTTCTCCATAAAGCACAAAGTAAGGGACATCTTGCAAGAAACATCTCATCTCAGGAGGTGGCCAACACAATGTCCTGTTGAGAAATGAGTGAAAGCCCCAAAATCAGAGCTGCCCTTGGCATAATATGGCACGAGTCTGCTTAAGGCAAAGAAAGAGCTCAGACTCAAACCAGTTAAGTCTTTGGTCCCCCAGAGACTTCATTCAAGCTTTATATGAGACTGGTTTTGCACTAAAAAAAAGCCAGAGATTTATATCCAGGGTTTCTGTTGGTTTTGTTTTGGTTTATTGGTTTGTTTGGGGATTTTTGTTTGTTTGTGGGGTTTTTTTTGCAAAGAGCAAAATAACATGGGGAAAAAAAGCTGCTAACAGTGGCACAGAGAGCTCTTGTAACAAGCAAGGAGCCCAACAGAGGCTCAGCTACAGCAGGGGTGGATTTTTTGAGACAGTTATTGCATCTTGCATGAGATCAAGAGGCTTCTGGGGCATTGCATGGCCCAGAGTGGGATGTGGGGAAGGTGCTTTGGGGACCAGGACGTGCTGATGCTGTGCTGACTTTGGCTCAGTGGAAACATGACAGAAGCAGGATTTCCAGATGCTCTTCTCTTTGAGATTACCCCATGCACAGGGTGCTGCTGAGATGTGCATAAGTTGTCTGCAGTGGGGGATCCAGAAGTGTGCTGGGATCAGTCAAATAAATCCAAAACCATAACTGAGAACCAGAAAGGGTCATGCTAGTACTGACTACTAAATAGTAAGGCAGGAGAGTGAGAGATAAGAAACCAGAGAGTCTCATTTATTGTTGCTTAAGAGAGAGGAAGGCATGTTCACCACTGACAAATTTGCTATTTTTTTTCAATATTCCTTTTTTCTAAAGCTGGAGAGGCTGTTTCAAAACTCTTTCCTGCAGAACTGCAAGGTGCTGGAACAGAGGAGACGGCTGTAATTTCCAGCAAACCCAAGCAAAGAATTGTTATCGACAAGGCTTCTGCCAGACCATTAAAAAACCCAGCAGCCATTTTTTCACTCCTGATATTGTGTGAGATAATGGAGCCAGCAGTGGTACAGACGACTCCTGCCTCATTATTCTGACACCATGCTCAATAGATTCAAAGAAGTAGCTGATGGAGATGGGACCAGAGGGCCTGTGGGGACAGACTAATGCATTGGGGCCACCCAAGTAAAGCCAAGGGGCTCAGGCTGGAGACTTGTGCTAAGAGATCTGCTTGGGCAGCCAGAGACCAAAACCATGGCAAGGATGGGTGGTGATGGTGGTGCAGTTAAGTGATAAAAATGACCCTGGGCCTCTCACTGATGA
Source organism: Anabacerthia variegaticeps (assembly GCA_035583185.1). Taxonomy (NCBI): domain Eukaryota; kingdom Metazoa; phylum Chordata; class Aves; order Passeriformes; family Furnariidae; genus Anabacerthia; species Anabacerthia variegaticeps. The sequence continues at coordinate 146,465,314 of JAWWEW010000078.1, read as the reverse complement.
GACGGCAGAACTGCTTCTCTCTTCCTGTGAGAAACCAGTTTCTAAACCATGAGTAGTCTTATCCCCTCTAAATGATGGTTTAAACTCTTTGTAGCTCTTCTAGTTACTTTAGCAAACAGCATTCATCTCATATGATGGCTTAAATTATTTTAAAGCATGATTTGTTAGGAAAACTGAGGCCTTTTTAAATTTTCTAATGGGAAACCGCAGTAGGAGACTTTGGTGGAGGATGTGCCTGTGTAAGGACAAGGTTCCTCAGTGAAGCTCAATGATTTGTGACCCTACCCCCTCTCTGATTTGATACTGCAGCAACTGAAATTATGGAAAACTCCCATTGCTTCTAGTCAGGTTAGATGAAATCCCTAAGGAGAATGGTTTTGAGATAGAAGTGTGGTTCACAAGGTCCTTTCCCTTTGATGTCTCATTAGGATTCCTTTGAAAGGGGTTTGACAGGGGCATTTCTCTTGTAAGCCACAATATAGGATACAGTTCAAAACAATAGTGACTGGATCAGTTGCCCTCTCCTGCGTGATCAGAGGGATCCAAGACATGGACAGATAGTCTCAGGGCATCTCACTGCTTAGATGTCCACATCCTCCTAGCCAGAGCCTTTGTTCTAGGCTCTGGGGTGCAATGAAGATGTGGCTGGTCATGCATGCTAAATTATCCTCTCATCCTGTAGGTGATCCAATTAAGCCAAATTTGAAGAGAACCAGAGAAGTTCATGCTCTGCCTTGCTGTGCATGAAGTCAGCAAGTTAATAATGAACATTGATCTCTAGGGCTGTCAGTCTGTCTAGGACTGAGTGGAAGAGTTTTCAGATTTTTCTCTCCTCACATCATTAGGTTTCATACCGCAAGAAATAAACTCTCTAGCCTGAGAGTGAAAACACTAATTTGAAACCTCTTTTACATTTTGGAGAACTTGCTGCTCTATTCTTTATATATTTCTATTGTTTCCCCCCAAAAATTCCACCAGTTCTTCCAGTTTACTTTTCCCCTTTTCTGATTTTCTGAACTTTCCTATCATTTAGACTCTTTCTTCTGCCTTCCTTTAATCCCCTCTTCTCTTTTTTCCCCCTCTCCCTCCCTTTTGCTGCCAGAGCAACAAAAACCTTCAGAGCAGAAGGAATTACACAGTCAAGACTCTAAACATACAGTGATACTGAAGTTTTGCCTGTTATTTATGAATACAATATGAGCTCTTCTCATGCTCACAGCCCCATTTTGGGTGTGTTAATCTAGTATCTTCTTCCCCTTTTCTGGGGCTGTGATTTCCCAGATCTGTTGGCTTCATTCCTACATCTTCAGCCTTGTAAGATCAAAAGAATAGCCCTTGGCTAGGACTGAGTGACAATATCCAGGACAAGAATTTTCACCCTTCAGTGCCATGTTCAAGAGTTTCTCTCTCCTCTTTCTTGTGTGTTTCTTACTTCATCCTGTGTTTACTTTCCAGATATCTCTGTTTTATTGGTCCCTACGACTCTAGAGTCCTGTGGTAGTTTGTAAAGCCAGTCTTTTCAGGATAGTTCTCCATGTAACGTATCATAAGTGCAAAAGCTGGCCCTGGGCATGGGTGTTTTGAAGGCAACAATAATGTTAAACCTTGAGAGAGTTTTGTTAACCTGTGGTTTTTGCATTAGTGAAAGAAGATGCAATACCTGCCCTCCTGCTGTTGTGGGGTGGTTGTGGTTAAACATGCTGGCAGTGTAGTGCCCAGTGACAAAAAGCCACATTTCTGTCTGGCTTAAACACAGGCTTGGAAAATAATAACGGGAGGTAAAGTGTGACTAAGCACTTCCAAGGGCTGTCATGCTTGACACTGAATGCAGCTGGTCATGCCCTTAAAGTCCTTTTTAACACGATTACTGTGTTGCTCATTATTTGGAGCTCTAGAAAAAGCCATAAATTGTTATGTTCTTACAAAGGTAACTAGATGCCCAGGTATGCTCTTATTCTTCCTGCACAGGACCCTTGAGGAGCCCTCTCTGTCATGGCCAGGTTGGACCCATGATATTCAATTTAGGATTCCAGCTTCTCTCTCAGAGATGCATATTTTGTAATGAGCCTTAGTTCATCAAAGTCTTCAGGTTTGTGCCTAATTATTTCCAAAATCAGTGACATGTGCCTTCTTTATGTGACAAAAGACATGCTGGTGCCATGAACACTGCAGAGCAGCAGTTGGGGAACTTCCAACACCAATCCCACATGGTATCCTGTGGTCACTGCTGTCCCAGTCAGGGTATGCTTGACAGGAAGCAGTGCTTGATCTGCCCCTGTTATTAATGATCAAAAAGAAATCTCTCTCGTGTGTGAGTCTGGGCTGGGCTGCAGAATGAACCATACAGGAAACTTGACTTTAATTTTCTTTTCAATCCCCATGTTCAAATCTCCATGACTGTGATTCATTACTGCAAAATCACCCTGTTCTACCTTCATGTGTTGTAACTCGATTAATACAGTCATTTCACATACATTGCTGATGATGGCCAGTGCTTAGCACACCTGGGATTGAATTAAAAGCTGCTAGATCTGAGAGCATGAGTCATGCACACAGGCTGAGCTCGGGAGCCAACCTTTGTAGCTGTGGCTGAGGAACACATCTCTTGTGGCTGAAGGAGATGTGAGGCCCCTGTGCAGAACTGGATGGTGATCTCAGCATACTCCATTTGTGTTTTACAAAGGGGAGTTACTGGCTCAAGGCTGTCACATTGGTGGGACTGAGAATCCAAGCATGTGGGGTTGCTGGGTTTGGGGACACTGATTCCTCCCACCCTCTGTCAGGCTTTCTGGAAAGGATAAATACATTTGAGATTAGATGCATGAACAGGTGAATTCTTCTTCTACTGCAAGTGCTGCTACAAGTACCACCAGGAAGACAGGGAGAAGAGATCTGTGTGAAAATACATCCCTCACAGCAGGTCAAAACAATCACAGAATCATAGGATATCCTGAGTTGGAAGGCACACACAAGGATCATCGAGTCCAACTCCCAGCCCTGCAGAGCACAGCTCCAAAAATCACACCATGTGCATAAAACTGGATTTAATTTGGAACAGCTCAAAAATACAGCTTGTCTTTAGTGTTTGAGGAATAACTTAAGCAATTAAGAGAGGGTGATTTTATCTATTCTGGACAAAGCCACCCAGAACCATCCTCCTAAACTGGGGGTCATGTGAGTTAAAGCGCTGTTTGTAATCATGTTTTCAGTGTTCTGTGGCACAGGTCCAATATTTTTTGCAAACCACAAGCAGCAGAAATCACTGTGAATTTTTAAATTAATTATCTCCTTTTTTTTTTTTTTTTTTTTTTTTTTTTTTTAATGGATGAGACTGCTTTTGGATGCAATGGATTCAGATTCATTTTCAGCTTGTAGAATGTGAGCTTAAGCTATCACTGACTTCTTTGACTCTGTGGAAATAAGAATAAAACATGACCCTTCATGTCCTCAGTGGCTCAAACTGAATTGAAGTAGATGATTATTTAAGGTTCAGAGCAGGTTAGCTGTCTCCTGTGTTTTACTGACAAGGCTCTCTCTTTCTTCTCTCTCTCTCCATCTCTTACTTTTCTTTCCTCTGCACTCTGGCCAAGCCCTGGAAAAAAAAGACATGCCAAAAATAGAACCAAAAAGTTGGATTATGTACCTTCTTACCCAAAACAGGGTGGGAGTACTAGAAATCCGGTGAGAAAATGTATTCTGAGAAGCCAAGTGATCTGGATCGTCAGCTAAGCTTAGGAATTACTTAGTGACTGTTTAATGTTTACTGTCACTGTGGGCTTTGTTTGTTTGCTTAAAGCTGAAGTGTTTGAGCCTGGAATGGGCTTATGTTTGTTAATAAGGAGATAAAATTTTCAGCAGAGAGACACACTGAAAAAAAATCCCTGCTGCAGTGTGGCCCTATCCATCTATGATGGATGCAACCTACAGATCTGAACCTGCTGTGGAATGTTAGCATTCCAGCACAATTATTAGCTTTCGAGCCATTTTTTGCTGTCACTGAGAGCCTCTGGTATTTGGGATCAATCTGTAACAACTTCTAAAATCTGCGCTTTGTGTCCTGGTTGTTTCTGCTGGCTGTTTCTAATTCCTGTGTGCAGAACTGCTGTTGAAAATATCTCAGCCCAGCCTCAGCCACCACTGACCAAGACAGCCTTTTTTTGCAGCAAAAGGCTGGAGCACTTTCTACTGTTGCATTTAACTAGAAGTCACTCTCTCTGTTTTTTCTGTGGCAGAAAATCAATGCCATAATAGCTATTCCTTTTTGGCAAGAGACTGATAGCATTGGCCAGCACCCAGAATAATGCAAGCTTGGAGATACAGAGCTCTGCCAATGTACCTTAAATCTCCTGACCTTCAGCATCTCAAGATTTCCATCCCTGAGAAGAGACATTTCAAGAGAAGAGATTGATAATTCTGCCTGGCTGCGAGACAGTGTCCAAGACAGAACTCCAGTGGGAAACTGAAAACCTCCTCTGTGTTGCTGCTTCTTTCACAGTAAGGTAAATAATGGCTGATGCCACAGAAGCCAAGGGAACTGATTGCTGAAAGTAGGGCTAAAGACAGCAAAATCAGTCCTGCCAGGCATGTCCTGGCTCTGGGACTGCGCTGCACTGAGTTTGCTCACAAATGTCTCCTGGATGAAAATGGGCATGTGCTTGGGGTGATTTTTCTGCCCCTGTGTTTTGGAGAGGGACTCCTTGTGGATGCTGATGTGCTGTTCCCTGTGGGCTACCCACTTTGGGGCAGGCTGGGTCCCAGACACTCCGAACCTGACCCTTGCATATTCGTCACAAGACTGCAGCTGCACTTCAGCATCCCTTGGCTTCTGGGAGTGCACCCTGTGCAGATTTTACCCCGATTAACCTGCTGTGTTGCTGCTGTGCCAAGGTAAACTCACCCCGTTCTTGAGCCATTAACATTTCACTTCTTGCTGAACGGGAGGGTTTGGTTGACTAGTCAAAGCACGGCTCTGGGAGCCAAAAGCGCTGACATCTCAGTTGGCCCTGAGCGATGACTTAGCGCATGACCTTGTCCCAGGTGCTCTGCCTTTATTTTTCCTTCTGTAAAAAGGGGTTTATGAGTTCTCAGGAATCCACCTTTCCAAGACTGTTTACTAACATGCAGAGCAGTAATTTTTCCCGTTTACTGCTGACTTGACTAGTTTCATGAACTGGAGTGGGCTGCTGGATGTAATGATGCAAAAGAAGCATTGCCCCAGGCTGATGCCCATAATATAATTCCACCATGAAATATGGCTTTTTGAAGAGATATTGAACATAAGGATTGTTATGCATAGCTCTATCTTTTCATTCCTTTCAGATTTAAGCTTGCAGTCCTGTTGTCTACAACACGGCTGCTGCTCTAATCCTTCACATATTACTAAATCTGGGAAAATTCCTTCCAGGGGATAATTTGTTGTGCATCTGTATCATTTTTTCCTTCTAGTGATTAAAACCATACTGCCCACATGCAAACAGACTGATGAGAAGTGAAAGAGCACTGTTATTTCACAGGTCTTAGATCAAGTGCATCCATTATAATTGTTGAACCTGATCTTCTGCATAGTCAAACTATTTAATTTTGCCAAGGGATTTCTGTATGCCCGTATATTTTTATATAAACAGTATTTGTTTAACTCCTTTTTCTTTTCTGAAAAAAGCAGCAGCAGACAGCATCTCTTCAGAAACAAGTGTTAGGGAAAAAGGAGAAGCAAGAGTTAAGCTAAACTGGAAAGTGACAGTGTACCAGATGCATTGACACTAATGTGCCTCTTTAGAGTTCACGCCTAAAGGCTTTGTGTGCAATGATAAATATATTTGTTTTGGTTGCTGGAGGTGCCCTTAAATTATTAAAAGACAAAACAGAAAAAGGACTTTTCATTTTCCAGCCCCATTAACTTGTTTCACTGGCCATGAGAGACTCAAAAAAGGATTCAGAATTGAAAAAGCAAGGCTCGGACAACCCTAAATTCAGTTATAATTTTTAACCTTTTGTTGTATTTCATGTTCCTATCTGTCTAGGTCCAGTTAGCAGTGTTGCTTAATCATAAGCCCCACAACCTCTGGCTGCTGCAAAAGTCTTTTTATAATAAGAAGGAAAATAGGACATTTTCAATATTTCTTTCTATTGATTTTGTGCATGAGAGAGAGAGAGAGAGAGGGAAAGAGAAAATACTCAATTGTGATAATATAATGATACAGTACCAGGATAATTTTAGGGAAAAAACTTCTGGCTCTGTGAAGTTCTTTGACATAGTCAAGGACGTATTTAGGGCTAAACTTTTTAAAGTGGAGATTCACCTCCATCATGTGTTACCTTTTATCTATTCAGGCTGCATTTTAGTAGCTGTTGCCTGTTCATTTAACCTGTTGCTCCCTCCATAGCTTTCCAGATCACAGAGCTCTTTAAAAAGACCTCACCCAGAGCTTGTGGATCTCCTTAATTACATAGGCTTGTTTTCTTTTTTTTTTTCCCCCAAACTGAAAACAGACCATTTGGTTTCATACTGCAGGTCACTCCTCTGTGATACATTGAGCACATGGCTCAGCTCAGCCTGGTAGTGCTCAATGTGATGACATGTATTCGTCAGCTCTGTCCACTCAGGTACAGACTGAATGTTGACAAATAGATACCAACCTTTGGGCCTCTCAGTTCTGAAAACAGCAGAGGAGCAGAAAGAAAATATGCTATGTTCTCTAATTGCCATGGAAAACATCCCTAGGTACAGTACTATGAGAGAGGTAACAGCTTTTGAGGCTCAGCGAGTAACTGTCTCAAGGTCCTTGGCTGCTTCTGACAGCAACATCCTGATGGATGCCAATAAAAGAACAATATCCCATACCAAAACATGCCCTTCTGGAGGAAAACCAAGTAAATCAGATGCCTCTGCTCTCATGAGTGCAATGAAGAGAGAAGAATCTGTGCAACTAAATGTCCCACAGTAACACAGAGAGCTCAGTATTTCTGGAGTCCTACATATTTTGATACCAGCAAGGTCTGTAGCAAATACATGTGTGTAGGACACTAGGTAGGGCACACATCTTGTCTTGGGCACAGGAGAGCTTGCCAGCATTCTCAAAATCCAGGTTAGTGAGATGGAGAATGGGGGCTCAAATGAAGACATTGACGTGGTGAGATTCATGGTTAATGAAACTTTGATTCAAAAAAGTAGAGGTGACCTCTTCTTTCTCTCTGGCAGGAACGGTTGGGTATTCTCTTCACTCATATCTTTAGACACCTTTTCTATGTTTGTCCCCCGTAACCTCCTTACATATATCAAAGGCCTAAGTACAAGATTGGTTCTACTGACACCAGCTGATGCACACATAACACATACAGGCACATTCTCTGATCAGACTAGGAGCAAGGACTCAGGAAGTCTTGATTAAAAAATATCAGGGAGCAGTAAAGGCTTGGAGGACATTTAGGCAGGCACTGATAAGCAAATGCCACAACAGGCAGCAGTAGTCACATGGCTGGGGCTGAAGAAAAGCCCCTGCCTGTCCATCCTGAAATGAGAAGCTCTTTCAAGGCCGAATAAAACTAAAGACAGCAGTTCCCTAGGTGAGTTCAGTCGTAAGTAAAGTCTCCCACAAACTTCCAAGATGGTGGGTTTTCCACAGTAAAATCTAATCATTTAATTTTAAAAACTATGTTCTTTCAGGCTAAGGAAGGTCCTTAACTGTGATTACCTATGCTGCTCTTTATCTCATTAAATGCATAATAAAAAAAGATCCCTTGTTAGTGGTTTTCCCAGTATCTTTAAATATCATGTCCCATTCATTTCATAGGCACCCTCACCACAGGTAGTGGGAACAACGTTTTAAAGGTGCTGTGGAAGAAAACCTGGGCAATCAAATACAAATACACTTGAATGCAATTACAACAGCAAATGATCGTGTACCAGTGAATCTTGGTTTAACCTAAGCTGTGCAGTCACCTTCTGCACCCTTTCCAGTATCTTATTATTAACTTCTTGTCTGTGGAAAAGTCACTTTCAAAGCAAAGGAGCAAATGAGAGCAGTTTAAATGTTGGGCTTCAAATGTTAACTGGATCTTTATTCGGGAACAAGCACAGTCAGAGCTGACAGTGCAGCCTAAAAGGCTTCCCAACACTGTCCCTTCTACACGACCACTCTTTTCAAAACCTTTTCCAGAATTTCATACAATCATGGAACAACTTTAACTGCTATGGCTGAAATGTTCTGTCTGCCTATTTATGAGCTTTTTGTTGGGGTTTTTTGAGTCTTTTTTGGTTTTGGTTTTTTGCTTGTGGTTTTTTTGGGGGCGAGTTTTGTTGGTTTTGGTTTTGGCTTAGTTGGTTAGTTTGAGGGTTTTTAAATATTATTTCTTTACCTGAAAAACCTCTGCCTTAATTTCAGCAAAAATTATTTGGCTGTAAAATGTAACAGGGAAATGGAAAAACTGCTTGTTTCGCCCAGTTTCCTGAGGTTTGTTGGGGAGTCGCACATCCAGATGTTCCACAGCAGACATGATATTCCCCTTGTGCCAGGAATGTGCCTTCTGCTACTCCTATTAAAATTCATCCCCATTAATTTTAATTATTAGCTGCTGAAATATCTGTTTGCACATACTCAGAAGGGATATATTGGAGGCTGCACACTAAGATACCACCCACCCTGAGTGGGCTCTACTCCCTCACTGTGTCTCCTGGTTGGCAGGACTGGGTGTACAACTATCTAAAATACATGTGGCTAAATGGGTTAAAATACATTTCAGCCACCTCCATCCCCACCTGAGAAAGCCACACTTCCTCTAAGGATAGGGCAGAGTTGATCCATATGGTCAGTAGAGCTCAGGATATATTTCAGCATCTTTGGTGAAATGATCATCTTTGGTCAGAGCTATCCTGAACTCCAAGCTCTCCAGGGGAGGTTAAACTCTCTACACTCTGGACAGGAAAAGTCAGTGGAGATGAATTTTGTCTGAAGTATTGATGAGTCCAGTAGTGAAGGGATTCAGGAGTAAAGTGTCCTGGGAATCTGTCATGATGAAATATTTAGAGGGAGAAATTACTTGCCTGAACATTTGTTTAGCATCATTTCTGGGTGGAATTTTTGACACTATTTTTTTCCTGAATTAACTTGAGCTACTAGGGATTTCAGGCCAATTCCAGCTTCTCAAATGGAAGAAGAAAAAGAAGAAAGAAATTGCAAACCTATGGAAGTATCAAGCTAACCAGATGCAGTGAGTTGCCAGGGGAAATTTTTATTATGCAAGGATTAAGAGAAAAATGTAAAATGCTATATAAACTGGCATTTTAAAACAAATACTCATATTTCTGTGATAGGAAAAAAAACCCTCTCTAAAATAAATTGATGTAATTAAAAAAAAGGATAAGAGTTTAAATATTTGGGGAATTATCATGGAAATTGGTTCTAGGGGGGAAATATAAGAGCAGGACCCATATAAACTCAAGTCAGATTCCCTGCTGTTAAAATACATGTCTAAGGAGTGGTGGAGTACGACAACCAAGTTGAAGTATCAGTTTATGTTGTGACTCTGGACTTCCTAGATTCAAATTCTGCTGATGCTCTGAACTAATAGGCTTGTTAAATTAACTTGGCTATGCTTTATTAACAGCAGGAAAGCCTGCAGGTAGTCACTCTCTGCATATGCACTGAGCTTCCCTCCCCCATCTGCTTTTGTGATGGACATTACTTAGTGCTCAAAAAGCTAAAATGGCACTCCAGAAGAAATTGGTGAAGCACCAATATTATCTTAAGCTTCTAAAGTTTTCTTTCTTCTAAGCCTGCTAAATTGAATGTTGTTCCTTGCCCAGTTTCTGATCCCTGTGTGAGTCCCAGAAAGATCCAAGCATGAGGATGATCCTCTCTTCTCCAACAGGCAGGGAAAGCAAGAACTGCAGAGATGCCAGAAGAAATGGCTTTCACTGCAAAATCTGGGCTGAGAAATGCTTGCAGAGAAATGCTGTTCCTTTAGAGTTGGACATACATCTACCTCCTCAGCACAAGAAATAGCTGTTCTTGGACATGCCCCTCCAAAAGCCAACAAAAGGGCAAACAACAGTCAACCCACGGAGATACTTCCTAAAGACCTGCTAAGGGTGGCAGTAAAGAATGGGCAGTTCTGTAAGTCAGTGAGAGGCTGGGGGTGCAGATACACAACCAGCAGACTCCCTGGTCTGCTCACACATGGCTTGTGCTCCCCTGATCTCTCAGTTGCCTTTGCATTTCAGTGCTGGGGGAGCTGGGCAGCACCTGTGTGAGGTGAGGGCAGGGGAGAAGGGATCCCTGGTGACAGACGGTGGGAAGTCTGACCAAATTGGTAACTTCTGTTGCAGCCTCTGTGAACTGCTCATCCAGAAACTTCTCAGCTGTTTGTTAGCTACTGCACTTGAGAACATGACAATCCCTGGTGTTGCTGAAGGGTCTGTTTGCTGCTACAACCCTTAATGGGATGCAGCATGTCTCTGCTGCGTGTTCCACCAGCCCTGACTGCCAGAGGGAGGAGGGGAAGAAAAGGGAAGGGCTTTGCTTCTGCTTCCTTTTTCCATTAGGAGGGTTGGGAGGGAAATAATCTTCAGTTTTGAATGAATGCTGTATGCAGATGCTGGGGTTTGCCAGTCATTTCAGTATCTCCACACTTTGCCCTAAAACAAACATGTGGAAAGGCTTGATTTATGACTCAGTAGCACTGACCAGTTCTAGGCGTTCCCAGCAGCCTCAACAGATTCATCAGTAACTTTATAATGTTCACTATTCTAATACTGCTGCTCAGAATGATGTAAACAATCATCATGGCTTTGAGAGTTTGTGCAGGGTGCCAAGGAAGGAGTGGAAAATATCTGCTCATGCTTTTTATGTGGAGGTGCCCTTCAGCCATGGCATTGTAAACTTGGAAGCTTGAGGAATAATCAAGACTGCAATGGACTGCTGCAGATGGTGAAAGGTCTCACTTATTGGTCTCCACAAGTGAAGGATGTGTCTCAAGCTTCTACTCTACTGCACTTGTTGCCTGCTCTTGGTCTTCACAGGTAGAGGTGAAGATCATTTGTTATTTGTAAAGCTGCAAAAAACGTGCTGGGGTGTTCCAGGGAAAGAAAATGACTAGTTTTGTCATGGTTTCTCCGCTGGAAGTCTTTGCAACCCGATTTAAATATGATGCTCAGTGGGAGCAGAGTGAAGAATAGGAGGAGGGTCGAAGTGCTCAGAATTTGTGGTGAGTTAGTCTGGTGTTTGTGTTTGTGTTTGTGTGTGTCGGTGCTGCTCCGTTTTCCATGAAACAGGCATCCAAAACGAATGAGTTTGGCTAACCCAGGCTATGCTCTTCCTGACTTTTGAAAGTTGGCAAGGCTGTACTGTCCATGGCCAGAGCAAGATAGTGCTTTTGAAAATAAAATAACCTTTTTTGTCTGTTCACAAGGAACAGAAATTACCTCAAAATGTATCCTCTTCTCCGGTGGTCAAGAGAGGACTTGCTCCCCTACCTGCCATTTGATCTTTCCCATAGCTCTTTCTGCTGTTTCCTGCACTTTCACGCTCCCTCATGCATCCAAATTTTTATTCATTACTTCAGTGTCCTTCTGATTTCCCTTTATAACTCCATTATCCTTCCCCACCCCCACCCCCCCACTCTCTCCCCCCAACATTTCTCTCACATTTTCCACAAAGTTCACAAGATTCCACAGTCCTCACAACACCATGTCCTGGCTGGTCTTTTCTGACAGGGATTTTTTACATGTCAGCATGAAAACCATCATGCTCTTGGGAAACAGGAATTCAGATCCAAATTGCCAGCATAGCAATAAAATAATAAGGAACCCGACCTGAATATCTGATATCCACACAGTATAAGAGTGGAGGGTTTTACATCAATGTGTCTGTAGACTGATCTCATAGATTACCATGAGAACTGCATTCCCAGGGAGCATCTTTTGGTCCTGTTTAATCCAAAATGAAATTCCATTTTGTGTACGGAAGTGCAGCAGGTATGACTGAGAAATTCACTTCCAAGGCAAATCCTGATCTATGCTTCAGCTCTAGCCAGGATATCCATCTTTATAAGAAAGGTGATAGTCTTCACTTACCTCTGAGAAATACTAAAAATTCTTCTATAAAAGGCACTGTAAATACATCATAGGTTAGTCCTGAAGGTTTCAAGGAGCTGCAACTTGCTAGAATGCATCTTTCAAAACTATAAAGCAAGTTCTCTTGGAAAGACATTAGAAAGATATCTTTTCTGTTTTCAAAATCAGGTGCCTTGTGGCCAGAAAACATTGTTTCCCTCTTAGACAAACTTCTTGTGACTGTTCACATTTTTATGAGACTTGATACCTTCAGATCAATTTGAAGCTCCAGACTTGTCAGGAACTATAACCTGGAGCCAGATTGGATTCCAGCAATGGGTTGCTCATCCCACTTGCTCACTTTTTAGGGCAGAAGCAGCCAAACAGAGGCGCCAAGGAAATGTGCTGAGCTCTCAGCATCCCCATAGCTACCCATCATTACTCTGGTGGGAAGACATGACCTAGTGGTCCTCCTCTGTCTCTCATCTTGGTGAGCTCTTTATGCCCTGTGAACAGCGTGAGGACCAGGATCCAGAAGTGAACTGGGAGCTAAGTTATCTTCTGATGTAGCTGTACTGACTGGATCATCTACCCACCACTAATCCATGTGTTAAAGGGAATTTTTGGACCAGGAAATTAGGAACGAAAATCTTAGACAATTTTCTGTCTTGAATATCTAAAGGGTAAGAGAGGAGGAAAATAATCTTAGAAGCAAAGATGCTGTCATGGCAGATGTTTTGGTTCTTATTTTATTAGCTTTTCTAGTGGCTTACTGCTGCTTGTCCAAAGTTTGTGCTAGTCTGTTTATACTGTAAAAGAGCAGTGCAGTGATTCTGTGCTGATCTGGTGGGTGGCTAAATGTAATTCAAATCTGTTAGTCCAAACTAGTGATGTTGATACATTTTTTTGAGAAACTTCTGAACATTTTGTTCTGGCACTTGCTGCAGTCACAAGCTCTCTCAGAAGTTTTGCAGAGACGCTGCCTTGAGAATGAGGAAGAGCTTGACCTGACTAGCATGACTTTATCCTAGAAGATGCCATACCAGTGAGGAGAAGGGATTCTTTTCAGCTAGGCAGGGAATTGCAGCTCTGAAGAAAGTCACCACACTGCTCCTCTTCCCTGTCATTGGAGTTGGCAGAAAAGATCTGCATAATTACTAAGTCTCACACCCATCAATGTACTCACAGGGTTATTTTCCAACCTGGGAAGTCCAGTTAGGTGGAAAATATTCCTTTGATTTATGGCCTTGAGGTAGTCAGCTCATAAATTAATGTTTGCATTGGCAGCTTCAATATGTGCCATTTTACATTTGAAGGCTGCAGGTAGCAGAGAGTGACAGGAAGGCATCAGACTAAGATGTGTAAAACATACAGAAACTGTGTTTATTTTCTGTGTCTCAAGTGAGAAGGCATTTCACTGTGAATGTTATACCATGGCTCTTTAAATGCTTTATTATTTGCAGACATGACTTGGAAATTATTGAAAGCAAGATTTCTGGGTGACAGCAATTGGTGAGGAGAGATAAACAATGAAGAACAATGCAGTCAAGACACAGAAGGTCTTAGATCATTTAAGTAATTGGGCAAAAAGATGACAAATTCAGTTTGCTGCAGATAAATGTAGAATAATGAGCCTCAGAACAAAGAATATAAAGAGAGAAAATGTGAAGTAGGAGAGTGCCACAGCTTACTGACTAGCAAAGAGATCTGGGGAGCTAATGGAGAGAAATCTCCTTAATGATCAGGATATAACTGCTCCTGAATGGGTGGAGTCACAGAGGAATAAGAAAAGAGTCAAGAATAGAATTTTTCATAGACAAAAAACTTAGGTTATCTTGTCCATCCTCTTGCATCAGCTGAAAGACAATTCTTTCTGCAAGGAACCCTATTATGTTGAATTATGAGGACTGTCAAGGTGATTTATAAGAGAGGTTTACTTAGAGTGTGAACGTTTTTGCTAGCCAACACAAAACCAGCAATTTTGGATAATATTCTGACCTCACTGACACAGATGTAAATAAAATCACTGGTGAAATTTCCAGCAGAATCTCTCATGCTATGTGGAACTGTATACACACTTATTTATTCTCACAGCAGGATATTTACTCCAGGCTTTGCAATACTGGGATTTCAGCTACAGCTGCAGCTGAGAGAGTGCAGGATCTGGTGGAGATGAGTTTTCTGCCAGGGAAATTCACCAGACCTGTGAAGCCCAAGCTGACTTAAAGCTGTTGACTTACCCTGCCTTGCCTTGTTCAGGACCACTGCATGGTGATTCAGTTCAGACACTGATCTGAATAAAAGGTTATCTACTCTCTCAGCAGACCCGCTGACAAAAGGTACTATTGGAGAGTGAAAAGAGTAGGGACTGACTCTCGCAGTAAGAATATAAACACGAGAGGCAAGAATTGTTCTCTGCTGCTGGAATCTGCACCAAAGTCCATCTGGGGTCCAGGTCTGGTTGTGATCTTCCTCCAAGAGCTGGTCATACTCTTTACATTTAACAGGCACAGAAGCAGTCAGAGGAACCCAGACCTCCCTTTTTCCAGTGAAGTCAGAGCAGACCACAGCCCTCTTGTGCTTTTACCTAATGGGTCAATGAGGATTGTGCTTCTCTCTTCTTTTGACACAAGGGGTGAAGACCTTTCCTTCTGAAGCTTGGAGTTACAGACATGAGTGAGATACCTCTTGCTTTGAGGAAAGCACTGATCCCAGCACTGCTGTTAAATAACACAGAAAGGACAAATGTGAGTGCTACAGCATTGCTCTAAAGTGGAAAGAAAACCCTGCTCCTGTCTTTTGGAGGATGGACCCGTGTTCCTTCTTTAGGGAGTATTGAGGGGCTTCAAGACTTTCAGTTCTGAGAAGATGGAGGAACCCTCCCACTGCCCTGTGCTGGGTGAAGGGCACATGAAAACAGGATGCAGAGGAATCCAGTCTCCCTGTGCAGTGCTACAGGGAAACACAACTGGCTGCTGGATCTTGGATCTCAGATGCGTGGGGTCCTGCAATACCAGGTAGGTATTATGGTGCTTACATCTTTCCATGAAAAAAGCCAAAGATCCACAAGTGAGCTTAATGCCAAACTAACTGGGCAATCTATTTGGAGCACTGTCATTTTGCTCATTCAGCCTTAGAGAAACTTACCTCTCAGTAAGAAATAGCTGTAATATCCTTTTTTTTATGTCAATGAGGTGCATATTTGCCTGCATCATTAGCCTCTACCAGTTCTTATTTCCAAACCTTGCTGGGAGACCAGAAAATGCTTACACTGTTAAACACCGACAATTTAAGGAGCTAACACTCAATTGGAATATGAGATGTTAATTAAAAGTTTGATTCCCTAATCTCTAGCTCCCTTTCTGTCTTCTGCTTGCATCAGGCTGGGCTGTATTTCTGAGGAGGTAAAGGTGAGGTTGGGTGAAGTAGAAATAAGCAATGCAGGGCTGAATGGAAGCAGAACTGCAGTGCTGATGGCAGCAAGCTATGCACATCACACTGTGGCTGGCCCAAATCAGCTCCCTTTGTACAAACAGGTCCATTTTAACTGGGATTGCTGAAGAGATGGATGTGGAAAGTGGAGAAGAGAAAATGTGGGAAATGGAGGCCAACCTTGGATCCACCACAAGCTTTTCCACTGCAAATGTACTTCTGGTTTCATATCACTGTCTACAAAACATGTTCACACACAGGAATACAGCATGGATACAGAGCCCTTCCCCACCTCCCAGGGGTAGGATACCAATACACGCATTCAAACTCTGACCTTGGGAGACTTTAAAATGTTTGGAAGAGATTTTTAAGACTTAACTCCTTTTTTTAAGTCATGCTTCATCTATAAGGTGTGTTGTTTGTGGGGAGACACCAAACTGAGCTGAAACCCCTGTGCAAATTTGATGTTTTGTGGAAAAATAATGTTCTTTCTGATGAGTTCTGACTTTCTGGAGCAGTGCCAACAAAATTCTATTTTATTTATTATTCTTCTTTTCTTTCCAAGCTGGGGTTGCTCTCAGTGTCTAATAAAGCTGCTAATAAGCCTCTGCAACAATTTTTTTTCCTTCTGAGGCCTTGTTCACAAGGCATTTTAAAAGTGTGACATCACATTGGCTTTTCAACATATAAATGAAATGTTTTCACTGCTCTTTGATCCCCTGTAGTTTCCAAATACCTTTACATTTTTATCAAATGAATGCCAGTGTTCAGCTGCATGATTATCAGGTATTCATTTAACCTTTTTGACACACTAAAATGTCAAATCCTTCAAGATGCCTTTTTGAATGCAAGGCTACAGAACTTCCTCCTAAATTCTGGTGTGCCTTAACAGCTCCAGGTTTCTGTTTTTTAAACATTATATATGGATTTAAAGTAAAATTATACTCTGCCTTGTACTAATCATGGCTTGGGTTGAGAGGGACCATAAAGACCATCTTTTTCCTATCCCCCACATCATGGACAGGGACTCCTTCCACTAGAACAAATTGCTCAGAGCCTCATCCAACCTGGCCTTGAACAATTCCAGGGATGGAGCATCCACAGCTTCTCTGGGGAACTTCTGCTAGGGCCTCACCATCCTCTGGGGAAAAGAATTTCTTCCTAATATCTAATCTAAACCTACTCTCTTTCAGTTTGAAGCCATTCCCCCTTGTTCTGCCATCACATGCACTTTTAAATAGTCTCTCTCCATCTTTCTTGAAGGCTCCCTTGAGGTGCTGAAAGGCCACAATGAGGTCACCTCAAAGCTTTTTTTTTTTTTTTTTTTTTTTTTTTTTTTTTTTTTACAGGTAGAACAATCCTAGTTCTCTCAGCCTTTCCTCACAAGAGAGATGCTCTATCCCTCTAATCATCTTGATGACCTCCTCTGAACTCAATCCAACAAGTCCAGGTCCTTCCTGTCCTGGGCACCCCAGGGCTGGATGCAGCTTTGCAGGTGGGGGTCTCACCTAAGCAGAGCAGAGGGG
Source organism: Anabacerthia variegaticeps (assembly GCA_035583185.1). Lineage (NCBI taxonomy): Eukaryota > Metazoa > Chordata > Aves > Passeriformes > Furnariidae > Anabacerthia > Anabacerthia variegaticeps. Next base: position 146,448,307 of record JAWWEW010000078.1, on the reverse strand, counting down.
TGGAATAATGAACAGATCCTGAAGCCCACCAGCTGTATGGACTAAGATAGAGTTCCCTCCAACAGGACATCCCTAACCACAGAGAGAACAGGATGGTGAAGGAGCTTTCTGGTAGGCAACTAATATCCCTCATCTTAAAAATGTATCACTTTGTGAAGCATAAAGAACAACTCCTGATATGCGGTATGAACAGACTATGAACCTTGAGTTTCTGTGGGGACAGGAGATAACCTGATCTGAACAGAACAGAGCAATTCTGCATGATTTGTTACCTGCCTATCATCTTCTCCATCAATGAGCCCATTCTGAAGTGCTGCAGATGACATTCCCCTTTTTAGAGGAGAGGTCTCAAGACATATATATTCTCCAGAACATAATGATATTCATATAATCACATTGAGATCACATCCCACCAGCTCAGGCTCTGGATTAATGTCACTTGAGAAAGAAATTCCACATTTGAAATATCCAATCAGATTCTTCCTAAAAATAAGAAAGAGGAAATAAGATACCTGATATGTGTCGGTGGGATGGTATACTGTGCTGAGGGAGCAGGATCAGAATGGAATTGAACACACAGGAATACACAAGATAGCAATTTCTATAGGATCAGTATGTCCTTTGACAAATTTTACTGCTAAGAAAAAAATATATCTCTAGCAAGTAGCTACTTGGACAGTTCTGCACAAGAAAAATTATGTTCTTTCACTTTAATTTTTTTCAGTCAAGAGTAGATATCTTCCCAAAAAGTATTGTTTATTTCAAAGAAGAAGGAGGAACCCCATGCAGCAGTTGCTGGCTGGAAATCATGATGGTTGGTCTCAGTCTGAAACTCCTGGGCGATTGTCCTGGTTTCACTAGAACAGAAGGGGGTGGGATTTTATCGCATCAAGTGATGCCTTGCACACCCAAAAGATATACACACATATCTGTATTTTACATTAAATCAAAATTTGAAACAGAGTTAATTTGTTTTATATCGCTTAGTACAGGAAGAGCTCAAGAATCAGCTGCAAGAGGCAAGTGTAACTATTGCTTTGATGCAAAGTTGTCCGGGAGCATCGTAGATGGATCAAGATAGAAGCTGCTGAAATGTTGGAGTTGAGTCAGAAAGGCTAGAGGATACTATCCCTGAGCCTTGCTTCTGACCCTTGATAACAGTCTCAGAGCAGGACTCCAAACAGGGCTCTTGCAGAGGAGGAGCAATGTGGGCTGATTTTTGAAAAAATGGACTGAGGTCAGCGACACCTCTGTGTTTAGTGTCAGAGCAAACCTTCTCAGTCTGGGACTGTAGTAGGACAGATTTTCATGCATTGGCATATTTACAGTCATGGAAATTACTGTCTAGGCTTAAAAGAAAGTGTATAAAATGTCTTGTAAATGTACTCTGTGTACTTGTGTGTATGTGTATAAAATTTGGGTTGCATTGACTATATGGTGTTTTAAACCTATGAACATGAAATGCATGTACATAGGGCATTGGCACCTGTCTTGTATGAGAGTGCATCCAGTGAAAAGGGAACTAGACGGGACCTAAATTCAGCAAAAGAGACCCAAATTTTTCTACAAGCTTTGTTGAGACAAGTTGACCTATGGAAACATCTTGGGCAAAATGAGTGCAAATCTGTGTGCATCATCCTTGCAATCAATAAAATGGGGACAAAGCAGCATGCTCTGTGAATATAATGAACTCTACAGTGACCAATACCTTGATGGCAGAGGTAGGAGGCTCAGTATAGATCTGTGGTGCATGGCCTTAAGGATGAGTAAAGGACACACTACTGACTCAAAAAGAGGATTAGAACCCTCTCGTGCCTTTTATTGCTCCAGCAGGACATTGCTATTGGTGAAGCCTCTGATTAAGAAGCAGCACTTGAGAGATAACAAATTTTCAGTGATTACCATGGGAACCACAAATGATTTCATAAGGGTGGAGAAATTATAAAAAGTTCTAATTGAGAGAGATGAGGCTTAAAACAGTTTCTATGGAAACCAGAGGTGGCATCCAAAAAAAGTGTGTGTACTAATCTGATAGTCTGATTGGCAGGTAATTGGTGCAGTGTTGGAGTGGGGAAGCCTTGGGATGTGAGATGAAGTGTCCATCACATAAATAAAACATATAGCCTTCTGAAGAAAAGCTGGAGCTTCAAACTCTTTTCCTCCCAGTAGAATACACTCATCACTCAATTGGTGAGTCATTTTCATTCTTGTCTCTATACTAAGTGAATCTCTATTTTTTTATTTTATTTTTTTTTTCCTAATTGCAGTGTGAAAAACTTCACCAGAGGTGATGGATGGAGCTGCTCCCTCACCTTACCCAAAGGGCAGAAGTCATGAAGGTGCTTTTATGGATAGCATGTGTGAACTCCAGTGTCTCTCTTCTCAGGTAGAAAAGAGAAATGAACACAGACTTCCAGCCTTCAGTAAGTGTTATGAACAGTTGGATGAGATACTTGCCTGTGTTTTCCATGGTTTCAGTTTCTTCTGACTGACTGGCTAACATCCAGCTAAGCTCATTCCACAGAATTCACAATTTCTGAAATGCTTTTAACTTGCCAGGTCACAGGGGAAATCCCAAGGACGCAATGTCCACTATGACCTGTGAAGGAACCTACAGGCACACAGTAAATGAGATAACCTGCTATATCTACCAGAACAACTTGCTTTTAGGGCAAGTGGAAAAGTGTTGTCAAAGGAGTTTTGTGGAAGATACAAGATGAGCAAATTCAATCTTTGCTCTCTTTCATGGGCCTACAGCCCAAGTACATTATGATATCTTTCAGCTTGATGCCTGAAGAAGGAAAGTATCACTGTTGTCAATAAATTAGATAAATAGCAGGCCTTTGGCCAGCTGCAAGTTGCTGAAGTCCTCAGCAAATTCTTTGCCAGCTCTATGGTTTGGCAGACACATATTTTCCTTCAGTATTCTGTGAGCTAACCAAAGTCATTTCTCTATTCAGCAGATGAAGACAGAGAAGCCCAGATTTAGAAATAGTTCAGAACTGTTTTATGAATCTGAGATGTTTTGAAAGAAGATAATACTTTCTATTGAAAGATCTAGAAGGCTAGTCTGCAATCTCTGTGACACTGGGGTCCATGGTCTCCCAATCCTATCCATAATAATGATCTAAATGAAGGTATTGAAAAAGCATTAGGGGAAAAATCATCCCATAACTCAGGAACCATGTATTAAAGAATTTACTTTGGCCGTTTTCTGACCACATGATTGCCAGTGCCAGCATGGTCTAGGCTGGAACCCTCTGCAGAATGGTCATACTTGCCACAGTCAGTGATTAAACTTTTAGGTAAATTTGTGTCCAGAATGGCTGCTCTATCATAACCTCGATATACTCCAGCATAAATTGGCTGTGAAGAACAGTACACAAAGGTAAGCAAGAAGATCAGGAAGAATTCTTGCTCCACTTTTGATCTGGCCAGTTTAGAATTATTCTGGGTCAAGCATCACTCAGTTTTATATATAAGACTAAGGTAAGGTGAGTCTTATATATAACACACTTCTGCAAAACATTGAAGTGTCTGCCTGGATAATAAGCTTAAGCTGTAAGCTTTCAAAACTTCTGTCTTTATAGTGTGATAAAAAGATTGCTTTCCACAGACTGAAGGGCTTAGAGAAGCTATGAGGAAGATGGTGACATACATTTAAAGAAGGCCCTCAGAATAATGCCACATTAATAGTTGTCATACTACTGAAAAAGCTCTCAGGTGGTCACCATGCTTTAGTGGTTCAGTGAATCCATTGTTGCTGATGCCACTTCTTAATAGCATTTCACAAAAAATGGGGCCAAGAACTAACTGGAGCAGCTGAAGAAAATGAGAGATGTAGCCCAGTGCAAAAGTACCCCACCGAGAGCTCCATCCTGCTCACTCAGCCAGGGTAGCCTCACTGTTTCTTTTCCTCTCAAAACCTCTGGATTTTTGAATTTTCATGTATGTTTTCATTCCCATTGCTGCCAATGGGCAAGGAGACAACCAGAGAAGCAGACTGGACCCAGCCATGTTTCTGGTTGGGTGCTTGCACATCTGCTGGTTTTCTGATTCATTCATGGGTGCTGCTGGTCTGTGCCCTCTCTGTTACGTACAATACAAAGTTTTCTGGCAACTGAATCATTAATCCATAATTCTATTTATTCCATTTCATTTCATTTCAGGTCTTGCAATTGCACTTCTCAGAAAAGCATGTCCATGCAGGGGTAGGTGTGTAATAACCTGTTCAATCGAAAGCAATAATGAAAGTTTCTGGTTCACACAGGTGAACAGTTCTGTGTGGGTTCTGAAGGTGGTGCTTCATCCTTTCCAGTACAACATACCGCTATTGTTAAGCCCCACTGGAGACTCTCACATTTTTTCTATGCAAAGAAAAACTAACTACAGAAACATCAGAGCTCTGTAGATGCAAGAAAGGCACCAATCCTCTACCATCATGGACAAATGATAGAATTTACCACCTTCAGTAGCTAAAGGAGGCCTAGAGAAAAGCTGGAGAGGGACTTCTGACAAGGACAGGGAGTGATAGGACAAGGGGGAGTGGCTTTAATCTGAAAGAGGGCAGGTTTAAACTGGGAAGAAATTCTTCCCTGTGAGGGTACTGGACCACTGGAATAGGTTGCCCAGAGAAGCTGTGGCTGCCCCATCTATGGAAGTGTTCAAGGCCAGGTTGGACAAGGCTTGAAGCAACCTGGGCTAGTGAAATATGTCCCTGCCCCTGGCAGGTGGATTGAAACAAGATGATCTTTTAAATTCTTTCTAACCCAAACCATTCAAAAATTCTATGATTATGTAGGATCAACATGCAAGAATCATCACTGGGTCAAGACTGGGTCTAACTAAATGAAGGAAATTTTGCAGGGCTTAGACAGAAGATGCTTAGCCTGTGAAGATATAGAAAGGTTTGAGCATGTGTAGAGCAGTTTTTATTTCACTAAGGATCAAAGTTTTGAGAGTGGAATAATACTTTGCTTGAAAACATGACTGTGCTTCTCCACAGGGACCAAAAATACAAATCAGATGTTGGAAAAAGGTGTTGACATCATAAAAGAGATCTCTGTCATGTCTGTGTTACTCCACATTGCTCACGTCCTGACTGCTGTATGGAGTTGTATCCTGCTTGTCTCAAAAAGGTACAGTAGAACCGAATTTCATGGAAAGGGTGACACAGCAAGGGATAACTGTGTGAGGGATGATTAGAAGACTAAGATTCTTCTCCCTCAAAAGGGAACAGCAGAGGAGGAATTTTAAAGAGGCCTTTTAAAACCTGAGTGGTATGGAAAAAATGGTAGTTTATTTCATGTCCTCTTTCAATACAAGGACTAGAGGATAATAATGAAACTATCAGGCAGCAGATTGCAGGTCCAGAGCAAACAAGAAGATACAGTCCCTTGTGTAATGTATAATTAGGCTGTGAAATTTCTTCCCATGGGATATTGTAGATGCTAAAATTTTATGTGGGTTCAAGAAGTGACTAGGCAGATTCACAGAAGAAAATATGTGCTAAGGACTATTAAATGCAGGCACACAATGCCTGTCTCAGGAATTCCTAGATGACGATTCACAGAAGCCGGGCAAATATTAGCACATGATGACTTAGTTCTTTCTCTTTCTTAGGAATTCTCTTTCTGGCCAATGTCAGGGATGGCATAAGGAGCAGAAGGAAATTTGGGTTCCACCTGAAAAAGCTGTTGCTTCATGAAAAGAAGTGGGCTTGTACAGGGATGTAGCTTGAGAGATGTAGAATGTGGAGCAGAAGAAGCTAACCCAGGACAATGATGATGCACTGATGAGAAATGCAGTTCAGGAGCACTAGATCAGGTCTCAGAGCACTGCTTACTTCTGTTTGAGTTGGAAATCATAAAAACTGCACTGCAAGCCCATCAGCATTCTTGGCAGCATCGTGAATGTGCAGTCCAATAGACTAATGTTTTGCTGCACTCTGCTAAAGGCATGTTCAAAGACCCTGGTGTTCAGATGGTGAGTAGTCCCATCCCTGTTCAATAATGTCATGAAGCCCAGCAATAACCAGAGTCCTGTGAGGAAATTCACTTGAAAATTCACAGCCAGGTGTTTGCCTGATCCATTTATCCAATGAAGAAATTTTACTGTTTCTTTTTCTTTGTTATTCTGTTTTCTTCTCTCTTTTAGATCACAGTGCAACCTGTGTGTCCCAGAGCACAGCTTGATGTTTTTTGGCATCATTAGAATCATACAATCAAGTTTAGGGGAAGGGCAGAGTAAGAGCATTTGTAAGATTTACAGTCCTCATGTAACTATGGCTTAGATAGAACAAATGCTTTTAAAATACAAAACCAAACTAGTTTATAGTTTTTGTCTGAACTTGTTATTTCGGCCCCAATGACCTAGTGGTACCATTAAAGATATATCTGAAGGTTAAAGCTAAATGCAAAGAATTTAGATTTTATTAAAAAAAAAAAGAAAATAAAGGGATCATGTGTGTCTATCATAAAAGCAATGATAAATCAAACTTATAACTAATCAGTGCCAGCTCTATTTGCAGACATGCCAACAGTTACATGAGAGTGAAGTCACCGTGCATGTTCCTGAAGATTGCTTACAGTGATCTGCTTGCAGAGTTTACAAATATAATGATTTCCTCATTTGCTGAGTGACAGCTAATACAGTAGCCTGGCTCATCTATCAGCCTCCCTTCCTCCAAGCTGTGAGCTAGGGTAACATTAATGGAGTATATAGAACAGGCAGTGTTGGGAGAGTAATTTGCCATCAACAATTTCTCTGATAAATGTTACCTTTCTGTTTCTTCTCTTCTGTTCTCAAATTGCCCATGAATAGGTTATGACCGAAATGATGTGCTGAAACTGAACAATTTCTGCCACTGTGTCTCCATCTACCATGAACTCTTTTCTGTGAATCTATGATTGACTAAGGTCAAGCAGCTTTGATTACACCCATGTTACGTGGGTTTTTTCTTTTCCGTCATTGGGAGGCAGGAAATCTAAGAGTAACATCTTCTGGAAAAACAGCTGCAAAACCAAATTCTGAATGTGCCTGCTGATTGATTCAAATATATTTTGCTGTGTAAGCTTTTTGAAGTGCATTGCATGTTCCTTTCCAAAAAATGTCATTCACAAAGAACCTGGTAGCTCTTCATGTCAAAAGCTGAAGAAACTCATGAACTCAAGTATCAAACCTCCAGATCCATCTTCCATGCCATTTAAAATGAAAAGAATTGCTCTTTGCCTAAGCACTCTGGGCAATAGCTTTTCTTCTAAATATATTTTAGAACCAGGGATTACTATAGATTGGAAAGTACCTCTGAAGGTCTCTAGCTCAACCTCCTGTTTTAAGCAAGATTTATTTCAAAATTGGATCAGTTTGAGTCCCCTACAACAGAATTTAATATATCTAAGTTTGGAGATATCACAGTCTGTCTGGGCTGCCTGTTCCAGTGCTTAGCCATCCTAATTGTGAAAAAAGGTTCCTTGAAAAGAGCAGAAATTTCCCTTACTTCAACCTGTGTCTGCTGCTTCTTGCCTTTTCACTCTGCACCCCTCAAAAGAATCTGTCTCCATCATTTCTGTAAGCACACACCAAGAATTATTAAAGTCTTTGGCTTTAATAAGGGGAAATATGAAACACTGGAAGCAATACTTGTCTGAGTAAGATTATGTCTGAAGGTGAGCTACTTATAAAATTAATAATTGAGATATTACCCTAGCTTCTAATGGCAAAATTCTTCAGCACAGTTGTCATTGGGATAGGACACATGAAAATATGAAAGTTAAGAAAGTAAACATTATATTTAATGCATAGGATAGCTTCTGTGTCTGTAATGCTTCTTGTTTCAGCCAAGTTCTCCTTCTTCCCTCCAAAACACCCAGTCCTCACCCCAGCTGCCCGTTCTGTGCATGCACACAGTGCTCATAGAACCTGCCTCAAGTATGTGGGACTTTCTGCAGTTTACCAGCACCTTCATGGCATTAAAAGACTCCCATATAGAACATCACAGGAAAGGAAATAAACCCCCACCATGTGCCATTGAAACTGTAGTGCATTTGTTCTGTGGGAAGCAAATCTGCTCCATAGGCCATAGCATGGGCAAAGTAATAGCAGGATAAATTCAGAGTGGTTTTCAGTAGTACCCAAAATGCTTGTAGTTGCCAAGGAGGATTTTTCAGTGGAGATTAGCACAGACATTGGGGATATACAGCTACAGAGGTATGGTCTTTGATGGCACCAGTGGTGCAGAGCACCTGACTGCTACACTCTGCCTGCTTGCTGGTGCTGCAGCCCTGAGGGACAAGGTTTGCTCATGCTGCTTTAGGGCACACAGGTGGTGGCTTCCCACCCTCCTGAAGGCACCATAAGCACCAAGTTTAGCTGTCCAAGGGGTTTCTCAGCTCTAAGTCTCAGCTCCTCTTTCCCACATTGGGAACAGGAAGACCTCAGTATGGTCATTCATATTCAGATTTTTCTGGGTAAAATTAGTTTTTCCCCTTTATGGGGCATACTTGGAAAAGGATACCAAACCCCTCAGAAGGCACACCCAATTCAATTATTGCTGTCAGTACTGAGATGTTAATTTCTGAAAAGGCAAGAATATACCAGTATCAAGTGATTCATTTTTGCAACAGCAAAGAATAAAGCAACTGTTAAATACCAAAGCCCTTATTCTCCTGTGTGTGCTAACCTAGCCCTTCAAGGAAATTTTTGGCACATGTGTGCCACTAATCAGACCCATTCTCATTACAGTACAGCTGTTTTAGTGCCTTTCCATAGCCCTCATGGATCTCTCCTAGGCACTGAGTGATTTTAAATGAACTGCTTTAGCCAGCTTGTGTATTAGGGGTCTTGTGATAAGTCTCGTGGGGGAAAAGGAGGTCACAGGCAGAGCAGTATTGCTTGCTGGCTATTTATGGGTGGTGGGATCTCTATTAAAGATCTTGAGTCTGTTTTAACTTACACCATGAGCAGACAAAGGGCCACCACTAGGACCAGGAGGGCATGAAGGTAGGTTAAAGCAATCCTGGTCCATACCAGACAGCTATTGTGCTGAATTCAGACTTCTGGAACTGAAGCTAAGACAAATTGTGTGATATTGTTGAGTGCAGGCAATGGAATACTTGGCCCCAGATACTTAAACTACAGCAACTGGTGTAAAACATTCTTTGCTGTCTCAGTGGTGACAGATGATTTCAGTTAGGTTAAGAACTAACTGGTATCTATTCCAGCTGATGCTGGCATATGTTAAATGCTGGGCACCTTCACTGCACTGTATGCTGATGTTAAAAGCTACTAAAAGAGGGGTTCTGTTAGCTGTCTGGCCATTGACTTTAATGAAATAGCTAATTTGATAATTTTAATTATGAGTTGAGGCAAAGCAAGAGCATAAATGTTAAAATATCATTTCATGCCAGTAGAGAGAAAAGTTGACATTTACCTAAACCAGGGACTAGATTGCTGAGAATGAAGGAGATAGATAATGAGCGAATGCAAAGGAAAATAGGAATGAAAAGGTGAGATAATTTGAAAGTTGACAAAACACCAGAAGGACATGACCTGGAGCTAGAGAGGGCTGGAAAAACCTTCATGTGGGGAGAAGATGAGAAGTTTTGTGAAAAGGTTTCATGTGCTTCTTTAGTAAGGGAGGAAGAATCTTGGTGCTGAAAAATAGAGCCTCCATTTCCTGCACTTCTGAAACAAAGCACTGGATATCACACAGACAGCAATATATCTGGATTCTCTTCTGAATGGAATTATTTCTGCATTTGTAAAGCTAAATTTGATCAAATTCCCACAGGAAGAGAAGCAGGCGCACAGACTGTCTTTTTTTTATTATTTTTTTTTAATAAATAAAGCCATACGTTCATGGTGACAGGCTAACAGCTACAACAGGCTACCAACAACATTAGCAGAAAACAGGTTTCTAAGAGAGAAAGAAAAACTGGATTGCACAGTCTCTTTGATACCAGAAGCAGAGCAGAATTACCAAAGCACTGCAATTGCAAGCCATTCTGGCACCAAAATACCTCCTCCCCCACTGGCTGAGTTCTTTTGCTTCAGCCCTTGATTAGGTGTGTGGACTTCACATGAATCATCTAAATTCCCTGAGTGAACTTGTGACATAGAAATTTGAACACTGGTCTCACCGAGGACCAAAATGTTGGTGTACAGACTTCACAGGGGTGTTAATCACTATTTGGTGTTCATTTAGCTCGTGAATGGACATGGGGCTATGGGAAGGCTGGCTACGTTCAAAGACTGATGAAGTCCTGCTTTACGTACCTTATTGTGGAGCCAGATTTTCCTTTATTTATTTATTTTATTTTATTTTTAAACAATTTTTTTTGTCTTTATCAAGAACTGTGCCCAAAAGCTGAGAGGTGCAAATCACTGCAAGAGCTGGGGCCCAGCACTGTCCTTCTCTAGCCAGACCCTACACAGGCCTGGAAAAGTTATTGTTGATCAGCATCCTCACCAGAAGATCCTCACTGAAATCTGATGGGAATACGGAGCTGGAGAAAAGTTTCTTCATGAGTAATTTCTCATGAGAATGCATTTCCTCACAAAGGAAATTCCCTGTTTCTAGCAAATTTAGTAGCAATACTGCAAAAAGGGAATACTTGCCTCACATTAAAAATTTTTGTTCTTCCCAAGCCAGTAGAGAGAGAAAATCCCTAAGATCTTACAGTCTATAAGACTGCTTTGATCTTCTATTAAAAGTATATAGTATCTGACAATTTCAGTGGTTTATTGTCTGTGTAATTTGATGCAGTGAATGGATTGGGTCAAATTCTCAGCAGGTGTAAATCAACATTGACAACTGCGTTTTCTCCAGTTTCTGTCAGCTAAAGATTTTGGTATGCTTTGAGATTCTCATGTAGCGGTTTGAAATCTTATTTGTGTGGGCCTGGCCAGGGAGCAGTCTCAGGGAAATCCAGTCCCCACAGATGCTCGACAGGTACTTGGGGAAGCAGATTTGGCCTTTCTGTCTGCATTGCTTTGTTTGAGGTTTCTGACCTGCACAGGTTTTCTGTGAGCACCTGGTCAATGCTGTAATGTCTCTAAGATGCAGTTTTCTGTCTGTAAGATGTGGGTAGTAATTCAGCACTGAATTTCTCCTCACTCAAGTGACGCAAGGAGAAACCCATTAATGCAAGGCATTTAGGTAATTGGTTAATGGTGACTATGAGCATCACAAATACCTGGATCTAGTTCTGCAAAGAGATGCACTCATATTTATACGGAGACAAGAGTCAAGCTTTTCTATCTGCTATGGAACCATTTGACATTCTGTGTTGAAAAAGCACAAGACAGGGAAATAAATATCCTAATTGCAGTTCCAGAGAAGAATCATGTGGAAATAAAGAATGGAAAATTGAAAAGTGCTGTTTTAACTTCTGTTGTCATTTGTTCTGCCAAGTTATGTGATGGTTATGAGAAATAAAAGTGCTATTTTGTGGCTCCTGCTCTCCCTCTGTAATCAACCCCTCTCTTTTCTCTAAAGCATCATGACAGCATGTCAGTTAATACTGATCTTACATAGAATTAAATTCTCCCTCTCTCCTCAGATCCCTCAGACTGAGCTCCAGGTCAGGCCTGGAGCACCTGTACTATTCCTTAGGCACACAAGTTGTTCTAGGATGGATTTAATGACATATTCATAATAGATGCTTCGGGCTAAACCCTAAATGTCTTTTTGTACATTCTCAGTCTCTGCTCATGCTCCCAGTGAAACCAGTCATTTCCACCAAACCCAGACTTTGATTTACTAGACCTCAAGACATACAGAATCAATCATCTGCCCTGAGTAAGGTTACAAGGTTCTTCTTCCCATATGTGAAGAAACTGAGGCCCAGAGGAGTGCAGAGAGTTACAGCATGCTATACCATCATACAGAGCCAGGAACACAGACCCCTGGTGGCATCCCATGGAGGTCATCCGGAATTTTTTGTCTTGTGTCATGGCAAAAGTGATTTTTCCTGAGGACTTGCATGAGCTGGTGGCATCAAGGGTCAGCAGGCAAACTGAGTCCAGGAAAGTGAGACGCATGGAAAGAGGCATGGAATCGGGAGAGGAAGAGCAAGATAAACAGAGTACGAGGGCCAGAGTAACTGCGAGGTGGGAGTAGAAGTTGAACGATGGTGGAGGATGTGATAACAGATGAGGCTGCTATAAGAAGCCTCAACTATTAGTAGTATATCAGTCTTCTGTTTTACTTAGCAGTGTGCTGGAAAATGTGATGAATTCAATCTTGTGTAGCTTGTGGAGAGGCAGAGCTACGTACATTTGAAATGCAGAAGATGCCGCGATCTGGAGTGTTTCTCAGCCCCTGTGTTATCTTGCACACCTGACATTTACTGCAGCAGGAAGTGGAGTGCGGTTTATTTCACAACGTTTATATGAAAAACATTCAATCATATGCCCTGCTGTTCATACAGTTGCTAAGAGGATGAGATTGATAGTAAGTGGTCTTGTGAAGCTATCAAGCAGCTTCATATTCAGAGCTCAGATTTCTGCCTATTCAGTCTGCTCAAAAAAGGCCTTTTCAAGACTTTCCAATCTGCCCAAAGGGTCTTTTCAATCTGCCAGAAATTATTAATCCTTGCCAAGATATGATCTCCAGAGAAAACCAAAAAGTCCCAACCCCGTCCTTCCCCAACTCCTTTGCCTGACTCAGCAGGACAGAAATATCATTTGCCATTTTGTCATAGAGTTTTGACCTGTAACTCTTGCCTGTTATTTAATGTGATTTTAGAGCAGGTTCAGTGAGGAAGAGCCCAGCAGTGCCCTGAGCACACACACTGTAGAACCAGGGCCAGCACCAGTCATGCTGCTTGGCCAACACTAAACACAGGTTTTCGCTGGCCAAGTGACATTGCCCAGGGCTGTGAGGAGGTGTGAACCATGACTGCCTAGCTAAGCTGGCACCAAGTCCTAAAAGCAGCGAGGTTATACAGCAAAAGCTGCGTGCTGCCATCAGACAGCTTCCTTTGCTAGTGCGGAAAGGCTACTAAGCTTATGCAAAGCTCTGCTTTGCAGGCAGGCATCTGCAGATACTCTTAAGGATGCTTTTCCACTATAGTTCAGCAGCAGAGAAATGCATCTGCTGCAGACATAAAATGAATCTCAGGGGAAGTCTATTTAAACAGCAAGTTTCCCTCCCAAACTCTCTTTTCATGAGAATGGTGGGAATGGTGGCTTGGGAGGTGTGTTAAGGTTAATGCCCCTCAGCTATCAGCACACATAAGGATTCTCCAGCTGCACTCAGGGAGACTGGGATCAAAAAACTGAGGAGCTGATGGAGTTCTGGCCCTCTTTTTTCCTCTCACATATCGGCTTGACACGCAAGCACAGTCAAAAGTCTCTGCAGTGTTATGTCCATTCAAGAAAAAAGCTTTAGCAAGAGATGTGCTCAGAAATCAAGGCACAGAGTTCATAAACACAGCTCAGGTCTGAGAGCCCACTTTATTATACCAGTGCAGTGATAACTTCACTGGACATAACGTGCCTTTCCCAAAAATCCCCTAGGTTTTGAACATTGCATGGCTGACTGTCCCCTTGGGGAAACTAAAGTGCGGGTGCTATCTGTTCCCTACTCTTCTATGTTGCCTTCAAGAAAAAATGCCAAGAGGATTCATCCAGAGACTCCAGACAGCTGGAAAAGCTGCAGACACAGCTGAAGTGGACATTGATAAACACTTTCTGCAGTTCTGACTACAATTTTTTCTGCCCAATGCCAAATGACTGATTGCATCATCTCTCTCCTGTTGCTACATCCTCAGCATCTAATTTCTCTGTCCAATTCCTTCCTCAGTTTCCTACACCTTCTTTCCAGTCTGCTTTTCCCCCATCTAGGTTAGATTCCTTGCATGACGACCTTCACTGTCATACTTTTCACTGTTTTTATGCATGCTGCCCCTACCACTGATATTTTCTGTTTCACACAAATATATTATGAGCTATCAGTGGCAGCTGTCCCTATTCTTAGCTGGTCCTTCAAGATGGCCTTACTGAGCCTGGCTGGAAGTCAAGCATCTCTAAACCTATTAGTAGGCATAGTTTTCCAACTCCTACCTCAGTGATTGAAATGTGTTACACAGAATCACAGAATGAGTAGGGTTGGAAGGGACAACCTCCCTGCTCAAGCAGGGAGCATACAGCACAGAATTAGGTCCAGGTGGTTCTGGAATACCTCCAGTGAAGGGACCCCACATCCTCTCTGGGCAATCTATTCCACTGCTGGGTCACTGCACAGTAAAGAAGTTCCTCCTCATGTTCAGGTGGAATTTCCTGTGCATCAGTTTCTGTCTGCTGCCTCTTATCCCATTGCTGGACAACACCAAGCAGAGCCTGGTCTGTTCTCTGACACCTCCTTTCAGATACTTATAGACATTGATGAGATCCCCTCTCAGACATCTCTTCCTGAAACTGTACAGGCCCAACCCTCTCAGCCTTTTCTCATAAAAGAGATGCTCCAGTCCTTTAATAGTACTTTGTTGTCTTCCACTGGACCCACTCCAGGAGCTCCATGTCTCTCTTGCACTGAGGAGCCCAGCAGTGGACACAGCAAATGTGGCCTCACCAAGGCAAGTGGAGAGGCAGGATCAGCTCCCTTGACCTGCTGGCAATGCTCTTCCTAATGCACCCAGGATGCCATAGCCCTTCTTGGCACAAGGACACACTGCTGGTCATGGACACCTTGTTGTCACCAGCACCCCCAGGTCCTTCTCCACAGAGCTCTTCTCCAGCAGGGGGGTCTCTGGCCTGTCCTGGTGCCTGGGGTTGTTCTCCCCAGGTACAGGGTCCTGCATTTGTCTCTGTTGAATTTCGGACAGTTCTTCTCTGCCCACCCCTTTCAGTTGTCAAGGTCTGGAAGGGCTGCCCAGCCCTCTGGGGTATCAGCCACTCCTCACAGCTTTGTGTCATCAGCAGACTTGCTGAGGAGGCATCTCCCCCTTCATCCAAGTAATTGGTGAACAAGCCCAGTATTGAAACTTTGGGATACTGTAGATTGTTAAACAAAGCCATAGGTCTCAGAATGATGAGATGTGATATCATGCAGGCATAAAGGCAGCAGCACCATGACAATGCTAAGTTATCATCTTTGATAGCCAAGAGAGACAAAACCACAGAAATTCTCAGTGTGTTGTGAGCAACCAAAAGGAAAAAATGCTTTCCCAAAGCACTGCTGTATGATAGTCAGGATATAGCAACCTGTATTCGGTTCATGCTCTGCCACTAATTAATTTGTTGGGCTTGTAACCAGATAACAATGCTGTGTTTCAGAGCAACCATCTGCAAACTGAGTGTAGTACTTACTGAATCACAGGCATGTTGTGAGCCTTCATCAATCAATTACGGTTTTAAAAGGAATCTCAACTCCTGGCCCAAAAGTATAAGTCATCATAATTTATATTCTTGTTAGGATTTTTTTATATGAGACCTTATTCTATTCTTTTCTCATAACAAATGTGGACTAGGCCAATTCTCAGTGGGTTACTCCTGATTTAAATGTGTATCGGAGAGCTGAGAATCAAATCTCTCATCTTTAGACAGAGGAAGGCTCTTGATACTGTAGCCATTTACTCTCCCTTGAAAATGGAAGCTGTTTAAGAGCTTTGTTTGACTTCAACAGCAGGAAAATGTGCACCTCACTTTGCTCAGCATCAATCCTTTTTAAAGCATATTGTGTGTTTACAAGCTGTCTTGAGCACTGAAATTGATTTTAGAGCTGGGCAGTTATTAAAGGTTCATTTTCCTTCCCTCCTCCAGTTTCAAACCAAGTGATAATACAAGGTGGTGGGAAATTCTCTCCATGAGCTGCTACTGCCTTTGCCCTGACTCTGAGTTTCTCAAGAAAGGTTTTCACTGCATTATATATCCTGCCTGATCTCTACAAGTAAAACTATAATCTTCCTTTCAAAGAAACAGTTTAGCTTTGTGTGTATATACAGGTTGGAATTTATTTTGGAAAATATCTGTAAGAGAGTCTGGCACAGCTAAATGTAATTGAATTAGCAGAGCTTTGAGCTTCTGCTGTGGTCTTACTTCAATTTCAAGACAGTTAGATACAGTAATAACAATATTTAGCATCAATTTCTTAATTACTAGCCAGTCCAAGCACTGCCTGAATTTGGTGAGATAAAGCTGACAACTCCAGCATGTCTGTGGAGAAGAGGGAAGAAGCTTTTCTTCCACTTGCTCTACAACAGATTGGCTTGCTTGGCCCAAAGTTGTCTTAGGTAGAGTTCAAATTGTACTCAATTAGAGTATTCAGGGATTACATTGAAATATTCAAGCTGTGGACCACTGAGGCAGGTTTGCAAGAGATGCAAGTGGAGGTAATGGGGACACCCCATAGGGTGCCCATCTCTGTTTGTGAAAGATCTAAGCTAATGCTGCAGCTGGATACCCAACCTGCCACAGGTTTTTCCTGCAGCTTTGGTAAATGTCTCAGCTCCCTACCTGAAAAATGGTATATGCAGGAGGAAAATGTTGGTTGGAAAAAGAGTTTCCATTTTTGGAAGGTGGTCAGGTCATAAATGATGGGAAGAGAGGCCAGAAAAATGTTAGAACAAAATGCACTCTGAAAATTATAGAGATATCTGAAGGGTGAGTGTATTCATGTGCCCTCAAACAGGAAAAAAAAAACCTGAATAGAGGGAGGTGTGGAAGAGTCCACTCAATCTCTTCCAAGTAAAAAGGATGAGCATACATCAAGCATTTATTCAAAGGAGATAAAAGCAGAGAACCTGCTGTTCAGGCAGTCAACACAAAGAAGTAAGGTAAAACAGCACATTTCATTCACATTTTTTCATCTTTTATTTAGCCTTATTCTAAATATTCTGAGCAATTATTTTTTCTGGGCAGGGCAGGACAATTCTACAGCAAATATTTGTGATAGTTCCCATTTTCACTTTACAGTGGCATTCCATTAGCAACAGTTGTAGCTTATTGCACTACCCAGAAAAGCCCCCAGCAAATAGTTTACTTCTTCAGTTGTGATTTTAATGAAACGCACGTTCCCACCAATTCATTCAGAAATTGTTGCATTAAAATACAGTACCCACTGCTGCAGGGAGATGTCTCTCCCAGAGCTCTGCATCTTTGCAGCTTTGGTGATGGTGGTGATGGTGGTGAGAACTGTACCTGTAACAGGGATCTTTCTTTCTGCTTTGCCAGGCTTCTCCTCAAAGACTTATTCTTGTTCAGGGGCAGTATGCATTAAGTATTACATTGAGGCATCAGCTGCAGTAAATGCACAAGTGACAGTCACACTGTGAGCATTTGGTAACCTACAAATAGATCTGGAAGTCACATTGGCTTGGGAAACTTAGACAGAGTCAATTCAGTAACCAATGCATCAATAACCAACACCTTTGCTGCATTAATTCCTCCAAGGCAGCTCATTCTTCTATAGTGTGCCTACAAGACGTGCATACATTACCAGCACTGACTGATGCCGTCCCTGTAGCTGCTCATGTTTAATGAAAGCTTTGTGCCTATATATAAATCCCGTGTTTGAGTGAAATATCTTCCAAATCCTTCACAGCAGTTCTGGAGGAGACCTTTGGCTTGTATACTGAGAAGTGAACTCACCCTTTCTGCCAGGCACAGGCTCTGCGGAATAAAAATGATACATGAGTATAAAAATAGAACAGAAGAGACTATTTAGGTTGGACCAGATGCTCACATTCCTGCCACCTAGGTGGATTTAATATTAGTGAATTCCCTGTAAAAAGAAACGAGTGTGGGAAAAATACGAAGCGTAGGTCTGATCCTGTTCTTTTTTTCTCCCACGTGTGAAGTTGCTTCACACAAGCCACTCTCCCTAAGTCAATGAGACTCTTCGTGCATGTTTTCTGTCACTGCTGATTACTTTCAAGAGGACTGTCATGTTGCAGGCACAGGGGGAATGGAGGCAAGAATTAAAGCACCAGTCTGCTGTTCTACCTGCTTCTGCACAAACACTGCTTGACGAAGGGAAGGCTGTTGAATCATATGAGCCCTGCCCGAGTGTATCCAATAGAGGCTGCACTCCTTTGAACAT
This sequence comes from Anabacerthia variegaticeps, assembly GCA_035583185.1. Taxonomy (NCBI): domain Eukaryota; kingdom Metazoa; phylum Chordata; class Aves; order Passeriformes; family Furnariidae; genus Anabacerthia; species Anabacerthia variegaticeps. The sequence continues at coordinate 146,430,264 of JAWWEW010000078.1, read as the reverse complement.
CAATGGGAAAAAGGTACAAAGAATAAAATGAGAACTGCACAGGGAAGGTTCCCTCCTCCATCATTTTCCCAAACTGCTGCTCTAAGGACACAGGTATATTCTCCCAGTAACCAGAGCCTGACTTCCTCTTGCACTAAGTCGAATAAGTTCATGGTCCACAAACACTGCAGTGACTGTGCAAATGCACACATCTGGCAGAAGCAAAGGACATGAAGAGAGCTTGTGTAGCTAAAAGGGAAGTTTGACTCCTCACTTATCATCATAATCTTTGCATTCCTGATAACAACCTGATCCAAAGGCCACCAGAGCTGATAGATATGGCTATGACAGTTTTTGAGTCAGGCATTGCATTTTTAACTGAGCCACTTCCCAGTTTGTAAAATTGCAATGCTTATCTCACTGCTGCTGCTGCATTGTGAAGGACAGATTTCATTCATGGCCAGATCATTTAATGAATGAATTTTGTAGACTTGCAGAGAAGAATTTTTATGGGGGACTTCTGGTGATTCCTAATCACTGAAAATGCAATTTTTTTTTTTTATGTATTGTCAGTCTCACTGCGCATTGGAATTGCTACAGATTTGAAGCCCCTCTCTCATGCAAACAGCATGGCAACAACTACTCCTCTCATGAATTGCCATTCAAAAGAACATCCAAAAATTCAGCAAAATTCAACACCAGGCAGGTGTTGATCCATATCTCCTGTTTCCTAAGGGCACATAGCCCTGGAAAGCACAATGACTCTTTTATTGCACTAATACAAAGAAATCCCCCAAAGGGCCAGAGACATTTCAGAGGGCACAGTGAGCCAGGGCTACACCTCCTTGTTGTTCACCTGTACACATGGAGCCTCTTACTCTTATGTAGTAGAGATGGGGATGCCACACAGACATGTTACAGTATGGCCCTGCATGGGGGACAGTGGCTAAAAATGGGGCTAGCTTCTTGAACTTCAAGGTCTTAACCAAGCCATGATGGCATAGAGAAATTGCACAGTGTGTTCCCTCTTCCAGCACAGGGCCTGGGGATCACTGAAGGAAGCCTGGTCTAAAAAGGTAAAAGGGAGTGCTTTTCCTGCTCTGAATAACAGATCCACTGAACCTCTTCTTCAGGGAGCATGAGAATTTTTCATAGTATCATAGAATGGTTTGGGTTGCAAGGGAACCTTGAAGATCATCTTGTTCCAACACTCCTGGTGTGGGCAAAGGCATCTTCAACTAGACCAGGTTGCTCGGCTCCCCATCCAACCTGGCCTTGGCTTGAACTTCTGCTGAGGATGCAAAAAGTTTTAGCTGGGTTCAGGAAGAGAGCGGACAAGTGCTAGGGAGAAAGATCCATCATGGGTCACTAAATAGAGCAACTTACTGAGAACTCAGAAAGTCACAGTTTAAAATAGTCTGAGGTTGGGACAATATTTAAGGAGATGAGAAAGGACCATACACAGTCATTCTGTTTGCATTTGTCCCTTTTGTCTGGTAGAGTCTCTGCAGGTGAGGGACTTCTGGGGTTAATGAATCTTGGCCTGAACCAGAATGGCTGTTCTGGTCATCTTTGTGCCACCATTTCCAGAGAAAGAAAGAAGTTTCTTGATAGCCTGTGTAGAAGAATAAATAGGTTAATTCTTCTTCTTTCTAGTATTGATCATAATTTTCAGTTATTTTTCTGGTTCAGGATTTTTTTCCTTTTCTGTTTTTTTCTGACTCTAGTGTTTAATCTAGAAGATGGCTCATGGATTGGCAGCTCTAAGCCCCTTCTTGCACAGAAAGAGACATTGGATGTCTCAAGGAGAATCACTGACAGGTCCACAGAAGGGACCAAAGAAGTCCACAGAAGCAACTCAAAATCCAGGTGCCTTTCTGCTAGCTCTTGCCTTCCTTGCAGAGGGAACTCGAGGTGAGACAGGAGAGCTGCTGTGACACAACAGACACAACAGCACCTACACACTCTTACCTTGAACATGGAAGATTTCAAATTCCCATTAGCTTTATGTGGGGAGAGTAGATGCAATGCTGGGTTAGCACAGCTGTCAGCAGCCAGGGCACCCACTGCACACCTACCTTCCAGCCTGTGCTCTCTCCCTCAAGTTAGACTAAACTGAGAGGAGCTATGTTATTGTGTTGACACTTTGAGTTAACCCTCCTTTTAGTGATTCAACATGGCTTGCTCCTTTGGTAATTCCATATATAACAAGATAAAAGACTATTTATTTTCTTTTATCTTAAGGAGAAAACTTTTGTCCAAGAATCTTTAGTCACTTCTGTCTATATTAAAGAGAGAAATGCTCTTCCATTTACCCCTTCTACCCTTTCCTGTCAACTTTACGAAGAGATATTTTCTAGATTTTTCATTTTTACAGTTTCCTTTTCTTTCAGTCATGCTGCACACCCTGGGTTCAAATCCTGCACTCAGGCTGAAAATGAACTTTCTGTTCCTGGGTGTGTGTGTCTCTGCCTCACACTTGGGTGATGCCAGCTCAGCCTGGCACTTCAGCAGAGCCTGTGAGCTGAGCCATAGATCATCCTGCACAATGTCAATCCTTCTCCCTGGAGTTTGCCTGACATCTCTGTTGTAGATGGAAGGATCGAAGGGCACTTCTCTTTGGAAGTTAGTGGCTCTGTGGTTGAAATATATATTTGCTGATGAATCTGTATGAGCAAAGACTGGTCTTCAGAATAGTGGATACTTTCTCAGCAACAGGGTCAGCAAAAAAGAAAATCACAGATTCTTATGGATGTAAGTAGACATTTTAAAAATGGACTGTTACTTTTATCTAGGTGAAACCTTTGTGAATAACACAGAACGACAAATATTTCATGTTCCACACCTCAGCAAAAAGCTAATATTCAGATACTTCTCCAGAAAACACTACACCAATCAGCAAGTTGTCACCTGGTCAGAGGAAGGCTGCAAGCCCCTGGCTGTGCCTGCACCCCCCCAAACTGTCACACTACTCTGTGCCCTAAGTCCCATGGGGACCTCATCCTTTCACAGCTGCCCACAGGCCCCACTGACTCCACACTAACCACCACTTTCCAGCTAAAGGTTAATTACTCCAGGGGACATTTCCATCCAAGCTGTTGCCCGCAGGTTGCAGTCCCTGCCTGAGTGCTATTTTTAGACCATCTCCTTCCTTGCTATTGATCCCAGTCACCCTCTGTTAATTAGATACACACAACACACACAGCATTTGCAACTCATTTATCAATTCTGTTCAGCACCTCCCTCCCCTGAGATGTAATTTGGAGCCCTCCTTGAATCATGCTATTGATCTTTCCCAGCAACTTTGCTATAGGATTCTCTGTGTTGCAAACTATTTATAGATTCCTCTTCTCCTGCTCTCCCTTGGGGAATCAGAAATGGGCAACAGTAATCAGACTTCTATTTTTAAAGAGTGGATCGAAACCAGATATTTCCTCTTTTCTCCTCCTTTTCCCTCCTTCCCCCTGTTGCTGGTCTGTACAGGCTTCTTTTGGCAGGTGAGATCTTGTTGCTGCATGTGGTGCTGTAACAATCCTGGTAACACTCAGGTGGTGTGATGCAGAATTTGCCCTGGGTGAACTCTTGTTTGCTGAATTGAGGAAATGAATTCTTCATCGTCCCTGCATCAGGAGTTTCACAAAGGGCTTTGTGACCAGTTTTGTCTGCTCAGCTTGGGGTGCACCTTTCAGAGGGCTTCGTTCTTGGAGACTGACTTCTGATCTGATCCATCTGCAAGGCACTGGGTTCCCACTGCCCCCTCATATCTCAGGAAGTGTATCCAAAGACAGTGTACAGCCATGAGTCAGACAGAGTTGTTTTCAGGGATGGAGGGTTATAGTAACTAGCCCTGGGGTCCCAGGGTTTGAGAAAGACCTAAAACAAGGGAATGTCACCTGAGGCTCAGAGAAGTCAGGACCAGCTCAGCCTTCAGTTTGTAAGGCTGAAAATCCCAACCCTAACTCAGGAGGAGGCCTACAGTTCCCATGGGCAAGGCAACACCAGGAGGGACAGCCTTGCCTCAAGGAGTACCTAAAAGCTCCTGTGGTAACACCTGCTGCTGGGAACCTGATGGTCAAGTGAGAGGCGGGATGTGGCTAGAGGCCCTGAGGGATTGCATCCTCCCAGGGTGGTGGTTCAGGAGCTGTGGGGCTGGGAATGGACCCTATGAAGCTGAGCTGTCCCTACGAGCCATCAGGAACATTTTGGTGGGGGTGTGTGTGTGTTCTATGTAAGGATCATAGAATCACATAATGGTTTGCATTGGAAGGAACCTTAAAGATCATCTAGTTCCACCACCATGCCATGGGTCTATGTGCATCCCTGTGCTTGGGGGGCTATGCTGAGGTTGGGGAAGGGGCTGGTGGTTTGTGGAGGGCTGTAGTTTGGGCAGGTTTTGGTGCATGTGATGCTGTGGTGCATTTGGCTGGGGATCTGAGCGAGTTATGGTGTGTGTGGCTGTGGTGTGTTATTGTGGTGTGTGTGGCTGTGGTGTGTATAGGTCAGTGTGTGTGTGTGGGAGCTGCCTGAGTGGAATTGCAGTGTGTGGAGCTCTGTGTGCGTGGAGTGTCAAGTGGACAAGATGTGAAGGTGCAGTGAGTGGCTGTGGTGTGTGTGACTGTGGAGTGTGATGCCTGGGATGTGTAAAGCTGTGTGTGTGTGGTTGGTGGTGTGCATTGCTTTGGTGTAGGGCTGTACAGGTGTGTGCAGGACTGTACAGGTGTCTGCATGGGGGCCATGGCACATGATGCTCAGGGTGTGTAGAGCTGTGCGTGTGCGTGGTTGGTGGTGTGCAATGCTCGGGATGTGTAAGGCTGGAAGGTGCGATGGTGTGTGAAGCTCAGGGCGTGGAGCTCTGCCTGTGTGTGTCTGCCGGAGGTGTGCGGGGCTGCATGTGGCAGTCTGTGGAGCGTGGTGCTTGGAGCTGCGGTGCGGCAGAGCTCAGCGTGGGGCCGGGGGGAGGTGGGCACAAACCTGGCCTGGCCGCTGCCCCCTGCTCGGCTGGGAAGCAGGAGGGGCTCCGGGCTGTCCCTGCGGGCACGGCACGAACCCGCCCCGCTCCGGGCTGTCCCTGCGGGCACGGCACGAACCCTCCCCGCCGCAGCCGCCCGGCCCCGGGCGTGGCCGAGCCCCGGGGGAGCGGTGGATGCTCCGCAGCCGCTCCCAGCCGCGGCGGCACCGAGCGGGTTAAGGCGCTCCCCGCCGCGGGCCGGGGCGGGCTCCGCATCCCGCATCCCGCCTCCCGCGGCGGAGCGGGCACGGGCACGGGCACACTCACACTCACTCACTCACACACACACACACACCCGCACACGCCCGCACACACACGCTCTCACACACGCGCGCAGGCGATGGCTGCGGGGCGCGGGCTCGCTTCTCCCCGAGATGATGTCAAGAGCCCGGGAGAAGGAGGAGGAGGAGGACGGTTGCTCTTTTTCTTAACGGCTTTGTTCTAAAACCACCCTAAATAAAGCAGCCCCCGCCCAGAGCGCCGGGGCAGCAGCCGTGAAAGTACCCTATTATTTTTCCATTCTTTTTTTTTTGCTTCTTTTTCTCCCCTTTCCCCCTCCCCTTTTTTTTTCTTATTATTTTTTTTTTTTTTAATTTTTCTTCTCCTCTCCGTCTTTGTGCCCGCCTGGGGCCGAGCTCCCCTCCCCGCTCTCCCCGGGAGAAGCCGCCGGCATCCCTCCTCTCCCTCCGGCATCCCTGCGCCCGGAGCCATCGCCCTCCGCCGTCCCGCCCCGCCGCTGCCCCGGGCAGGTGCTCGCTCCGCGGCCCCGCCGGCGCCTCCCAGGGCTCCACACCGCTCCTGCCGCCCGCGGGGCGCCGGTCCCGCCGCCAGGGCCACGCCGCCGGCCCGGCGCGCCCGGGGATGCTGCCCCCGGCTCCGCGCCCGCCGCCTCACACCGCCGCCGCCCTCGCCGCGCCGGACGCCGCTCCGCTGCCCACGCCGCGGCCACCTGCAGAACCAGCAGCAAAAGCAGCAGCAGCAGCAAAAGCAGCAGCAGCAGCAGCAAAAGCAGCAGCATCCCGGCTCCGCGCCGCCCGCCGCTCACCGCGGCGGAGAGAATAGAGCGCGCATCCCGGCGCGCCCCGCCCGGCCGGCGCTCCCGCAGGCACCTCGGGCCGGGCTGCTCGGGTGCCCGCCGGTCGGAGCCCGCCGCCCGCCGCCCCTCGCCCCGCTCCGCCCCCGCGGATGGGCGCGCTGCCGCCGCCCGGCCCGCCCCGGCCCCGCCGCTCCGCCTGAAGAAACTTGGGACGGCGGCGGCCCCCGCCTCCCCCGCCGCGCCCCGCCCGGGCTGCGGGCGACCCTTCCCCGCGCCGCCGACACAACTTCGCGGGGGGACCCGCCCGCCGCAGGACTCCGTGCCGGGGCCGCCGGCCCCTCGGCGGGGACCCCCTGCCCCTGGCCTCGGTGCTGGGGAGGAGCGGGGGTGCCCTGGATGGCCCTGCGCACTGGGACGGCTTGGTTTGGGCAGGTCCTGCGCAGAGTTTCCCGGCTTCAGGGCACCTGGTCCCGGCGCTCCAGCAGCCTCCTGTGCCTCTCTTCCTCGCAGGAGCCCGAGCCGGCGGGCGGAGAGCGGCCGCCGCCGCAGCACAAGCTGCCCCGGAGCAGCGGCAGCGGCGGCGGGCGCCGCCAGCCCCCCCGGCGGCTGCTCCCCTGCTGTGGCTGCTGCGGCCTGTCGGATCCCCGGGCGGCCAGGGGGGGACATGGTCCCCTCACTCGCCCCTTGCTGGCGGCCATGAAGAGGCAGAACGTGCGGACCCTGTCCCTCATCATCTGCACGTTCACCTACCTGCTGGTCGGGGCTGCCGTCTTTGATGCCCTGGAGTCCGACAACGAGATGCGGGAGGAGGAGAAACTCAAAGCCGAGGAGATCCGGCTCAAAGGAAAGTACAACATCACCAGCGAGGACTACCGGCAGCTGGAGTTGGTGATCATGCAGTCCGAGCCGCACCGGGCTGGAGTCCAGTGGAAATTCGCCGGCTCCTTCTACTTTGCCATCACGGTCATCACGACCATCGGTAAGTGTCTCCCCTCGGGGAGGCCCTGTGGGGCCAGCGCCAGGGCTGGGGCTAAAGCTCCCCGGGCTGGGAGAAAGGGAGAGGGGCAGGGAGGCTCTAATATGCAAAGGTGTCAGTGCCGGATGAATTTCTTTGCTTCCCTCCCGTGTTATGTAATTCATTGCTCTTCTTGGGCACTTGTTGGACTTGGCAGTGTCCCACACCTCTTCCCCTAGAGTTGGATTCTCCATCTCCTGAGTGGCACTGGAGAGGAGTGGGGCTGGTCTGGAAAGGGGAATTAGCACTGGCCAGGTGGCTACCATGGATCTGTGGCTTGAGTGGCAAGGAAGAGGGGGGAAAGAGGTAGGGTGATACTCTCCTGGCGTTCCCCTCAGGAAGAAGGCCCTGTTGCCACACTCCTTCTTGCATCTTTGCTTAAGAGACATGGGGAAAACTTAGGCAAAAGGCAGGTGGACGAGAATGAAAATGAAGAGGGCATGGGAACTGGATCAGCTGGGAAAGCCCTTGATGTAGCCAAGTGCAGCCCTGCTCTGCAAACTTTGTTTTGGTGTTGGTGGTTCCCACAGCTGTGGCCCCATTGTTGGGCCTTTCCTGGGCATTCCCAATGTGTTCCTGAAATTTTTATTGCAGCTGGAGTGTCTGATGTGTCAACAGGTCACAGGCTGCATCTCCTCTTTGTGGGCACATGGTCTGAAAGGCAAAATGATGCCTGCTGTCACATCCATGCTGCCCAGCTTCCCAGATGTGCTGTTTCCCAGGACGGTCAAGGGACAGTCACTGGACACAGCCACAGGCTGTCATTTTGTACTTCCCTGCTTCCCGCAGCTAAAGCTGAGCATTTCACACAAAGTTTGCTCCCTGACATGAAAATAAATACCACAATGACTAGAGGCTGCGGAGTGCACACAGAACTGTGCTGAAACTCTGGCTTTGGCTGGATGACAAGGTTTGCTTGCTCTCGTTTTGGATTCTTTAAGGTGGATTTACTGCACCTATTGACAATGTTCTTCTCCCAGAACTTCTACATGTTCCACCCTAGCAACTGGGGAGATCTGAAAAGATTCTTCTAGCTCAGTAGCTGGTTGATAATGCCTTATACTGAACAGGACATGAAAGTAGATCTCATTGATATAGAAGGACTTGGTCTTTTTACCATTTAGACCTTATTACAAGAAATTTTCACACTGCCACCTGAAGATACTGAGTTTTCAGCAGAACGTGCTGTCCACTGCCCTTTGAGAAGTGTCTACTTACATTTGTATTTGACTGTATTATACCTGGGGTAGTCAAAAATTTCCTTTGAAGGACCATCTGACAGTATAAAGCCTATTTACCCTTACAAAGATAAGATTTTTAAGGGATAATTTCCTCTTCTTTTCTGTGATTAGGTATAGTAATAGACAGTACATATATTAATAGCTTATAGAATATTAAGTAGAACGTAACTTTGGATGATGATTTGTATTTCCCGCTGTTCATTAGTGTCAGAACTCCTTTGTCCTTTGGTCACTGAGTCTCTCATCCTTGACCTGTCTCTTGTCACTTATTTCTGCTAAGTGAATACTGGACTGTTGTACCCCGCTGGATTACAAGACTTCCACACACACGCCTGTGTACTCACAGTGCCCTGTACTCCTGCTGGCTGCAATACTTGCTGCGTTCTTCAGCTCAGTTGGTGACAGGTCGAAAGGGCTGTTTGTACAGGGGTTTCGTGGTTTAATCATATTTTACCTGGAAACAAGTACAACTTGCTTGGGAAGCGTTAGCATTTTCTCCTGCAAAGAGCTGGGATTTGTTTAGGAAGCTGGGAGCACCTCAGCATGCAGAGGATAGTGTGCATTTCTGTACGCAGAGGCGCTTTGGGATGTCAGAATTGTTTAAATATAAAAATGTGTATAGCAAGAGGGAACCACTGGGAGGAAGAGTAATAACAAAGAATGGTGCAGAAAGACAGACATTCTGTAACGATTGTTCATTTGGGAAGCTCTGCTCCTGGAGGATATCTGATCCGTCTTTGAAAAGTTTATTAATAGTTGTTGTCTGCATCTTGCCAAATGCACTGCTATTTTTTGTACCATCTCTTCAGTACTAAAGTGGCTTCGTGATGTTATCTGACTACTGGTAGCCTGTAAAAGTGAGCATGGAAGTTTTTTCTTTGATTTCTTATTTATCCTAAAATAATTTGGCTCATCCCGGGGAAAAATTTCTTTCTATGTTGAAGTTCTCAGGAAAATAAAAGAATAGTTCTTATCTAGGCTTCTTGCAGAGAGAAGTGATTTTATATCTTCACACTAATCTTCTATGAAGATTCTTTTTTTTTAAAAAATCTTTGTGTGTGCTCTCACATACATGCCCTCCTCCCCCTAAAACCTTTCAGACAGACTTCCAGAAGTATGTACTGGTGAATGTGCTGTAGTCAGTAGGTACTACAGCAGAAGTGTGTATAACTAACCCTTGCGAGCTGATTTTTAAAACAGAATGAACAAACACCTTGCCTTGGCTAATCTGGAGGGGTACCTCTATCTCCACAAAACCTCCCTTCTGAGAAAACAGTGATAGGAATCAGCGGAGCACAAAGTCGAGCAGTATGCATATGGTTGCAGACTAATTTATGTCTAACTTAATTGTACTCCGTGATATTGCCGTGCTAGCAACATGTCTGAAGCAATTACCTCTTTGCTGTGCTGATTTCAACTACTGTAGCTTTAATTTAATCAAAGGCGTTTGTGGCTGGCCATGGCCCATCAGCCCACTGCCCTCGGTAGCTGGGAGGAGGCTGGTGCTTCTCCGCAGGTGCCGGGGCAGTGACACTGGGGGGTGGCCACAGGAGGGGCGGGGTGGGCACTGCTGCCAAAGGGACAGATCCCACAGTGTCCCCACACCGTGGTGCTGAAGGGACAGGTCCCACAGTGTCCCCACACTGTAGTGCCAAAGGGACAGATCCCACAGTGTGCCCACACCGTGGTGCTGAAGGGACAGGTCCCACAGTGTCCCCCACACCGTGGTGCTGAAGGGACAGATCCCACAGTGTCCCCCACACCGTGGTGCCGAAGGGACAGGTCCCTCATCGTCCCCAGGGCGTGGGGCTGAAGGGACAGCTCAGGCAGTGTCCCCGGGCGCTGATGCTGAAAGGAACAGGTCCAACAGTGTTTCCGGTGGTGGTGCCAAAGGGACAGCTCCGGCAGTGTCCCCCGTCCGAGGTACTGAAGGGACAACTCCGGCAGTGTCCCCTGCTCGTGGTACTGAAGGTTCAGCTCCGGCAGTGTCCCTAGCCCGTGGTGCTGAGGGGACAACTCCGGCAATGTCCCCACTCCGTGGTGCTGAAGGGACAGCTCCGGCAGTGTCCCCAGCCCGTGGTGCTGAAGGGACAGCTCCACCAGCGCCCTCGGGCTGTGGTGCTGAAGGTTCAGCTCCGGTCCATCTCTGCTGCTCCCGGCTCCCCTTATCAGGCAACCTCTGCAGCTTGTTGCTTCCCATGAAAACACATCATTGAAGACCTGCTTGGAAGGGAGCATGAAAACCTGAAACCCTCCTGTGCAAGGTGAAGCACGGAGATTTGGTCAGCTCTCACATTTCCCCAAATCTGTGGCATTTGGGCTAATCATGTAAGTGGAAACTGTTTTTCACCTGGGGCACACTGTATTTTTCTACTCTCCATGTGCAATGTGCTTCCCTCTCTTTCTCTCCCCACCCCCTTTTCTTTTCTCTCTTTTCTTTTCTTTTCTCTCCTTTTCTTTTCTCTCCTTTTCTTTTCTTTTCTTTTCTTTTCTTTTCTTTTCTTTTCTTTTCTTTTCTTTTCTTTTCTTTTCTTTTCTTT
>JAWWEW010000078.1:146398569-146414750 GCA_035583185.1 Anabacerthia variegaticeps | reverse complement strand
TTTTCTTTTCTTTTCTTTTCTTTTCTTTTCTTTTCTTTTCTTTTCTTTTTTCTTTTCTTCTTTTCTTTTAAGTTCAATGTTCACTTACTTTTTTAGTGGTTTGGGGGAAAAACCTCCAAAGTTTCTTAGCAGATTTTTCTTTTTAAGGAGTTAAATGAACTTTTATACATATATATGTAAATATGGCCGATTGCCAGGAGAGGCTTTTGCAGTCATCAGTTGGTTGAAGGGTTCAGTATCCCTTTTAACTGCTTTCATTAAGGAGGTGATTAGGGCATGCCTGTGAAAGGAAGCTCTCTATTAAGGACTCATGTATTTGTTACTTATCAGGATGCTTAGGAGGGAATAGACTATATTGTCCTTTCAATTCCCTGCACTAGCAGGGAAAAAGACCTTTAGAGAAGAGAGGGCAAGTAGTGGGGTTAAAAGGGATGTGATGAGAAGATGATTTTCTCCTTGCTCTCCCGTCACAGAAGAGGATCGCTCCCTTCACTGAGCCTTCTCAGGCAGGAAAATTTCACACAGAGCTTTAGGGCACGGATTGATGAATGAAACCTGCTGTACCTCTCTGTAATTGTGTAGTGCAGGAGATCAGCTGTGAGGAAATACTCATAGGCTCCAAATTGAGGAATATTCTTGACGTATTAAAGGGAAAGTAGAAATAAAAGAGATTTACTCCCAAGGGAATTGTCACTCTCAGCAATTTCTGATGTGTGCCACCATTAACTCATTACAGAGGTGTTTTGGGTGCAGATGGAATATTTTTTTTCTTCCACCTTCTTTTCTTTTGATGTCCTCTGGAAAGGATGTCTTCCTTCTATGCTTAAACCATCCAAGGCTATGGGAACTGTATAAAAAATATACTGTTTTAACAAACTTGTAACCACTGGAGTTTTGAATTGTCACTTTGCTGTATTTCACACCCCTATGGAACTTTTCAGGACTAGACACAGTAGGAAAAGGTGTCAAATATTCTTGTTTCAAAGGTCTAGTCCTCCATTACTTGAACTACTGAACAGTTGCTGTTAGTTGTTAATAGTTTGAACTGCTATGGTGAAACAAATCTGACTTCACTGAGTGAAAATAGTATTTATGGCAGTAATAATTTCTAAAAATCTGCAGTTTGGTTCTTAAGTTAACTTTGCTCTGGATAAATCTGAAATATTGTTCTGCAGTAAAATCAACTCAAGCAGCAGGAAGGAGCTCTGACCACAAGGCTCTGCATGCAAGCTGCGTCGTGTAAGATACTGCATCAGAAATATTTTAAAACTGTTCATGAAATAAAGATGATTGAACTCTCCATTACAATCTTGCATCAGAAAAACACCTCGTACTTGCAGGGGTGACTTGAAGTCTCAGTACTTGCCCACATTTTCTGGCCTTTGAGAACTTCTTGGGCTTCCAGGGGGAGACCATGAATTTCAGAAGAGTGCCTTACAGGTTAAAGCATACCCTATTTTCTGTTGAGGACTAGAAACAGCAGAAGAATGCCCTTTCAGCATTATTCAGGGATGTCACATATACTAGTCTATAAAAAAACCTGGATTGCCCCATACTGCCAAAGAGATAAAAACCCCTGTATTTTGGAATGTGGAAGTGTGGAGACCAACATTTGGGGAGATAAAGTATCTTTCAACATTTGAAGTGATTTACCCACCATCCCTTTGCCACATCCTCTATACAAGCCACTGATCCACTGTTTGTTTGCTTTAGAAATGAGATAAGACTGGTTCTAGGCAACTGATAGTTAAAGCAGTGACCCTGGATCTGTACCATCGGAAGCACCTGGAAATCCCAGTGATTTGACCTGAATTCTTCAGCTGACCTTTCAACTGACAGATTAAGAATTTTGTGATCTTCTCAACCTCTTGCCTTTAGTGTTTCTCCCTTCTTTTGCTGTTCCATGTGGGAATGAAGATCCCAAGAAGATAAAGGAGCTGGTTGCTGCTCAGTCTGTGCTGATGCCTTATCAGCTTTTTCATTATTTTCTGGTATTTTTGTCTGGCAAATGAATAAATGATCGTCCAGTCTTTTGCCAAAAAAGGCTCAAGCTCTTACAACACATCCTGCCTAGTAGTAAAAGGTCTGTTATTTAAAGGGCACTTTTTAAAACAATCGGTACTTTAGTAGCAATGTGTTTGCCTTAATGAGTGCACTCTGCCAGTCAGAGGAAACATCATAAGCTGATACCTGGTGATGTAGGCTAACATAGGCAAATTAGCAGTGTTACAAGTCAGTTAATGAATGTACTTCACATCCAAGAGGTTTATTTTACAGAGTGAAAAGCACTAGGCATGATTCAGAATGGTTTAATTTTTGTTTTCTTCTGAAATATCCCCCCCAAATACATTTTCATTCATAAGCCCTCATACCACTTCTATGCTTGTGATTGTTTATGCTATATGGGTTGCATTCAGGTCTGGTTTGACTTGGTGGACTGGCACCAAAAACAGTTTTTCACAAAGGCTTCATTGCTGTTGCTGTATAATGTTTGAAGTCAGTGTCCTTATGATGTATGTACATCAGCTGCTGGCATTTTGGTATGACAGATTTATTTTTAAAAATTTCAGGAGGTTTTTCTTTTCTCAAGTTGGACTGCAGTAAAGGCTGATGGTATTGAAGAGGTAGAGGTATGGGATGGAAGCTTGGCTCTGAGTATCCAGCAATAGGTGCCACAATGGAAGTTGCTGGGTCTTAAGCCTGCGTGGTTCTGATTTGAGTAACTTGCTGGATCCTGAGTGCAGATTGAGTGATAAGGAGTTAAAAAATATTTCCATGCCCTCCTTAAAAAGAATCCAGCCTGTGGACCTTTTAAAACCTGATCAAAACCTGTCTGTTTCTGTTGAGGTCTGTTCCTGAAGAACTCAAGTGTGGTATACTGAATAAGTAAAGGTGTTAAACAACAGCAAGGGAGCATTACAGTGGCCACAGAATTAAAAAAAAAATAATAAATCCTTCTAGTAATGATACTAGTGAAAGACTGAAATGCATTGCTTAATGGAGGGCGTGGGTTCTTCTTTGCTAGGTCTCGCAGAACAGGATGGACAAGCATCTGTCAAGAATGACCTATACATACTGTTCTGCCTTGCGGCAAGGTATGAACTGTCCTCCTCCTCCCCCCTTATTTTTAATGGTTCCATACACACGGAGGCTGTTTGAAGTTTGTCTTGGATCTTGCTTGGGATCTATGTAAGTTTATCTTGTCCTTTTTTTCTGAAGGTTCCTGCTTCCCTGAGGGATTATCAGTGCACCCTACAATTTTGTCTCCAGCTGAATATCTGGATAAGAATCAAAACCTCTTCTCTAAGCAGCAACTGTTCACTGTTAGCAGTGTCACCAGTTTTTTATGGCTGCTGTTTGAACAGCTCTACCAGTGGCTGTTTCAGGGAAAAACAAACATGCTGCCTATCTTTAAGAGAGATAGGAGAGAACATGGGGAGTTAATGCTCAGTCAACCTAAATTTGATCTTCAGAAGGATATTTGACCAAGCTCTTAATCAGCATGAAAGTACCTAGGGGATAACAAGGGACAAGCTGGAACAAACCCAAATTTTTTTTTAGTGACTCATGTTGGACATCTCTGTGGTTTTTTTGTTTGGTTTTTTTTTTTCCCCTTATTTTATAGCTGATGGTGAGGGAGCAGTAGCTCATGACGTTTATTGCATACATGGCATGATAACAGCATTGAGTTGTCATAATTACAGTATGAAAACCTAGACTGGATCGAATTGCCACAGGTGGGTGCAAAGTCTGGATGGACAGACACTGTGTGCTAGAGGCTGGACTGTGGCTGGACTTATCACATGTGTGAAAAACACATACATTGTGCAGGTAAATGTGTAAATGGGGCAGAAAATGCAAACCCAGTTGCCCCCTGCTAAAACTGCCACCAGAAAATTTTACAATAGGATAAAAAATTCCAGAAATATTTATCACTGGTTCTCTGTCAAACTGGAGAGATATAACATGTACAGTCATACAAGGGTCTATCTTGTGGTTGGTACTATTCAATTTTCCCATTACTGACTTGTCAGATAGAACAGAGAGTACACATATTAATTGTGAGAAGGGTTGCTAGCACTTCAAGGACAGGACCAGAGTACAAAATGATTTTGATAAATTGGAGAAATGGTCTGGAATCAATATGATGAAATTCAATAAAGTCAAGTGCACAGTATTACACTGAAGAGGAAAATATCAAACACATATAGAAAAATGATATGAACTGACTACATGCAAGTACTACAACATCATGGTGATACAGTGGTGAGGCTTCATATTGGAAACTGGGTCCAGTTTTGGGCACACAGTGTTTTGAAATAGGGTGGGAAAAATCAAAATCTTAATAGAAAATTTGATCTTATAGAGTGTGAAGTGGACAGAGATTGTTTAGCCTGGAAAAGAAATATATGGAGAGAGGAATAATAACAGCTCCAAACATGTGAATGTTGTTGTAAAGAGGACATTGCCAAGTTGTTTCTACATACATACTCAAGGTTTACACTTCAGCACTGCAGATGTATGTTCATCATCAGCTGTGAAAACAGCTGTAACGTGATCTGTAAGGAACCTATGAAGTGCCAGTAGTGGGATATTTGTCTGAACAGATTAAACCACTGTCCAACACACATGGGCTTGGTATACTTCAGCCTGCCTCAGATCTGAATGGACTGGGTTATCTGTTGAGGTCCCTCCAAGCCATGTGTTCCTAGGAATGGTGGCTGAGAGCTGCAATATAGGAACTGACTGGTGAATTGAGTAACCCCTAAGTGATGGACTGAGGAAACAGGTCAAATCCTGAAATAGGTCAAATGGTTTATTGAGGTTTCTCTCAGCCCTCAGCTTCTGGGATTAAGCACTCTATGGATGTCTCTGAGTACTGTGTTAGACGTGCAGCAACATTTTCTGTCTGACAGTGGACTTTGTTATGGTCAAGGCTGGACTTGCCTTTAAGACAGCTGTTGTGCTAGAACAGGCATCAATATGCACCTTGCAAATTCTGTCATGCAGAAACAAAGAGGTTTCTCCTGTTTCCCTAAATCCCATGCATACAAACCAGCAATTTCCATAACACAGACAATCATCCAATCTGTTATCTTGGCAGACACCAATGCCTTTCTGCTTTGGAGGAAGGAAATCTATCCCATAATACACCTGTGCAATATATGGCAATGGTGATTTTGTTGCTAACCCCCGCAGCAATCAGTTTATGCCCTCAAGCATGAGATTTGATTATCCTTGTCATTATCTAAGCTACAAATGTTATTAGCAGCCATAAAATTGTCCATTAAAGTGAGAGGAATTACTTGCCTGCACCAGGGGGAGAACAGATAATTTACCACACAGATTTAAGCCCAAACACATGGGTTTTTTTCCAGAAGAACCCTCTAAGCCTTTGTACTATCTCCATTTTTGCATTTCAAGACCTGCTTCCCCCTTCATAGCCTTCAATCTGTGTCTTTTACTGTAACAGTGAGATAGATACATACTGTTGAAATAACCTCAGATATCATGACCCTGTATTTCTTCATGTTCCATATTTTGAATGAATGCTTCCCTAATTCTGGAAGTGTAGATGCCCAAACTTTTGTTAGCTTCCATATTTTCTAGACTTCAGTGTTGGTCTGAACTTCATTTACACAAAAGCAATTCTGGATGCCTTGGGCTGACTTGGCACCATGGAATGACTGTGCATCACTGGTTGAATGTAGGATCAGTTGATTTGCTCCAAGCAGGGCCATTTTTATAGGTTTGCTTGATACTGCAATACTAGGTTTTTATGAGAGGAAAAAGTGATGTAACACAGGGGCCAAGAAAAGATGCTATGTCTGAGTGGGTGAGATCCAGGGTAGTGTCTGAAAAATTTCTTTGTCTTCCCTGGGACTGGCTGATTCATCCCCTTCCCACCATCCTGTTAATTCCTGTTCATATATCAGTTCACCGTAAAACTGCCTTTTTTCCCCCATGTGGTATTGTGTTCCCACCCCCTTCCAACAACAGGGAGTGGGAGAGAACACCTACAGCTTTCCCAACAGACAAAAATGGTGGATCCTGACAGACTGGAACAGATTCTGATCACAGTTGTTCTCTGTAACTCCTGTGAAATTCAGTTGTTTTGATGTATTTGTTGACTTGAAACTGAGATGAATGTGCGCAGAATCTGGTCTGGAGAGCCTGTATTTTGAAGGAAGCATCCCCTCCTACTCACCCAACAAATTTACACACACACAGTGTAGCATCGATATTAGCTCCTGTAGCAAATGGAAAATGTGTCAGGAGCCTGAAAGGAATAGAAACTGTTCTCAAACAGGGCTTAAAAAAGTAAACAAACATCATATAATGAACAAAATCAATACAGTTCCATATTAGCCATTACAGATATCTCTGTCTTTGTCTGCATCCTACTGTGCACGTTTCAGTGCTGTGGAAAATGTAGAACCCAGGGGACCTAATTTCAGAACTTGGAGATGGTGTGTTAAATGCAAGGCCTGGAGTAGAAGGCCTGGCTGAGATTTGTGTTAAATAACAGAATAGGTTTTCCCCTTGAACCTGCTCAAAGAGCATCAACTGAATGAAAGAAATGTAAATATATATCCAAAATGGATATATATTCATGGGTGTTACAACATTATGAGAAACAACTCCTCAAAAGCTCTTTTTTCCTGAGTCATCCCGACCAACTTAACAAATGACTTTGCAAGAACTAACGTTGGGTTCAGGACGTCCAAGAGCCTTTCAGCTTTCTGCATTCTAAAATCTTTGTATTCCTCAGCCACTCTTTTGCTTGGAGGGAATCCGAGACGGAGGAATGTCCTTATGCTTTCCAGCCTTCGCCTCATGGCCTTCCATTACTCTTCTTGTCTTCCAACACAATCAATAATATTCAAGCTATTCTTTTGGGCTTCTCTATTGAATTTCTTCAAGCCAGGTTACTCTTGGCTGCAGAAGACATTCCCTCTTCTCGCTTTCCTTTGAAAACTTGATGTCCCTACTTATCCAGGAAGCAAGAGTCAGGGCTACAGACTAAGCAGGTGGTTGATGCTCTTCCTAACCAGAAGATGACATTATCACTGGCCTCAGTGGAATTTGTGTTAGGTTTAATAGGAGAAAATGCTCCTGTGACCCAGAACCAGTCTTTGACTGCTTGCCTAGTACACTTAATATGGGGGAACATCCTGTGTCTTTTGGATGGTGACTTTTGCTTCCATTCACAGTGCAGAGCTCTTTGCCAAGGAGAGGCTGGCAAGTTTTCCTGCCCAGCACATTGGTAGAGACTTTGAAGAAGAGGAAGAAGATGGAAACATCTGTTAGGACAAAATGGACCATTGCTTGGAATCCTACATTCAGGTGATTTCCTGAAAGAGAAATATTTGGGTTTGGTGGTCTTTGGTCTTTTAGTGTTTTAATTCCATATATCAAAAAAGTTGTGCATGCTCACTGAGTCTGCTGGAGAGCCACAGGAGCTGTGCCTCTCTCTGTTTGCTTTTCTAATAGAAAGATAGAATGTGTCACCGAAGTGTAGATTGATTGATTGATAAAAGGATAGATAATTTATTTTCTTTTGTATGTAACCTTTTAATATGATGTGCTCCAACCCTTTTACAAGTGTCCCTCTGGGAAGCCTTCTGGGAGGTCCACAGCCTTTCATCTTGAAGGAGAGACATAAGGCTCTTGTCTCTCCTCTACCTTCTACTTCACCTCCCAGTTGCAGTGCTTGATGTCGATCTCGCTGCTCAGAGTGCCTGCAGTGGGCATGAGACCCGGGGGCCTGGGTTTCTTTAATGGCAATCTGTGAGCTTGTGTTCAGAGACAGGCAGAGAGATCAAAGGCTGTGCAAGTGCACCGCGCTTGATTTTGCTTACACCAATACAAATCGATTGACTTCACTGAGTTATGAGGGATTTACAGCTAGGGGAGAACAGATTCTGACCTAACGGCTCCAAAAGAGGCTTTTCTTGGATGAGCAATGTAATTAGAGCACTGGAACAGACAGATTTTGTGACTCATCTGTGGGTCTGCAGTCTTTTCTTTGCTTCTAGTAGGGTGTTCACTAATGTCACCACACTTTCATTTCACCCGTGGGCTGATCTAATGAAGGACCAACCTTTGACAGAACAGAGATTTCTGTTCAGCTGCAAAGCATCCTCCAATCTTCATCACTGTGAAAACTTCAAGCTCAGGACCAGACACTGGGGTAGTGGAAAATTTTCACTTTCTTCCTTTGTTTTACTAAAGCAGAGGATTAAAATGAGTAGAAGAAATGAGGCAAGGGCCAGAAAGAATGGATTGATGGCTAAGTCCACTTACCAATCTCAAATATGTGTCTTACTAAGGGGAAAAATGAGGGAGCACATGTGCCAACACCTGCTTGCTCCATATATGCAGCTGGAAAACAGTATAGGTATTTTGAAATAAGTAAAGCTCCTTCTCAGAGTTGGAGGTCTGGGCATGGAATATTTTTGTTAGAAGGTACCAGTTCATGAGACTGTAAGGCATTCATTTGGGAAACTTTGTTGAGAACTTTCCCTAAGTTTGAGGAAGGGGAGGTCATAATGGTCAGTGTAAGAGAGGCTAAGCATTTGTTCAGGATGACTGGAGGTGAGGACAGTCACAAAGCTTGCATCCTCCTAGTGTCTGGAGGCTACACTGAACACAAGGACCCAGCAGAGAAGTGACAGCACTCAGGAGGACATGGAGGTGATGCTGCTTTGGCTGCTGCTTCTCCTTTGGTCCCAGTGCAACAGGAACTAGATCCAGGGGCCAGCTGTTGCAGTTTGGCTAGTGGCCATGACCATGACAACAATGGTAGCAGGGTTGTGTCAGGGCAGAAGCCTTACTCTGCTGCATATATAGCCCCACCTCTTTCTCATCCATCTCTCATTTCAGCTGAGCTTGAGATGTGAGACCTCTTCAGCACCAGGGCTGCTGCAGCAGCAGGCAGCTGTGGCCTTGGTCAATCCACCAAAGTAACAAGGAGACAGTGGTTTCAGGGAAGGGTAGGGAGGTAGTGATGCAATGGACTAGAGTTTAGCATTGGATGACACCATATCTGGCATTACTGATGGTTTCTTCAAAAAGATTAGGGGCCATTGATATGGGGGACTCAATGGAGGTGCCTGTCTTATACGCAACCTTGTCCTTCGTGCCTGTGTGCTCTGTTCTGAAGATTTCAAGGTGCCAGAGTGCATCTGCTCCAAAATCACAAACTGCTGCAGCTGTACCTCTGCTAGATTTAGCCCTCCCGAGTGGGTTGCTGCTGGTGCGGTGCTCAGAACAGATTGTAAGACCCACCTGGGAAGAAGGTGAACCGCTATGTGTTCAATCGTGTGCTTCACCACTTGGCAGTGACAATAGCACAGATATATGTGCAATTGGATTTGATGTTGGTTTTCTTCTGATTTGCCACTCATTGAAACTTAGAGCCAGTCATGATGATTGGCCCTGTCCTTGGATTCAAGCCCTGCTGCACTGGGCTCTGTACCAGCATGAAATTCAGAGTAATTTCAAAAAAGTGTCTAGAAGACCACAGAACTAAATCTCTATTTTAAAAAGTAGCTTTTGCACTTAGGAGACTGGTTTCCAAGCCAAATAAGCTCATACCTGCCAAAGATGGGTTTAGAAAACAGGTTGGTTGGACTATGAAGTCATTGAAGAACATGAGAAAAATATGCCTTTCAGGACAGTTTATAAAAAAGGTATGCAGGTGCCTGCTAACTCTGAATCCTTTGGTAATCCACTTCTTCAGCTACATGCCACACAAACATCCCTTGGAAGATCTTCCTCTCCTGTTACTCCTGAGGCAGTAAGTCACCATGTCACCAGTATTAATGAAAGCTCCAGCCTGCTTGTACACAGACAACAAAACTCCTCTTTCTGCCTGCTGAATCATGAGGTGCCAGCTCACCTTGATTTTCACAGGAGCTTGATGAATACCTGTAAAACACAGGAGTAAGTCTCTTCCTTAGAGAAATTTATGTTGCTTTGAAACAAGACACAAACAAGTGCAACAAGTAATAGGATGGAAGGAGAGGAAATGAAAATACTAACAGTTATATTCTACTGATTGCTTTCAGTTGCCACCATAACTGTCAGCTGAAGAATTTATTCCAAGAAAGATACTGGCCTTGTGGGCTAGTTCAGGGACATATTTTGTATTCAAGATGCTGTGAGAAACAATGCCTGGAGGCATTTTTTGAAGAAGCCAAAAAGTGATATTCACAGCTGGCACAAATGGCATTGCAGATGGGGAAGTGGGTGATGAGAAAAGGGATCTGGGAAAGATGGAGCAGGGCTGTGTGGTCATGAAAAGCTTGAAGTTGGGGGAAAAGGAGAAGTCTGTAGTGAAAGAAGAGTGAAGTTCTTGAGGTATTGTGCTGTTCAGAATAGAAATGTTGACCTTGGTTTCCTTTAATATTTTTTCCAAGGTAGATGAGGATATCCCACCTGAATGGGGTAGCCTGAAGATATGGTTCATCACAGTCTATGCCAGTGCTATTTAGAACAGTTACAATTTGATTGACCTTTCCTTGATGTGCTGGTGGTAACTGCACTTGGCTGAAGGCTTCCTTGCATGATTGTGGGGATCTGGATACAGGAAGCACTGTCCTTTCTGAAAGAGTCTGAAGCAACGTATTTTATTTTTTAAGCCTCCAAGATAAGCACTACCATATGTCCCTAAGCTATTTGCACTGCACAGCTATCTGTAATATGGTCTAATACAACATAAGAGGTTCACACAGCTCACAGAGCTGCAGTACAGGCAGGGTTGAAGCAACCCAGCCCAGTATTGTCCAAACCTACAGGTTTTGAGTGCTCTCTGCACTGGGTTTTGCATCCTAGCATCAGCCTCTTTAGTAGCACAGCTCTTTTTAATGGTCACCAACACTTTAGCAAACTTTGGAGTTAAAACTCTGATGAGTGAGTAATAAAATTCTTTGTAATGTTCTGATCTGTGGAGATATTTGTCTGTGGAAACAGTTATACCTCAGCAGGATTAGACAATGTCCAAGTAGAAATGCTAGACCTGTGCCATTAAAGCCAGGGCATTGATCAGTAATCTGCAATCCTAATTTTCCAAGATCAGATATTTCTTAATGACTTCAACTGGATTTGTGGACACCTTTCAGCTGTGGGTGTCTTGAAACAGACCTCAAAGGAGGGAAGGTGCTGCTGCATTACGTGGCAGACACCCTGATGCTTCTGTTTTCAGTCTGGGGCAGGGCCACGTAAACCTTCCTGGAGCTGTGCTCCAGGTTAAACCATACTCAGCAAGTACTAAATATTGTCACTATTTCTTGTGTGAGCAGAGAGGGCTGAATCACCTTGGGGAAGAAGGAACCGGCCAAATCTACTCTCCTGGCCGCACCACCCTGGAGAAGAATTTTGATTGTGAGCAGCACAACTCCAGGCTGCCGTGATGTTCAGCTGCTGTCATTGCAATGCTGAGGCAGACGTGCCAATTCCTCTCTGGATTGTGTATTTTGAGCACGTTTCAGTAGTGCTCTGAGTTAACATTTTTTTCCCTCTTCCTCTACAGTGCCAGTCATTGCCTTTTCTTCATTTCAGTGATTAATTGCTCTAAATACTCCTGCTCCTGGACTGCAGGAGTACAATTTCTGAGCTGTATTTCATCTGAACTTGCTATGCAAGTACCAGCGAAATTGGGGGAGTGCACACACCCACGTATTGCTAGGTAGAGATGGTTGCCAAAAGGGCACCAAGTAAAAGAACAGTTAGTTCTTAAACAAGGGTATAATCTAATAAGCAGAAAAAAAAAAAAAAAAGAAGAAAATTACATACTGGAATCTTCAGTGCCTTCCCCCTCCTCCAGTTTCAAAATTTATAGCTAGTACAACCCCTAACTAGAGCAGTTATTTAAATATATATAGGCATCTGTGCTACTAAGAAAAGGAAGTGTGTCTGTTTGGGAAGCTGTGTGGAATGAGTTGGTGGATCTTAGTCCAACTTCTAGCAGACAGGTTTTCACATCACTCAGAGTCACCCCCTCGCCCAGCCCCCCTCCAGGTCTCGTGCCAAGCTCTTCATCTCTCCCTCCTATGATCCCACCTGCCTTAGCATCTTCTGCAGAGATGGAGTGTTCCTCATTGCTGATTGTGTGCCTTCTAGGCTGCACTGTCAGCCCTGCACGTGGAGTGGAGGGTTGGCTGTGTTCTTGATGTCTGCCCCAGTGAAGCTGATCCTTTGTATCTCACTCCCTGCAATCCCCACGTGTTAGACACTTCCAAACCATCCACATGACTGGCTTTGCCTGGCATGTGGCATCATCTTTTAATCATGCTGAAAAGAGGCCAACTAGAAGGCACAGTGGTGCCTTGTGGTAGGACCGTGGCATGTCAGCTGTCATAGAGTGGACATGCTGGCATGCACCTCTCCTGAGTCTGGTCTGCCAAATGTATCAGGAGCTTGGAAGTTGTCTGGGATGTTGTAGCACAGCACTTCTTCACGGTTTCTATACCTGTCTCTGTTTTGTTGCAGGCAAAAAGCTTCAGGACTTGCAACAGGTTTAGCAGATCAAAATTAGTGCTTAGTTTGTTATGAGACTTTACAATTTCCTCTTCAGCTCCTAGGTGGAAAATCCATGGCTTACTGCTGGCCTCCTTCACCTGTTCTTAGGATACCCATTGCCAGGACCCTCAATCTGGTCTTGTTTATGCTCTGCCTTCCAAACCTCACTGTGAGAGTTATTTCTTAAAAAGCTGCCTCGGTGTATTTAGCTGTTTAGAGATCCTCTTGTGCCCCTTGAAAAGCACAGCAGCCCTTTCTGAGGGAAGCAGCACTCTTCAGGCTGAGTGCTTTTACCTTGACTCAAAAATTTAAAAGGAAATGTTAATTGCTTTAGTGGTGTTATTGTTGAAAAAGGCAGACTGGGCAGACTAGCTTGAAAAGATGAGTCCTGGTGCTGATACGGGAGAGAACAATCTATTCGAGTCTGTGAAAAGTCTGTAGTGCCCAGGGCAAATTCAAAAGTGGAGTGGAAATATCTCAGTGATTGGCTTTCTTGTTGCTTTTGTCTGGAGATGGCAGAGCTGACTGGCATCTCAGGGCTGTGTTGCCTTCCGCAGTGATTTGTCACAGGCTCTGGGCTGCTTTGGTCTGCTGCTGCCTGTGCTGCTTTCCCCCATTATGGCAAGTGGCCAGCTGCAATGGAAAGGCAAATGGAAGAGGGAAAAGGGACTCTTTAGGGAATGCATTTGTTCCAGGAGTCATGAAGGACATGGGCAAGGTGCATGCTTGCTTCTCTCCAAGATTTGTAGATGCCATGGGTGGAACTGCAAAGTCAGAATCAATATTCCTTCAGTCCTGGGGGTTGAATAGGTCTGGAACAGGTGGCACAACTCTCTGAGGGCCTGGGTCCAGAGCAGGGACATACAATCCCAGGAACAGGAGGATGTCCCAGCAAGTTCCCTTTCCCAGCTCCCATCTGCCATAAAGCCAAATCAACACATCCTCGTGTTTGGTGGTTTGAGATGCAGGCAATGTGTCTCTATGTCTCAGGCTGGCTCTCTTTGGTGCTCAAACAACCTAACCTATACTTTTCTGCTGCCTCTGCTGTTTTGTTTAATTTTTTTCCTAGAATTTTCGAGCTCTTCCAGTCACAGCAGTTGCAGTTTGACATGTATGCAGAACCACCACTCTTTTATCAGCTCAACACCTAACACACATTTGGGCATCTCCAGGATCATAAACAGAGTTACTGGGAGCAAGAGCAGATAGGGGACGAGGACTTTCTACCTAAGCTGTTAAAAATGAGCCATTCTATAGAAAAGGATATAGCAAGAGAAAGTAGAAGGGAGTGAGCATGTGATGCTGTACCTTGGTGAATGGATGAGGAGAAAGTTTTTGACTCCGTGTTTTGTTCTCTGAACTGATTCTAGAATTTTTAATTTGAATAAAATTCTTTAAAAGTCATGATAACAACACTCCGAAGCCCCTGAGACAAGGTTTTTTACTTTACTCTGTGAACCTGACACATAAAAAATACTCATTGCTATAGCTCTGTTCTGGGTGCCCAAGGACTGTAGTGCTTCTGCCCTTAATGTGACTGTGTCTCAGTTTCATAGAAGTAAAATAGGCATAGCAGTGTCTCCCTCTTCCCCTGCCTGTGCAGTCTGCCTTGAGAAAGAATCCTTCCCTTGTCTTTTGCTGCATTTGTGGAGTACATAATATATAGATGCTTGGCTGGGGATTTAAAAGCCCAGCTCAAATCCAGTGAACTAATGTGTTATTCCAATATCTGTATGCACCTGTTATTGTTCTTATTGTTCTCCAAATTCCTGGATTTTTTTTTTCTTTTACAAATTCATGCTCATTCTCCCCAAAGAGGTTTTAATGGGCACAGAGAATTAAGGTAGACAGCCTGTAAAAATTCAGACACTTAAGAAAGAGCAGCAACCTAAATTATCATCTCAAGTTATTGCTGCACTGTGTTACTGCTTACACTACAAAGTGCTCTGAGCTGTGAGGAAGCAGCTGGTCTGTAATGGTGGAGCTGATTGGTATCAGGTAGAATCAGAACTGCCCCATTATGTGCTATGTGGTACTGGTGGTCTTCTGCATGAGAGCATGGTGGAAGCTCTGTTGTATCAGAGAAATATCTATTGTCTCATGTGGCCACAAATTGGCTATAAATGGCATTTATTTAATAGTCACTCCAACTCATACTACACAATAATCAAAAAGATAGCTTGTATTCAGTTATTCTTAATGCTGCCTTTTGGGTCAAAAATAAAACAGCATGAAAATCATCCTGCTTAACAAAGGGGAAAGGAAAGAATCTGCCGTCTGAAGAGCAGGAAATAGATTGGTCTGAGCCAACCTTGGGAAAAAAGTAGCCTTATGCTCTGCAGACTTCTAGGCTGTTTTTTCCTTGCTGTAGCATTCACTGATAGACTCGGTCCCTGTGCATTGCTCTTTTTTTTTTTTTTTTTTAAACTATAACTCCTGCTAATCCACCCACTCACCCCTCCCCATCTTTTAGATCCTTAGCCCATGTTGTGTCTCGTTCATGGAATTTCTACCTGGGCTCTGATGCTGAAGGGTTATACAGCACACATGAAGACTTATGTATCAGAACTGTTCCTGGTAGGTGAGCAGTAGTGGCTATTATTAAGTGTCAGTTAATACTTGCTTGAACTATTTAATAGCCTCCAAAACTGGGCACTATCCTGAGACTTTCATAACATTCCCAGAAAAATCTGGGCTTCAGGTTTCACAGTCAACTGGGAGTATTTACTCTTAGGACAGGAGAAAGTTTTTCCTGCCCTGTGACTTCTTATTCCTCAGTAATAAAGACAGTAATAGGGCTATGGCAGAATGTGGCTACTTGGGTTTAACACCACCATTGTGATGGTCTTTGTATGAGTTTCCCCTCGTTTTCATACTGGTCTCTTTTTCTGGGATAGTCCTTCTTTGTACTTGTCATTGTTCCAAAGAGAGCAAGCCTTCAAGGAGTGGAGTGAATGGGCTGGGCTGGTAGTGAAGGACTTGGGTGAGATCCATGTTATCACTCTGCTAATGGCTCAGTAAGATGCAAAGAGATGAATAAGTCCAAGAGATAGGGAAGGAAATAGTATTATTGGAAACTTCATAATGGGGTGTCAGGATTCAAGCCCTTCATGAATGGAATTGTGCCACTCACTCTAATGGTGATGCTTCTCAGCTTTAAGTTTCATCCTGCTCCTAAGAAATCTTTATGCCAAAAGTGGTGTGCTTCTAAGCAGAGGGGCAAGGGCTGAATTGACAGTTTAAATAAAAAATACTGTGAAATGACTGTATATTCAGTCTCTGGCCTCGTTGCTGCAAGGGAATCCAGCTGAGTGTCCTATGTGTCACCTCAGAGAAGCAGCAACTCTCTCCAGTGCTGAGGTGAAGCGCAATTCCAGTGCAGTCAATTCTGTTCCTAAGTTGAATGAAGGCTCCTTAATATGTCCCAGAAGTGCACCCTGAGTTCTGCATTCTTTAGTAGAATCTAAGCAGGCAGAGAGGAAGAGAGAGAGTGATTGTCTTATTCCACTCAAGTGATGGGAACAGGTCTCTCCTCACAAACTTGGTTTAGATATATGTGTAGACAGGAGAGTGACTGCTCTCCTTACTCTGGAAGAGTTGCTGTTGTTGGGCAGCCCCAGAAGGTAATCTAAATATCTGTCACATTATTACATCTC
>JAWWEW010000078.1:146131385-146398559 GCA_035583185.1 Anabacerthia variegaticeps | reverse complement strand
GTGGGACCTGACAAGGCAGGTGAGGGCTCCCCAGAATATACCCTGGGCTATTGAAGTAGGAACTTCATTACAAAAAACTTCAGGGAGCCAAGCATTGTGTTTCAGCCAGTGTGAAGTCATCTAATACATTTTTCAATATTCTGTGAGCAGGAATAATGTAACTGTAGTGCTTTTTCTTTTATCCCTAACATTCATCACAAAGACGAAAGCAATAATGTTGTGACTCAGCCAACCTGAGTGAGCCTGACAGTTCATCTTTCTGATGGGTTGGGACTGGGGTATGATATGGAGTCATTTGCTCTTAGCTGGCTTTCAAGCAGTAAGGACTCCAGAAATGTCCCTGGTGAGGTAGGGATGAGGGCACTTAGCAAAAACTGGTTCTTACCTAACTGACAAAAAAAAAAGCCGTGAGAAGCTCTTTATTCCTGGTAAAAATGTAAAATCAACACAAAGAAGATAAAGTGGCAAAAATGCCTCATTCGAAAGTGTGTTTATCCATGGCAAAGTGCTTCTATAAAAGGCATCTTGGGACTCCACGTTTATTCCCCCTCAATGACTTCTAGACTGGATTTGCTTGATTTTCAAGTCAACAGTGGTGATTCCTTTTTTTTTTCCCCTAGGGCCAACCATATAAACTTAGCTGGGTTCTGGAAATCAAAAAGTGCTTTCTCCTTCATGACTGTTCCCTCCAATAATATCCTACGATCAGTATATGGAAAACATCTTTGCTGGCGATACATGAACCAGCTTAGATATGAATTCATTCCCCACCACAGAGACATTATTGTGCTAAGAATAGTAAAAACCAGTCCCTCTACACAAAATCAGAAAAACTGATTTGGGGACATGCAACCTTGAGAAAGAAGGGACTGGTTTTTACTTCAGCATGGTGATAACTGTGGACTTAACCTGTTTTCTTCCTGGTTCCCACACTCTGGTGGAAAGATGATACATCTATGCCTGTTTTGTGATGAAGAAAGAAAACACCTATATGTATCCCTCTTTTTGAAGAGTGCTATGGAATTCTGACTTGTACATTACAGAATCTGTAGGTTGGAATGTGCTGTATCCTGAAGTCAACAGCTCAGAGAGCAATTCTCAAAGATGAGCATGTAAAGGTGGCATTAGATTTCCATTTGTATCTCTGAGATTTTGGGTGGATGTTTGGTTCTTCAAAACTGTCATGGAGAGGGGAAGGAGAATGATTTCTGTGAGTTGTTTCTGATGCAACTCTAAATCCATTTTTGCTTCTGAGGGCACTTGCTCCTGATTTTGCTACCAGTTTTGTTCGAACAAGCTCCTTACATAGAACCACAGAATAGCTTAGGATGGAAGGGACCTCTGCTGATCATCAGTTCAAGCCTCTCCTCAAAGCAGTCCTGAGTTAGGTTGGAGTTGTGTTTTGATCATCTCCAAGGGAGATTTTTAACCCACTAGAGGTGGCACAGCTTCTCTGCCCTTGTTTGGTGTTTGCTGTAAGGGTTCTGATCCTAATGGTGAACTTGAGTTTCTTTGTCTGCAGTTTGTGACCAGAGACTCTCATTTTGCATTACACCTCTGGGTACACAGCTCTCCCTTCTCTTGACCTGCCCCTCATGCTCTCACTAATGCAACCCAGTGTGGTTGACCTTGTTTTTACCAGGGCACGCTGCTGGCTTCTCTTCAACCTGTTGTCCATTGGGCCCCCAGATCTTTTTCTGCAAAGCTGCTTCCTGACCAGCCATGACAGTTTTCATGCCCCTAATGACTATTTCCATCTCTTTCCCTTCCAGAGGGTCACAGGGGCAAGTGAAAGGGACCGTGAATCCATCTAGATGAATATTAGGAAAAAAGGAATGAAAAACCTTCAGCGAGGGATCTGTCACAGATGCTTCCTTTTGTAGCTGGAGTGATGTTTTTTTCCTCCCTTAGTGTAGAGCTGCTAAAAAATTGCACAGTATCAGTTGTAACAGCAGTGTTCCAATTTGCAAACATGCTATGTTAAGCAGTTAGTGTGAAGCTGCACGCCCGAGCCTGAAGGTTCCTCCACTGATTCCAGCTGAATCCTTGCTGAAGTCAGACAGTTCTTAGAGACTACGTTTTCATTAAGTTAAATCTTTGCTTTTTCCTGGAAAGATGACTTTCCTCGACAGACTGTTCCACTGATGCATAGACCCAGAGTTGGGAGGGAGCTCCTGGTTTTCAGCTGGCCTTTTGTGTTTCAGAAATTCCATCAGCACTAGGTAGTTTTATGGCCTTGAGTAAAGTGTTTGCATTCTTCCAGTATTTAGAGGCTGCTACAAAGTCCTCACTGTAGGTTATATTTAGTCCAAGTACATGTTTATTTGACTGATTTGATCTCCCCTTTTTTAGCCAGTTCTTTCCAGCACTGAAACAATTCCTCATGGCTTTCTTTGGAGTTATCCTTATCTCATGCAATTAGTTACCCTGCCTTTCTGGGCTGGGGAGTACTCTGGAGAAGCAATCATTTCACCTCTCGTTTTTCCCCCAGAACATTCATGTTAATTGTATTTCATCAGTGATTTAAGTCTTTAATTCTGCCTTTCCTGATGGAAGCGTGAGTGCAAGAGTGGTGCAACTATGTCAGAAAGTACCACAATGAAATGGGGACTTCTGGAACCGAAAGCCACATCTCTGAGGCTGAAATGAAGGAGCAACATGCTGGCCGACTGCCTCATATTTTCCTTTGCTTTTTGGAAGCATTGATTTTCCTAAACTCAGCTTAACTAACATCAAGGACCAGCACAGCTCAAAGCCCACACTCAGACTGGAAGAGGGGGTGGGGACAGGAGGGTCACAGATTCACCTCCCCACACAGGAAGAGAATGCTTAATGCATATTCCCTGTAGGCTTTTCTGAGCAAGAGGTGTTCAAGGAACTTTATTTCACCGAGGCATACGAACACACTCCTCTAATCCTCAGTGACAATACCGATGGAGATAGCTGGGATGGCTGCTGAGTGATGAGGGTAGAAGATTTTGAGATTGATTACTTCAGAAGCCATTCAAAGTGCCTGAGGTTCTGAGAGATCACACAGGAGCTGATGGATAACATGCCACCAACTTCAGCATCGCTGCTGGTACTCTTGGGGGTGCTTGGGGTGCCTTGGCCAGGGGTCCAGCCCTCTCCTGCAGGATCTCAGTCACGGGTACAACTGGTAGCACCCCAAAGAGACACTGTTGTTGAGAGCAGCATCACAAGGGCTGAATCGAGTTTGCTCAGCCCTCGCTTTTCTATTTATTTTCAAGCTAGCTGACAGAATGCTGCGAACTAGAAACCTGCATTTCCAAACTGAATTTCCAGGGGAAGAGGATGCTTTTTTTATCGAGCAAGAGACAAAGGGGAGAGAAGGCTGCCTTACCCTCCTCTCCCAATTTCACGGCAGAGGCAGCGAGATGGAGACAGCCCCGTGGGGGGGAACTGCGGTTCCCGAGCTCCCCCCAGAGGCACGCCGGCATCCCGCTCCCCAACACCATCGCCAGCCTCTTAAAAGCTCTTTCTCATTTTTCCATCTCTCTCCCTTCTATTTCTTTTCCCAATAAAGCCGTAGGTAAGTAAAGATTTTTTTGATCTCCAGCACAAATGTGCCCCCTCCTCCACTTCCTCTCAAACGTAAAAACAGGAAAGGAAATAAAACCCTTCAAACCGCATCTTAAACAGTTTTAAATGTTTTATTTTTGGTGTCAGCTCTTGTCGGAGAAACTTCAGGTTAAAAGAGATTTTCCAGTAGCTGAGAGTGTACAAACACTAATCATTTAGGCTGTCTGGTTTAGTACAAGCCATCACTGGAGGGAGGGTATGGAAGGCAGAAGGGACACTGATGTGGAAGTTGGGTATCCTCATATTGGATGTTCCTGGTAACTCTGGATTCTTGGCCAAATCAAACTCCTACTTTTTGGGAGCTCGGTCTTGTGTCTCTAGGTAACGCTTATTTCTGGCTGAGTTGTTAGGATTTCTGCAGGTTTGAGGGATATGATTGATTAAGCTTGTGTTTTTCTTCTGGTTTTGCTGAGGATTTTTGGATCAATTCCTCCTGCCATCCCACTCCTCTTCCTTTCCTCCCCAAAAGGGTGGATTATTTTGAAAAGACGAATGAGCTGCAGAGAACAGCAGCATCAGTTAGACTGCAGTGTGGGTGCTGTCTGGTCAAACTTGAGGGTTTTTTGGGTAACCCAGTGGGTGCTGTAGAGGAGAGGAATAATGCAGCCATTAAACAGGTGTTTTGTAGGGTTTTTTCAAATTACATGGGTTTTATTTTATAGAAGGAGATGCTAATCCTTCGTCTGTACTCATCTCCCAAGCCTGTGTTACCATATTTAGTTAACATTACAGTGACATTTGGATGGTGTCATTGGCCTCTTTGAGATGAAGGAGAAGACAGAAATCGTTGTGTTGTCAGCAAGGCCTTGGCAAAGTCCTTGTAAGCCAGTGAACTGAAAACAAAGTGCAGCTGGGGAGCTGTGGGGGTGAAAATTTAATTGTAAAGAGCTCCATTTCAGAATGGTTCCGTTTTCCTTTCTCAGCTTCTATTTGTTTTGCTGTAGACATAGTCTTTCCTCCTTTTAAATGTATTATGTATTCAGCTGGGACATACACAGACTGATGGATTCTCTATTGGATTTCTTTTTGGCACCTGGGCTAGATTTTTACAATGGACTGTGTACTTACCAAGGTCTATTTTCAGGTGTTTCCCTCCTCATTTTGTGCAGTCTGACTGTACCTGTCGTGCTTGAGCACATCCACAAAATATCGTACCCAATTGCTTCAAGTCGCTTAACTGCTTGTAATGGGCAGGGAGTAGCATTTGAGGTGGTTTCTTATTGTCCAGTGAGGAATTTCTTCCTTTGATAGCAAAGTTATTTATTGCAGGTTTAAGGCAGAGGCAGAGTGGGAGCCAGTACGAGATCAGTCTGAGCTCAAACCCTCATGAGTAACCCTGTCAGTTAAAATGTTCTGAGGACAGTTGCATGTTTCATGTGGCAAGAAGATGTTTTCTGGTAGAGACACTGCTCCATTTTGTGCATGTTACCCAAAGCAAACCTCTAAGATGCTGTCGGGAGGTTCTCCATCAGCATGAAAGTAGGTACATTTTTAGGCACGATGTTTTTCTAATCAATGGGAGTTATGTAGGAATTTTTTGTCCCTTTATGGCTTGAGTTCTACAGGCTGGAACATGTTCTTCAGCAACTATATTTGATGTCAGTTCAGCTCCCCTGAAGAGCTGTGCCCTGGGGTTACTTCAGCTACTGGACAATGGAATAATACTGGTGGACATCAGAGTGGCTTTGACATCTGTTACAGTAAAACATCTACTGGAGCAGACCTGACCTGAAATTGTTTGGTCTGGCATTTCTTACAAAATACCCCACCTCCTTCTCTGTAACAGGAAGCTCAGTGGGGATGGAACTGGAGGGCTTTTCTTCTTTAAAGTGTATTTTCTAAATATTTAGCAAATGATAAAAAATTAACAGGTTTTCAGGCAGTGATATGAAAACAAGAAATAAATAGGCAGTCACAAAGACCTCCAAATGCCATAACCATTAATGCTGTGTTAAATTAAAAGGACAGTGAAACCATGTCAAACCTTTTCAGTATGTGTGGATCTCATTCATGATATTATATTACCTTCAAAATGTGTTTGTTAGCCAGGTCCTAGTCGACTTTGTCCTGTTTAATGACTATGAAACCCCTAAAAAATAAAAAACGCTGTACCTCTTTGAAGGGGTAAGTATATACAAATCATATTTTGTTAGTAGTCAATAGATTTTTAATAAAACGAGAATAAAATGCTGATTTTATACATTTCATTTCAAACACTCTAAAAAAGTAAAAAACATTGCCAAAAAAAATGCTTTAGATGGATGCACTCCTTCTAACTCAAGGAGGTTTTAGTACAAGAATCATGAGAAAATATATGTTGAAGTAGTTCTTTTAAGTATACAGTCAAAAACATGTTTGAGCCCAAAGAATTCCACAGGAATGATGCAGAATTAGGTCTCTATTGATATTTTGTTAAGGTAATGATTGTTTGGTTTTGGTTTTGTTTTTTTTCTTTTTTTTTTGCTTTACAAATGATAAGGTTTTAGTAAAAGAAAGCAAAATTGAAGAACAACAGTGACATTCACATTCTGATGGAATTGACTTGAATAATCAATTCCCTTGTCTGAATCATTCAACTTTTTATCCACAGATTCATTTCTCTTCTTTTTTCCTTTGATTTGACTATTCAGAAGTGCCACTACTTTATCATAATCATAAGAGACCATTTTTAGTATCTTCAGCAAAACGATGTTTGGTGGGAAGAGGAAATTAAATAGTGAATCCTTGTGAAGACAAACAAAGAATTTGTTTTATTTTGTTTTGTTTTGTTTTTCCAAGTGAAAGTGCTATTAAAATGTTAAGTGAAAATTATGAGATGTTTGAAATTGAAACCAATCTTACAGTTTGCTCTTTCAATTCAGTCAGTCGTTTTCTAACTTCCACCCCAAGCTCAGTGTGAACCAGTCACAGACATGGGATCAGCAGCCTTAGAAGTACCTTCACTGACACAGAATTGTAGAATAGACTCATAGAATATCTCAATTATGAAAGGACTCATAAAGGTCATCGAGTCCAACTCCTTGTTCCTCTCAGGACTACCTGAACCATATGACAAAGATCATTGCCCAGACACCATGTGAACTCTGACAGGTTGGTGCCATGACCACTTCCCCAGGAAGCCTGTTCCATGACTGACCACCCTCTCTGTGAAGAACCTTCTGGTTGTCAGGACACACTGTTGACTCACATTCAACTTGCCATCAACTCAAACTCCCAGATCTCTTTCTGCAGAGCTGCTCCTCAGCCTCTTGTCCCCCAGTCCTCCTTTGCTTCTATAAAAAATGTGTGATTAAAGCTTTGTTACCTTGTCATCTTCGTTTGGTGGCACTGTCTGTCCAGCTCAGGAAGCCTCTCAGGCCTTACAACTGCATCCCATGGAGTCCTCCCTCAGGACTGTAGGACTACAGAGGGAACCTGGGGGCAGCCAGAGCTGCTCTGTGCTCCAGTAAATCTGCCCCTTCCTACAAGAGCCTCTTGTACCTGCAGCAAAATTAAACTTGGGCTCAAAAGCTGGAAGGAGAAGGTTTCTCCTGAAGCCATATGAGAAGTCAGAACTACCAGGGTAGCCCCACTGGTGTTGTCCTACCTTTATCCTTCTCTCTATAAACATTTAGAGGGACAGACTAATCTGCTTGAAAAGTCAGTTCCTAACATGACAATGTGGTTCAGTGGGTAGATTTGGAGTGAAAATCCTCTTAGTTTTGCTCCTTCTCTCCTTTGTTTTGTTTGGCCATTCTAGGCAATCATTTTAAAATTGCTGCCTCTGTTTCCTCCTCTAGCTGTGATGATATCCACTGCCTGCTTTTCTGAATCCTTGCTGAGGGTTTTTAATGGTGGTACAGTTCTGTGGGAGTGAAGAAATACCTCCAGAAGTGCTAATTGTTAACTCAAGTGATGAAATGCTGTTGTGTACAATGCTTTTTTTTTTTTTTTTCTGGATGAGTTGGCTAGTGGTGAATGAGATGATGTTCATAACAATTCACTCCAAGGTCCTGCTTAGCTGGGTTTATCAGCCATTGAATTATTAGCCCAGTATATCGTTATGTGTTACACAGTGAAGCCATCAAATATGCATCAGCAAAGCCTCTGTTAGCAAGACAGGATGGGTGTAATGCTGTAAGCTGCAGCCAAGCCCAATTACCACGGGAGAACGCCTCTCCTGTTCCGAGGCTTCCAACCATTTCAGTTGCATATTAACAACGTTTATTCTATTTAAGTGGCTTTGCCATCCTGTGCCTGGCTCCCATTTTTCTGGCAGTGCTGCATGGCTGTGAGCAGTGACAGGTCAGAGGTGGTTTCAGCTGGAAGGTGGGATTAATTGTCCTTTGAGGACAGGGCAGGGGTTTGGGATTTTGGGTTTTGACCATACTCAGGGGTCTGGCCACACTCAGCAGTACCTGTTGCTGCCCCAACCACCTCTGCCATTTGCATGGGGTAGAAATAGCAAGCTTGACCTGTAGCCATCTCCCCTCAAATTTTCCTTCTTACTCCCATCTTCCCTAAGCTTTCAGCACAGTGCTTGCTTGAAGAGCTCCAGCTTGGCTTCTGAGCAGAGAAACCTGCACAGTCAGTCTTCTCTGTACCAGCATTTTCTAGCCAATGTGAGATGACCTCTATGATGGGGCTTCCTCAGTCTCAGCCCTCCGGCTGCTGGTACAAAAGAGGGATTAGGCCCACATCTGATCCACCCTGATAATCTGAGGCCAGACATGGTCTTTTCTTTCAAGAACAGTTGCTGTAAAGATTTTGAGGATGTTGTCACAGCTACATTCGCAGGCAAATGGAGCATTTCGTCTGCTTCAGGCTGTGAAGATTTAATTGAGCTCCGAGGGAAGGCTTGAAGCTGAATTAAATCTTTTGCTGATGGAAAGCAAGGTCTGCCATAGAGAAATTCTCCTGATTCTTTTCTTCCCTAAGTGCTGCAACAGTGACCCAAGACCAGCTCTGACGCAGTACAGGGCAGAGTTTGTTCCGAGAAAGGGACTGTTTACTCTGATGGAGTTATTTCTCCCAAGAAAATAAATTATTTTATTCTGTGTTCAGCATGTGTAAAAGACATTCAGAGAAACTGAACTGCCACTTTTTAATTGCTGTTGTTCTGTAGCTAGAGATGGTGAGATCTGTGGGCCCTCAGTTGAAATGTCATAACAAAATTGCTCCTTGTAATTGTGTAAGAAGAAACAGCATGTGTGGGAGAGACAGATCAGGAGAGAATAGTTTATCTGTTTTCCTTAATAATATAAATATGACACAGGTATTAATTTTGGAGCAGACTGTGGAGATTTGTAGTAGGACCCTATGTGTTTTACTCCTGAATTTTACACTTCGATAAATAAATAAATAAATACTCAAACTCTTAACATGTTTTGTGTCTTAGGCCATTTTTTTTTCAGCTTCCTTACTACCAAAGGTACCTGGTTGGGCCATCCCTGTAAGGATTACATTTGGAGATCCTAAGGGAAAAATCTTATGCTGTTTGCTTGGAATTAATTCCCTTGGATTTCTGCATGTTTTAACACTTGTTAGAATGACTTTTAAAAATTGCTTTCAGCCCTGTGTTGCTGTTGGTGGTTTGACAAAGACGTTCTCAGCAGTCAGGAGTCCACTGTGGAGCATGGGTTTGTGGGATCCTCTGGAGACAGACCAAGACTTTGCTTCTGAGCCTCAGAGACACTGTGGCATCTTTAGGGATGAGTCCAAAAGTGCTGCCGTGGAAGGGAATCTTTATGCAGAGCATCATCAGCTGACTTGGGTTTGTCTGTGCTTTGTGGATGGGAGAGTTTGGGTTGTTCTGCAAAACAATATATTTTGGTTTAGGATCTGTGTTTTTCTTTACATAAGGAAAGAAATACTGAAAATCTCTCAAAACCCCAAATCCCTCTTCCGAGCACTTTGGCAAAACAAAGAGGGTCAGATATCTGCATAAGGGTCAGAACTGCAGGATAATGGTGTGCCTCAAACCTCTGGGAAAATGAAAGGTACCACATTTTGTTACTTACTATAAAGAGGTGCTTGCTGAGAAGATACTTGTGTAATAACATAATTGTTCCATGGATTTCACAGAAATTCAGTGTCAGATCAGTTTTCCTTTTTTTTTTTTTTTTTTTTTTTTTAAGAATAGAATTCATTAAATGCCTCCAAATCCAAGTTCCTAAAGACTTCATTCTTTTTTTCACAGATCCTCCCTTCTTGGAATGTGCCCGAACACATTTATATTCAGACGTAACTAACCTGGGACCAACACTAAGGTGTCAGAAGTGTTTAAACTAGAAAAGAGTTATTATAGAATTCAACCTTGAACTGCCTGAGGTTACAAAAAAGCACAGAACTAGTCATGAGTTACAGGGAAATAGATGTGAGGTGAGTGAAGTGATAGGTAATAATCTCAGAGGCTTTATGATTCCAGGAAAGAGGGAAATGTGAAATGGAAGGTGAGCCTAAATTAGAGACCTTTCAGAGAAACTAATAAATCTGATGGGTGTTGATTAATGCAAGGTTTGTGAGCAACTTCCCACCTTTTGTGTGAGGGCAAATTCTTTCTGAATGAGTGCATGGTAACCTGGTTCTCACTTTGTACCATCATTTTTGCAGGCACGAAAGGTGATACAAATCATAGAGGTGATTTGTTTTGGTAGTGTTTTACCAGCCTTCTGGACAGAAAAAAGTGAAAGAAGCCATCATGGCAGCTATGCTGGTTTTTGCCCTATGACTGAGGGATTTCATTGCATAGTTCTGGTTCTTAATTCTTTTGCATTTGTCTAATGTGATAGAATGAAAGAAGTCTAAACCAGGCATAGCTTCATCCGTACCAAAACTTGAACCAAATCCAGTGCAAAAATGAACAGACTGGTGCCTGTGACTCACGCCTGCGGATGTCTCACCCCTTCTTGTGCTGAAATTGCACTGGGAAGGGTTTACCTCTCCTCTGGGAGATCTTGTGTCCTGGTGTGCTGTAATTCTTCCTGGTGCTTCAGGTATCACATCAAATAACTCTCTGCGTAGCTTATTTCTGGATCTAAGGCTTTCTGTGACCTTGGTGAGGTTAATCCTCATGTGTGCTAACGTGAAAACAGAATCCAGCCCATATGTTCAGCCTTGCATGTGGCTCCAGGAAGTGCCATGGTTGGGTTCAGTATTAAAGTCATATTGCTGCCTCCTTGGGTAGATGGAAACTTTCCAGGACTGGAGGGGGAAATGTTAACTGATGTTCCTGAAAGCAAGGACATTCCTGATTTTTCCTTCTCCCACTTAGGTTAGACACTTTGAGAACCTTAGAACTTTTCTCTTCTGTTTATTTTTGTTTAATGAACAAAGAGAAAGATTGATTTTGATTTAAATGTCAGATGACAGAATTATAGACTTGCCAATGTCTTGGGTGCCCTTTTATTTAAAAGAAGCATCTGCACAAGTATTGGTACCCACAACAAAGCCAAGGTCTCAGACAGCAAAATTGAAGCGACTCCAAGAAACTGGTAAATGCAAAGCACAAGGATGCCTGAATCTGCCTCAGAAACTTCAACTTCTCCTGATGCTGCTGGAGAGGGGCAACAGATTTTCCTGATCCTCTGACTCACATACCAAATTGTTCTGCAAGGCCTGTGAACCACAGGATATATCATTGCCTCTAAGAGATGAGGGGGTGGGAAGATTCAGGAATAGTTTACTGTGGAAGATGATGGTGGTTTCTTAGGGGTCAGTTGCTCATTTGGCTCTGCTGGGTAATCTGATGGGACTGTTTGAAGTTCTGGGTAATCTCAGGGGTTCTGTGTCCATTTTTAGTCTTCCCAGTAGAAGAGACAAGTAGACATACTGGAGAGAGTCCAGAGAAGGACTGCAAGAGTGATTAAGAGACTGTAGCTTCTCTCCTGTGAGGAAGGGCTGAGAAAGCTGGGACTGTTTAGCCTAGAGAAGGCTCAGAGAGAATCTCATTAATATGTATAAATACCTGAAGGGAAGGTACAAAGAGGATGGAACCAGGCTCTTTTCAGTGCTGCCCAGTGACAGGAACACAGGAGGGTCTATCTGAACATCAGGAAACACTTCTTTTACTGTGAGGGTCACTGAGTGCTTGCACAGGTTGCCCAGGGAGATTGTGGTGTCTCCATTCTTGGAGATGTTCAAAAGCCATCTAGACATCGTCCTTGGCAACTGGCTCTGGGTGTTTCTGCAAGACTGGGAGGCAAGATGAGCTCCAGGGGTTCCTTCCCACCTCATTCTGTGACCCTTTGTAAAGAACTAAGGGTTTGGTTTACTGAAAGGAATTACATCCATCTAACCACAGGTGTATAACCACACCAATATTCTTTTGTTCAAGAAATCTTTAGAAGGGGATATCTCAGTTTGTAGAGCTCCACTTGGAGACATGAAGCTAGCCCAGACTACAGGACGAGGATGTGCAGGCTGAAGTTGATCTTCAGGCTCTGTGAAGTGACAATTCACTGTGCTTTGCTCCTATAAATGGGCTTTGACAGAGGGAATTCCCTGTAGGGAAGGAACCTGGCAGCACCTCAGGTCTGGGTAATGGCAGTGTCCTCACCCAAAGGGTGAAGTTGCAGACTCTCGACCTCCATCCCACGTGGACTTGCTTGAAGCTCTGCAGCACACCCAAAATAGCAGCACAACACATCTGACTCACCTTATGCTCCACTGAAACACTGTGCAGTGCTGCAGTTGACCCAGCAGTTGCTCATCAATATCTGCAATCCTGTTGGTGTCTCCTGACGAGACATACTGGCATGATGTAGTGCAGTGGAATAATGGGAAATGAGTCTTGGTGGGAGGGAGTGTAACAGTAAAGACAAAAATCCCTTCTAGATCAAGAGGTTAATACCGGCCAAGCCAGTGAAGCATTGCTGAAAGAGGTGCTGATAGGCCATGAAAAATTTACAAGCTAACATTCTGAGCCACTTGTCAGGCTGCAAAACACTGACCTTAATCCTCTGAGCCCATCGTGCCACTGCCAGGCAGTAGAAATAGGTCTCTGCAGAAGAGTGACATTGCATGTTGATGGTCAGTCTGCAGTGTCCTTCTGGGCTCTGCTGATCTCTGCATCTCACTCGGTGTCATCCCGAATACGGTGGGATGTCTGATGCTTTTGCTCTGGAAATGCAGAACTGAGGCTTCCTGCAGGGGTGGCAGGAAGGTGGGGAACATCTGGTGTCTGTGCAGGACTAGCTGACCCGTGGACTTCACTGGAAACATGAAGAATGCATCTAGTCCTGAAAGGTCCTAGATATCTCCAAGTCCACATAAGGTAGAGGTCTCTTTGGCATAGCAGTAGCCTTGTAACTGCTCAACATTTCACTCTCTTCATTGATGCTTTTCCTTCTTCATAAAATTGCTGAGTTTGCTTTGCTTTGTCTGAAGGAAATGAATACTCATTAGCTCTTCTTGACTAGGTCAATACTAACCTAAAGCATTACAGATTTTGTACCTTGTGTCTTGTCTAAACCCC
The DNA here is from genome assembly GCA_035583185.1 of Anabacerthia variegaticeps. Taxonomy (NCBI): domain Eukaryota; kingdom Metazoa; phylum Chordata; class Aves; order Passeriformes; family Furnariidae; genus Anabacerthia; species Anabacerthia variegaticeps. The sequence goes on along the minus strand of JAWWEW010000078.1, from coordinate 146,385,505 downwards.
GGATGACATGGCCAATGGAAAATTGGGAGTGTCACAATATCTCAGTCCCAAAGAGGAAAGGCTGGTTTTAGGACCAGACTAAAAATTAGCTCAGCTGTGTCTTCCTTTCTTTTCTGATCCTGACTTGCTGTGATGGTTGTACAGGTGCCTTCCTCCCCCTCCAAAGCAACTCCCTGTCTCAGAAGGTCTGGCTGCCTGGTGTTTATAGAAAGTTGGAAGTCTTCCAGTGAGAGGCTGAGTACTATTTCATTCCTTTAACAACCCACCATCTCGCATGAGCTGTAACCCCAGTGACAACGGTATGTCACTCTTATTTTAAACCTAATCTGGTTTAAATTTGCTTATACCAGAGCAGAGAGAGAGAGAGATGAGGAGAGCTGAAACCATGCATACCTACTTAGATTTCCAGATCAAAGAGAGTGTAAGTAAAAAGTAAAGCCTGAGCAGGGTCTCCAGAGCTTGGCCCCTATGGAGCCCTTTTCCCCACTCATAGAAATAATGTAGTGGTAATGGGAGTTCCTTGTCTCACATCTCTGGGCCCACCTTTTCATGTGTTCTTGAAGACACAGGTTGTTTCCACTTTTCTTCTTCACCATGTGCTGGCTTACCTGTGAACCACTGAGCCAGGACAAAAAAAGCCAAATTCAACTGATGCTTTGGGGCCTTATGAGCTGGAAACTTGAACTTGGGAGCACTGGGAATGTGGTGGTCTCCAACTGGTGTGCAAGGTACTGACAGTGGAGATTTTGGCCAGGCTGCTTGGCAGAGGGGTAAATGGGTACAAAGGATACAACCCAAGCCAGCTGGGGTCTTATTAGTGGTCTCCAGCCCTGGGAGTGGTCAGGCAGCTGTTTGTCTTGTGAAAGGTGGAGTATCTACTTACAGGGTAAATCAGACAGCAAACTGTGAGATATCCAGCTGAAAAGTCTCCTAGCACATGCTGATTGAATATATTGACTAATAAAACATGGACTGTATGGCTTCAATTGAACTCTGTGACCAGAAACCTGAAAGATTTTACTACTGGAAGTCAGGAGAAAGCTTGGGTACATAAAATGGTAATAAATCAGAGCCTGAAAGGTTTTTTGATTTAATGGGGCATTGAATAGCATGGAAACAAGACTGAGTATTTCGCCTTCTTCCATATTTCTTTCTCTCCCCCTCTCCCTTCAGCTTTTGTGCTTTGCCATAGGGGAGTACTGAGGAACGGTGTACAACATCACTTTTCCTAAGATGAAGTCCCTAACTGTTGTGTTTTTTTTCCATTCTGCAGACACAAAATTTACGATAACAATAAATTGAAGGTGGTAATATGCTCCCCAATTTATCGGTGAATTCATGTATAAAAGTGAATGTGAAATACAGCAGTCCTGCTGCTGACTTGTAGTTTTGTCACAAGGCAGCCAGAAACTGTAGATCCCTTTTGCATAACAGTGAGGACCCCTCCCACTGCCTTCATTCATGCGGAGGCGATCAGGCTTCTAATAAAGCTTTGTGGGCTTCCAAGTGATACATCATTTTCAAATTCATTTCCTGCTTGTGTTAATAAACAGTTGATTCATCTCCTTCCTAGTTACAGGCTAGTTGCAGTGACTCTAAATACTGGGCCGTCAAGGTTAAAGGGAGGCAATCATGGGCAATAAACAGACTGCAGAGGAGTTCAATTACTTGTTTGCATCAATCTTCACTCCAAAGCTGCGCTCATATTGGAAAGGGTTTGGGCGGCAGGGTGAGAAGAGATGTGTGGGAGGGAATCCCTTTCCTCTTCTGAGTTTTAATTTCTGAGTGTCATTGAACTATTCCCACAAGCAAAGCTCTTTGAGCCAGAGTATTTCTGACATAGTGTCTCCCCTGTGAGTGCATCACATCAAAGCAACTAAAAGACTTTCCTGACACTGGGGCTGCAGGTAATCCAGGATCCCATTTTGGAGAATTTTTCCTTTTTGCTCATGCTTTGCCAATAGGATAATTAGAAGGGGAGGGCAACAGAGAGACTCAGAGAGGGAGCCAAAATCAACATGGCATTGGAACAAATGGGGATTCTAAGGCTGCTGAGCAGTAGGGAACACGTCATGGTCACATCTCTCTTGTGCCCTGATGAAGTTGGCTGGGTGCAGCTTTTGTTCCTAGGGCCCAGGGCCCAGGAGAGAGGCACAGATGAGGGCAGTGGGGAAAATGTAGGTGTTTTAAAAGGGTTAAGAATTTCGGTATTACACAGGAAATACATAACCATCCCACAAAACCAGCTGGAGAAACAAAATAATACTGCAATTAAAATATTGGGTTTGGGTTTTTGTGACTGAGTTCTTGACTTCGCTATACTTTGCTTAGTTCACTTCATGCTGTTTGCAAGTATACTGAGAGCCTTAAAGGATTTGGGAAAATGTCTTCCAGGCTCCAGAGTCTTGTGATGATAAATCAATTCATCATTGATGAATGATTTTCCACTGTAGTTTGTGGCTTCTCTAATGAAGCAGTCACAAAAGATCATGGACACGTAGAACCAACTAGGAAACAACTATTAAAAATGAAGAGTTAAAGGAAATTATTTGCAAATATCTTAAGGTCTATTTGCCAAGTGCTTATAAAAAAATCAATACATTTAAAGAAAATCAGGATGGTTCCCAAACATTCTGCTAACCAAAATGGGGCTTTATTCACAATAAATACTATTTATGATGAATAATTTGACTAGGAAGAACTGGAGAGATGCCAATGTATCCATCTATTTAATACAAACTGTGAGTGATCCAAAGAATTCAGTTGCTGAAAGAATAACTGAGAAATTAATTAAAGAACAGGCCATAAAACACCAGGGCAAGTACAAGTTGAAAGTAGCAAAAGTCCATGGATTTTAAGGGCAAAATCATACATACTTATGTTCACATTTTCTAGAGTCAAGGTAAGAATTGTGTCTTTCACTGGCATTTCTGTATCTACAAAGATCATGAACAGAGATGTGGACTTTCACTTGATGTAAGCAGAGCTTAACACATTGCCACCTAATCTTTGCTGATGTCTTAGAAGGCTACAGCACCCGAATGCAAATAACGTTATGCCTCTAATGTTAATAACCCCTCAATTTCTTTAGGAAGATTAAAAGTAGATCAGATAATGGATGACTGGTAAATACAGTCAATTTAGATTTTCAAGATGTTTATGAAAAAATGCATTGCAAGAAGCTGTTAATGGGTTTTGGTGAGTATAGAGGAAGAAGGAAGGCAAAGGCATAGCTTCAGCAGGGGTGAAGAGGAGGGACAAAAAGATAAGGGCTAAAAGTTAATTTCTCAGCATGGGAAGAGGTGATAAGAAGGTCCACCCAAGAGTCAGGTTTGTGAAAACTTGCGAGGAATAGAATCAACTCCATAGTTGCCTAATAAACCATAAAAATTGACAATATGAATTTCGATATAACCAAGCATAAGGGCAATGCTGCTCAAAAGAAATGATTTAAATGCTTCATACACACTGATGATTTCTGCATTCAATTTAACCCTCTAGACATAGGGACATAATTGCCAGGGACTCAAAGAAGGGATTCAGGCAGTACACAGCGGGGCTTGCAGCAGTGAAAAGCCTGTGCAGCTGAGTTAAGGAACGGGCGGAGGAAACTGTGTCCAGTAATAGTGATGTGGATAATAATAATCTCATGAACTAACACTTCATCTTGTACTACCTGCTGTATCGAGTCTGATCACCCTTTTGTTGAGAGAAGGAATGGTAGAATCATAGAATCATGGAATTGTTAAGGCTGGAAAAGACCTTTGAGAACATTGAGTCCAACTGTTAACTCAGAACTGCCAAGTCTGCCACTGAACCATGTCCCTCACTGCCACATCTACACAAATTTTAAATACCTCCAAGATTGTTGATTCAGTCACTTTTCTGGGCAGCCTCTTCCAGTGCTTGACCACTCCTTCAGTGAAGAAATGTTCCCTGATATACAGCCTAAACCTCCACTGGCACAGCATGAGGCCATTTACTCTCCACTGTTACTTGGGAGAAGAGACTGATCCCCTTCTGGCTACAACCTCCTTTCAGGTAGTTGTAGAAAGCCATAATGTCTCCCTGGAGCCTCCTTTTCTCCTAAACATCCCCAGCTCTCTCAGCTGCCCCTCACAGGACTTGTGCTCCGGACCCTTCCCCAGCTTTGTTCCCTTCTCTGGACAAGCTCCAGCATCTCAATGTCTTCCTTGTCACGCGGGACCCAAAACTGAACCCCAGGTTTGAGGTATGGCCTCACAAGTGCCCAGTACAGAAGGACAGTCACTGTCCTGGTCCCGCTGGCCACACTATTGCTGGTACAGCTCAGGTGCCATTGATGTTCTTGCCCACCTGGGCACACACTGGCTCATGTTCAGCTGCTGTCAACTTGCACCCCCAGGTCCTTTCCCACTGAGCAGATTTCCAGCCACTCTGCCCCCAGTCTGTGGTCCTGCAGGGGGATGTTGTGACCCAAGTGCAGCACCCGGCACTTTGCCTTGTAGAACCTCATACCTTTGGCTGTGGTACGTCAATCCAGCCTGTTCAGATCCCTCTGCAGAGCCTTCCTGCTCTGCGTCAGATCTACACTCCTATCCAACTGGGTGTCACTGAGGGTGCCCTTTTTCCCCTTGTCCAGGTGATCAATAAGGACATTAAACAGGACTGGCCCCAACATGGAGCCCTGGGGACCAGGAACCACTAATGTTTGGCTGCCAACTGCATGTAGCACCACTCCCCACCATCCTCTGGGCTTGGCCACCCAACCAGTTTTTTACCTGTTGAAGAGTAAGTCCATCCAAACCATGGGAAGCCAGTTTCTGTAGGAGAATGCTGTGGGAAATGGTGTCAAAGGCTGTAACAAAGTCTAGGTAGAAAACATCCACAGCCCTTCCCTCATCCACTAAGTGGGTCATCTGGTCTTAGGCGGAGATGAGGTTGGTCAAGCAGGACCTGCCTTTCATAAATCTATACTGGCTGGGCCTGATCACCTGGTTGTCCTGTACACATCACATGATGGCACTCCAGATGAACTCCTCCATAATTTTCCCTGACACTGAGATCAGATTGACAGGCTTGTAGTTCTCTGAATCCTGCATCTGCCCCTTCTTGTAAATGGGCATGACATTTGCTAACCTCCAGTCCGCTGGGATCTCTCCAGTTAGCCAGGGTTGCTGGTAAATGAGTAAAAGTGACTGGTAGTGCAAATTAAAAAAACAAACAAACAAAAAACCCCCAAAACAACAAACAAAAAAGAGTGATCAGTAACATGTGGTTTCTCTGTGCAGTGAGAAGGGAAAGTGTTGGAATTTAGTCCACAGAGAAAGAAGATGAGTAAGTTAGAACTGATGTCTTTTATAGAGTTAATGCTCAAAGGGAAGAACTTGCCTGCCACTCTCTGGTTTTGCTTTTTGTCTTTTAATCCTTTTTATGAAGTAATGAGTAGAGAGAACCACAAAAAAAAGATGAAGGCACTATATTTCAGAGAGGAAAATTGTTCAGAGACTGCATGACAGAGGCTGTATTTTCAGTTTGTGGTCCTCAGTGGGGGGAGTATTTCTTGGAGAAGTTTCTTTGTAATGCATTACATTTCTTTGTAATGCATGCTTATATGTATGTATTTATATAGTTTTAGTTAAGAATTTAACACTTTCAGGATTTATTACTTTAGTACTTTAAAGTAAAGGAAATGTCTTGGTCTGTGAACATTCAAGGTGCATACTGATCTCAAACTGGGAATGGAAAGGGATGTCATGCTGTGGAAATACTACCCTGTTCACAAGCACTGCTCCACACAAAATCTCTTCCACACAGCAATGATTGTAACATGGGTTGTCTCCTTCCAAATCTGCACAGGGTTCAGATTTGATGGCAGTTTGGGGCTCTAGGTCAGGCTATCTTGAAGCTGACTGTGCCCGGTGTGGTGTCCGAGACCATTGTGAAATGCTTGGGCAGGGGTGGGAGCCTTTGCCTGCCTGTGACTGCAGCTGGGGGAGGCCCAGCAGTCTTCACTCAGTCTCAAGCACAGTTTTTGATCTCATTTGAATGCAGGAATGAAATTTGGGCAGGTCTGTTCATCCCAGCTCTTGGGCAGCAAAACTCCAGATCTGTTTTCCTGAAGAGGTGCAAACTGAAATCCCTCCAAAGCTGAAGAGTGCCATGAGAAATTGCCTGTGACCTGACACTCCTCAGTGTGATGACACAGGCTGGGATGTTGCTGCTGCACACACACATGCTGGTATGGGAGGGACACCAAGCTCCAGACAGCTGTAAGATGCTTGCTGATGGGTAGGACTGCTGGTGTGAGTGAGATGTCAGTCCCACATGCCATCAGTGGGGATTAGTTGCTGGAGAACTGAAAGTGTGCTGTCCATTCCTCTCCTTTTTCCTGAAGTCACTTGATGTGCATGTTAAGATGTGACCAACTGAGGCACCTGATATGTCTGTCTTGCCCATAACAGTGCTTGCTGCCTCAGCCTTATACCAATTAGAGTCCTCCAGCTGGTGCTGAGGAGTCATCTGCTGTCCTCTTGCCTCAGCTCCTTTCTCTGCAGCACTGTTAATGACAAAGGTAGCAAGCAGGACAAGGAAGATCTATCTGGATGCTAAATAAGCACTTAAGACACTGATCAAATGTGACACAGGGATCACATCTCCCTTTTTCTTGAGAAGTCAGGGAAGCGCTCCAGCCTTCAATGATCACTGGAGAGCTGAGGCACAGAAATTGTCCTGGCCACACCATGAAGAAATTCAATGGCAGCAACTGACTCCAGCTTTCCTGGACCCCAGCCCTGGCTGGAAAGCAGAAGCCTGACCCTTCATCAAGGTTTTCTCCCATCCTGCCTGTTTGTCATTGTGCCTCATTGTGTCACGCACAGAGTTAATATCCACATGTGCTGTGTACAGGTCAGGTCTTTCTGGGGTGTTCCAGGGGGAATAAGCCTTGCTTCAGGGCTGTTATGCAAATTCATATCAGCAATGATCCAGAAATAGCAATCCTTAATCACGAGTAATTTCTAAAATGAATCAAACACATTCTTTCTTTTCCAATGAATAATTCTCTCAGTGCTGAGTATTAGTAACGATAAGAACTTTCTAATGTCCCTGCAATATGTTTTTAACAGGCATCAGTCTCTCCTGTAAATAAATCCCCTTTGGAAATATTGTGTTTAATTTGAAAACCTTAGGAAAAAAGGAGGGCTTGGTCAAAAGCGGTCACTGCTGTTCAGCCTTAATCACATCAAGATGGTTTTTGTCTGCAGATTTAACGCATGTGTGTGGATGTGTGGCTCAGACTTTCCTTAGGCATGCACTGACTTGATAAGCCATAATGACCATGTCAGTGATCCATGGATGATAGGTCACTGGGAGATGGGGCATTTTGAAACTGCACCTCTCAATCCACTCTGCTGTGCCTTTGAGGGGTTTCTAAAGCAGCCACAGGAGCCAGCCAAGAACTGATTTTGTACCCATCACGGAGCATCCTAGAAAACCCTTGGGCAGTGACTTTCAGCATAGCCCTGGTCTTTCAACAACTCTGAAAGACATCTCTAGACTGCAGGAATGTGAACAAAATCAGAAAGCCAGGGAAGATAGTATTGAACCACATTGCCTTGCAGTGGTATTCCTTTGCTTATTGGGAAAGAGCTGCTGTGGACCTTCTGAATAAGCCTAGAAGCAAATGCAGGAGCATAGCTGTCCTGGAGGCACTATGTGGAATCAGTAGAGGAATGCCAGGAGACATGTGGCTGGTGATGTCTGCCTTGAAGTGCTTGGACTCTAAGAAGGGGCATAACTGAGCCAGACTGGGCAGAGAGAGTCAGCCACACACGTGCAACATGTGCTGTCAGGTATTTAATACTTTCAACTAATACTCGTCTTTCCTTACTGAGTCTCCTGTTCTTTTGTTTTTAAAGTCTAGATGAAAAAAATAATAAATGTTTCCTGAGAGCTGTGACAAGGAAAGACCAAGGGAGGAAATTTAATGGAAACCTTTGTGGCTGGAGATGCAGAAGGGCTATGGAGGAAAACACAGATACCTGTGGCTCTGTGGCTGATATGGTAACTCTGTTCAAAACCCTTGTGTGCACCAATGTGCTGGCTGCCCTGTAGCATGGGGAGGCACTGTTTTCATGTAGTTCCCCACAGATATACCCACAGGACAAGTTTGTGAGCACCTGAGGCTGTGAACACTCAGTCATATCTTCAGGGAGACACAGCTACATTCAGGAGTTCCTGGCACTTTTATTCATACTTCTCCCACAGGATCCCCTGACTCCCTGGCACAGTAGTTATTTTACCAACTTATTTTTGGTAAGTCAGAAGTAAGAAGGTGTGGAATTAACAACAGATAACCTTTATTCCTTCCAGGGTTGTGTTTCATCAGGGATTGAGAGCTTGTCCCAGTGCGCAGTGCCTGAGTCCCAAGGCCAAGGATGCAAAACTCCCTGCTCCTGCAGCACAGTTGCACTAAATACCCAGCATGAGCAGCTGATTTTTCTTCAATTTTCAAGGTTTTTCACAGACAGACGCAAGATCCATACATGGGAATGCAGCATTAGGGTTGAACTCTTGCTTTATGATAATATACAGTTCCCTCTTGCAATACGAATATGATGATAGTGGGGATATGGCTTTGTTACAGACCCAGAAATGTGAGTTAGAACTTCCCTTTATGCCCCTACTGATGGTCCAAAAAATTTCTTGGTGATGTGAAGGAAAAGCCTCTTGTCTGAAGAACTAATGTTCCAGATAGCATTCAAAAGCAAGGAGAGTGAAACAAGTGAATGTCCAAACCAAGGGCTGAATAGGGAAATTTACTCTGTCTGCTGTTGGCTGGATGTGATCCCAGTGGCTGAATCACTGGAACTGGTAGCTTTTAATAAATAAGCTATAGAAAAATGGTAGCTAGTTTACAAAAACCGCATATGTCTGTGTTTAAAGGTGAGGAAAAGGTAAGTAGGTTATGGTGAAGTCTTGTGGTGTGATTGACTTGTTTTTTTTAAACATATTTGTTTACTTATCCTTCTAAAAGCGTGGGTGCTAGAACAGAGGAACTATGGTGTATCTTGTAGCAGGAAAGGGGATGGATGAAAGCAGGCAGAAATGGGGGGGGGGGGCATGGGAATGTTTTAAACTAGATTTGCCTCTGGACATGTGAGATGAAACTGCTTTCTTCAACATTGGTGTACCAGGATAGTCATTCTCCTTCCCCATATCCTTTTGGATAAACTGATTGATTTTGCAGTGGTTTGCTCATCTAAACAGCAGCTGCTCCTTGGCTTTCCATGTGCTGCTTGATGCTACACAGTGTGTGGATCATGGGACAGGCCATTCCTGGGCAGTGCTCTGTTCTTCTCAGTCCTTTTGCAGCTCTGCTCCCCTTGCCTGGTGTTGCAGCCCCTGGGGTTCCTGCGGGTTCTCTGCCTGGGTCTGCTCTCTACCTGTTCTGTCCCTGCATACAATGAGAACGTTTATATGCAGAGTTAGCGGGGTAACTTGTCTGAAAATTACCCTTTACCTGATTTGGATGTCATGCAAGATCCAAAGTGTCCCTACAGAATGGAAGAGATGGTTACATTATTTGTGGAAGTTGTGGGTTAAGTATTGCATGGGCCTTAGAGTTGCAGAAGACAAATGTCTAACAAATTCTTCCTATCCCATTGTCTAATAAATTTCATTCTGTACATGCTCTCTTACAGAGAAACTGTTCTGCAAACATTACAGAGAGCTGTAAGGTATTAAAATAAGGTTTAGATTAACACCCTCCCACCTGGAAATCCAGGTGCTTTACTTATCATGACTTGAGCTCTCTAGAGCTTGGAGATAGCCATAAAGCTTCTGTGAACATCCTTAAATAGCTGTTCTACATGTACAAATGTGGCTCCTAATTTTCAGAGCAAGCAATATGTATTGCTGTGCATAGCTGTTGCTTTCCCTGGATATTAATTACCCTATTCTTCTGCTGAAGAACATGGACCAGGGCCCAGAGTGGCAGTTTTTGTGTTACATACTTCTGTCTGGTCAAATTTTCCTTCTCCGTTTAGTAGAAAGATCAAGTAGGCAACAGAGAAGAAATGCTGTGTGGGAGAGGAAAAGAAAGGAAGGAAACTCTGTGTAAGATTTAAAAAGTATTAATCAGTTGTAGTCATTGAAGGTGTCTAGATAAGATGGTGGACGGATAACATCATCAGAAAGAATTTCTTCATGGAAATTTTTCATGGAGGAGGCTGTTAAACATTAGAATGGGCTGCCCAGGGAGGTGGTGGAGTCGTGATCCCTGGAGGTGCTCAAGAAATAACTGGATGTTGCACTTACAACATCCAGTAATGTTGTAATCATTGGTAATCATGGAGGTCTTTTCCAACCCAAATGATTCTGTGACTACAATGTATCCGTGTTCTTGTAATCATTAGTGCTGTCCTGAAGACTCTCCAGCTCGTCACAGGGGAATAATTTCCCCAGGTGTGGAATATAGCAATTATTTTTAAAGACACCCTGAAATCTAAGCTGGTTTGGGATGGTGTAACTACCTGACCTCAGCAGAGCTTGGGGGATTTGTTGTAGTTGAAGTCCTGGTTTATTGTCTGATTGCCAAAGAACACCTTAGATGCCTGTTCTAGGTGGCCAATACAGAGTTCTGCATCCAAGGGACACTTTAGAGGAAGAAGGAATAACATGAAAGTCGCTGGCCACAGCCAGCATCCTCCCAGGACGATGGGATTAAGCCAACAGATGCTTATAAACAGTGCAGCTGGCCTTGGTTGTAGCTTTGCCCATAATCCACACGGCACAGTTCCTCCCAAGCAGCCTCCTGGGCCTTGGGGTCAATGCCACTTCTGAGGAACAAAAGCTGCCAACGAAAGGGCTGGTTGCCTGGTGTCCCTTTCTGGCTTATCTTTTGGGAAGCTAATTGCAAAGTTCTCATCTTGGGGGAGAAAGAACATGGAAAAGACAAATGGGGAAAAGCTGACTGGATTTTGCTGTCAGCCTGAGGAAGTATATGGTTTGAGTGTGGTGTTTATTGTGAAATGGAGGCCTAACCCAATGGCCTTGAAAAATCGATAGGAAGCCTCCAAATGGCTTCAGTGTCTCTTTGTTCTAAGAGAGTGAAAGATCCTGGAAATAAGAAAGCAAAATGATAACTTGCAGAATTCACTCTTATCCTGGGCTCTGCAGAGATGCAATTACCTGTCTGGACTCGTGCAGAGACAAAACAGTGATGTTTGTTTTAAGGGAAATGACTTAAACAAACGCAAATAATGCATTTAGGGGAATTGGATGGAGGTGTCTGCAAAAGATGAGGATTAAAGGCTTGGTTCTGCCTATTGCAGTCCTGCACAACCTGAGTTTAGAAGCAGTATAAAACAGTACAAGAAGCAGAGGAGGCAGTCTCAGTTCTACAAGGCCATGGTGGGTATCATTAGCCAAAAGATAAAGGAGAATAAATAAAGAACAACTAAAAATTTCCTAAAGTAGAGTCAAAGAACGGAGATCTGTTAGAGGTATATGGGAGGGAGCAAACCCAAGTCCACAATAAATTGAGCACAAACAGGTTGTTTGGGGAGTCTTTAATCTACTTGGTTCAGCCATCTTATACATGGTACATTCTATAACTACAGTAGAAAATCAGAATAGTCCGTGACGTACAGTGAGGGTGTTGTTTTGCATATGTATTCCTGAACAATGCCTGGTTACTATGGTGATAGGCACTATAGAAAGTATTCATATGGATTCCTTGACAATTTGTAATCCTGTGGGGAGAGTGATGGTCTGAGAGGGTGCCTCTGCCAGATGGATAACCTCCAGAGAATACCCTTACAGGGACTAATGGGTCTTCACTGGAAACCTTTGATTCATATGTTGAATTAGTATATTTTAACAGGAACGAAATGAGCTCTGAACATCCAGCCTCTGCAGCTTTGGTGGCTAGACATTGATTCAAAAACTTATGAACACCTGAGTAAATAACCTGGATTTTACATTTAGTGAGGCCTATCAGGTATTTAAACTCGTATCTGCTTTTAAGCTGCTAAATCCATATGTAGGTGATGTTAATAACTTTGAACAGTCAGTGAACTGTGGAGAGACTGATGAAATCAAAGTCATGGAGGTTTGAAGGGACCTAGGAAATCACCTTGTCCCCAGCTTAAGCTAGGTCAACTAGAGAAGGGTTGCTGAGGGCCACATCCAGATAAAGGTTGAATATCTCCAAGGAAGGAGACTCCACAACTTCTCTGAGCAACCCATTCCAGTGGTGACCACTCTCACGATAGCTAAGTTCTTTATGTTTAAATGGCATTTCCTGTCGGCCACTTTGTGTCCATTGTCCTCTGAGTGGGCATCACTGAGTAGAGTCTGACTCCATCTTCTTTACGTTCTCCTGTCAGATATTTATACACATGGATAAAATCTTTCTAAGACTTCTCTTCTTGAGAGCTGAACAGTCCCAGCTCTCCTAATGTCTTTTTCTGTAACTCCCATTCTTTAGTTACTTTCATGGCCCTTTGCTGGACTCACTCCAGTATTTCCATGGTTTTATGGAGCCCAGCACTGGATTCCTTGGCTGCAAGCATTGTCCTTTGGACACCATCCACATTATTCATCAGCGAATGATCAAAGGAGGCAGGATCTGGACCCATGTGTCCCACATCCCTGCTCTGACAGCGAGACCGTGCCTTCTAGCCAGGCTCAGAGATGGTTCTCTTCTCTGGTTTCTCTTCCTTGCTGCAGTGAAAGCCTGGTTGGAATGATTATCAGAAGTGGAGAAGTTGATGAGTCACTGTCTTGTGGAGCAGTACAATTTTGTGTGGAGCGCTGTGCTGATCTGCCTACCCATCTTGGGTGAAGATTTATTTATGGTGCTCTCCAAAGTGATACTGTAATATCCTTTCCTAGCTCACATTCCTGCTGATGCCTGCTCACTATGAGACTGCCTTCCCCACCCCCCTCAATGTGTTAAATAAGATTATATACTTTATTGAGGTTGAAGGGAGCAGGATATTGTTAGGATTTTTATCATCAAATTACTAATTTAAGCAAACTGGAAGTCTCTGAGCAGCCATGTAGAGCACAGTGTCCTGGTCCTGGACTTGACATCCTCTCCCAGCACTATGGCAAGATTCACTGATTATCCAGAGGTTACCCGAGGTAAAGGTGGAAAACATATTGCTCTGAACAGCTGCTCCTGGTGCTGGCTTCTTCACTCTCAGGGAAGGTTCAGAGACATTACATTTGTCTCAGTAAAACATTTCTCCTGCTTGGCAAGTTGTGCTTCACTAATGTACTCATCTACCAGGAGGCTATTTTCAGTTTATGCCCATTCCAAAAATGAGAGAACGTCTCCCCTTTCCTCCCCAGCCTCCTTGCTCTGCCCTGGGAGGGCTCGAGGCATCTGATGCCTGCAGGGAAATATGAGTGCTTTGCCATCTTCTTCTTCAATGCAGTGTGAGATATGTGATCTGCTGAAGGGATCTATGAGAGGCAGAGCTGCCTGACCACTCCTTTCTCCTCATCTGTTGCAGGCATGCAAGTGGTCAAGTCATGTTTAATTTTGATATAAAAATTAGATTGTGTTTAAAGGCAATTTAGTGTGTTGCCTGGCAGGGAGCTGGGTTATCCTCAGCGCTGCTAAGTTTAAATTACTAAGTGCAAGTGATGAAGTGGTACTTTCCCTGCTTCAGAAGAAGTCAAACATCTCTATTTCTGATAATTTAGCAACTTCATTCTATACTTCTATTATTATAAGATCATTATATTTGATAAAATCAAGTGTGATAGAAATGCAACAATGAGTTTTGGATTCACTGTTACACTTGTGGCCCAAAAGCTGCTCCAAAGTGCAAAAAAAGAGGCAGTTTCTTTTCCCTGGTCAAAATGAATCAAAATGAATGTCCTTGTGAACTGCTCAGTGCAGCACTTAGAGCAGCTGTGTCTGGTTTTCACTTTGGTGACATCCCTGGAAGTGTTCAAGGCCAGGTTGGACAGGGCTCTGAACAACCTGGTCTAGAGGAAAGCGTCCCTACCTGTGGCAGGGGTGTTGGAACTAAATGACCTCTAGGGACCCTTCCAACCCCAAACCATTCTGTGGTTCTATGGTTTTACAGTGTGCTATTAAATGCATGATGGTGCTTCTTTCACCTATTGAAATACTAAATTTTGACTTTTTATTTTGACTCATGCCACCTTTCAATCACTATAGAGAGGCTATTCAGTGTAACACCCAAACAAATTAACTTAGAGGGGCTGCAGTGAAATGGTTACAAGAAGGGCAGGGGAGCTCAGTGATCGAGATGAAAGGGAGATGAGACAGATTACCCAGAACAAGTTTGGGTTTGCCGCAGGGGGATGAGTCACTGGTGGCAGTGGCTAATGTAGATTTTGAGATGTGAGGGTTTTTTTCTGAATGAGATTTTCAATGGAAAATATGGTTTAAATGTGGATTAATGTGAAATGATGCAACAGGGACAGTGAAGTGCATATGTTAAACTGAACACCTCTGCAGTGGCCACCTGGTGAAAGGATTGATGGGTTATTTATTGCAAATTATATGACAGGGGAAGAAATCTGGCTCATCAGGGATCAAGGAATTCAAATATTGTTCTCATCTTGGTAGGTGCTGAAATCAATCTGTTCCCTCCTGTTACTTCTTTTGATGAGCATGCAGAATAACCTCTTCCCCAGTGGATGAGGTCAGTTTTTAGAGTTGTAGCTGACTGATTTTGAGGCCAGAAAGAACATTTCTGATTATGAATTTATGATAAAATCAGAAAATTGTTTTTATTGGAAAGGACCTTAACTCCCTGCCATGGGCAGGGACACCTTCCACTAGACCAGCTTGCTCATCCAGCTTGGCCCTGAACACATCAAGGCGTGGGGCAACCACAACTCAATTTCAGAGCATAAAATATTTTCTCCATAGATAAAGAAAAAAACCACAGCATGTGTACCAGATAGAATACTGATTACCCATCACGGAAGCGTTTTTACAAAAAGAGAACTTCTTTGAACTATCAGGTAATGATGCTACTAGAAGCATGATGATGGAGCAGACCTGCCTGTTTTTGGTTTTTTTTCATGTTTTGCACAAAATTTTGACTTTCATAAGTTTCAGGGGAGGCCACCCAGTTTACACCCCTATGGGGCTCGACCCTGTTTACATGTCATGTAATACTGTGCCAGTATGTGAAGAGCAAGTGTCTACTTCCCTGTTGACATGTGACAACATTTACCAAAGTCCAAAAACATGTGTTGGGAATGTGTTAACCCAAGCAGATGGTCCTGTGCTTAACATCCAGTCAGTGATACTGTTCCCCCAACCCTTTAACACTGGAAGTGTTCAAGGTCAGGTTGAGGGGAAGTTGAGCGACTTGTTCTAGTGGAAGGTATCCCTGTCCATTGCTGGGGGGTGCAACTAGGTGATCTTTAAGGTCCCTTCAAACCCAAATCATTCTCTGATTCTGTGATTCTATGGAAAGAGATCTCTGCACACAGTCAGCGCCCTCAGTGACTGAATTAATTGGCCCAACTTTTCTAAGAGCAAGAAAAGGTATTTCCTGCTTTGAAAACAGTAATCATTTCTTTGCTCATCTGTCAGTGTATGCCAGTAGCAATTTATGTGTTTTAATCCAAAGTATACCATGCTCTAGCACTTACCAAACCCCAGGCCTAAAAGACCTTGGCTTATGCCCATGGCCTTTGGAGACCATTACTATAGAAATAACTAATAGTGATATATGTCATGACCCTTCATGGCTATTCGTACCAACATTTGGCAGATTTTGACAAGAGTGCTGAGGATTGAGGGTTGCCTTATGGCCACCCTTGGTATGATAAGTGGTACAGATAGAGCTAATAAATACCTAGCAGGTAGAGTTGGAGAGAGGTAACTACTGCTTTCCCAGTGGAGAGACAGACTAGAAATCCAACTCTACCTTATGGTAACATACAGCTAAGTTTTTTGGGGACTTTATGTGCAGACAGATTGCTTTTCAACAGATACATATTTCTCCTCTTATAAAGAACCTGGTGGCTAGTACCTGGCAATGGGGTTCATTTGCATTCAGATTATAAAAGTATCGTTTCCATGTCAGCAAAGACTGAGGACCTGAATCTGTTCCTACCTAGATGGCTGTGAGGTTACCAAGCAAAGTGCAGTCAGCATTATGAGGTGATTTGGTAAATCTGCATGAGATCAGCAGACATTGAGAGCAGCCTAAAGAACACCACATATGAGGCAAGCTGAATGCAAGCTGAATAGATGCTGTTGCCTTGTGCAAGAGACAGTCATCTGGAGTCAGGACATGAGCAAAAAGCAAGGCTAACCAGCTTAGTAGACAATTAGGCTGTGGCTGAGCAGAAGGAGACAGTTGTGTGATTTAAGTGCTGGCAGAGCTGTTGGTTTGGGGTTCTGCTCCTAACTCTGCCACAGGCTCTCAGGCTCCTTCATTCACTAATTGATGCTTTCTCCTGCACAGCCTTGTTCCTGCTTCATTGCTGCTGAGGTACAGGGGTGTTCATGTGGGCAGCAAAATGTTTTACTGAAGACTTGGAGCTCATTGCAAAAACAGATCTTTGTTGAGGGAGGGACGCTGGTGCCAAGGCCAGTTCCAACAGTATCTGTAGCTATTTATGCATATATGTGTGTGTGTATATATATATATGTATGTGTATATTTATATAGCTATGTATGTTTGTGTAGCTGTAAGGTTGCCATTCTTGTCACTGCTTATCACAGACTTGGAAGTGCTTTATGGAGCTGGTAGAAGAGGCAGGAACAGGAATGCAATCACAGCCTCACCTTCTGAAGCCTTTATTCTTCTGGTGTCTGGCTGGCCACAGACAGAGGATGAGGGGACCTGCATCAGGGTCTCCATGAGGCTAAAACAATACCTGAGACTATCTGCTTTATAGAAAAAAAAGTCTTGTAGGACAGGGACTTTGTGGTCGTTTGGGTAGAAGAATCAGCTCATTGAGGTCATCTAGGAGAATGATGGTCCTTCTGAAATCCCCCTGGGATGTTGCAGATCTGTACTGGGAAAATAGATCAATTGGCTGCTTGAAGGGCAGAATCTGTCAGCCGGTTTTGTGCTAGTGTCTAAGTCAGTGTTCTGCATGTGGGCAGGTTCAGGATTTCCCAAAGCAATTCCAGTAGCTGGTAAAGCTCAGCGGCACAGGAGCTGGCAGTGATCTTTGGAGGTGGACAGTCTTCCTGCTACAGCTCACCAGCACCATGGAGGGGCTGAAACCTTTCCGACAACAACCTCAGGAAGCTCAAAGTCACTTGTGCTTTCTTGTGCACATGGAAAGCTCTCTAGGAGCACAGAGCTTGCTGTGAAAAGGGGAAAGGAAAGGGAAAGACAGATGGGAAAGAAAGAGGCAGGCAGGAGAAAATAAATAGGGCAAATGCAGGCCAGACTTAGAATCAGGGGTGGTAAACCTGCTAGCCAGAACATGCCAGGAGGAAGCAGAGATCACGATCAGCCATCAAAACATCCCTGGTATCCCTTGCCAGATATTTCTCCCTGGAAAGAAGGAGAAAATAGGAAGCTAACTGATTTAATGTCATTCCAGGAACCTTCAGCACACAATCATCAGCCATGGCATGCCATAGCCTGACCTTCTCTGCTCTGAGTCAGACTTTGTCCTCCCTTGGTTTGGAGCCCCTCTCTCAGATGGGCCAGAGAAGATCAGACAGCCAGGAGCCAGAGTGTGAAGGGCTTGACAGGCTGTGACGGCTGTGTCCTGCATGGCCAGGAGCAACAATGAATGTGACACAGCTCTCCAACCGAAACACAAGGAAATGCGAGGAGCACTGTCCCGAATTTGTTACTCAGGAAGAGCTCTGGTGACGACAGGAATGGGAGGTGACACCCTGTGGCACAGCCACTGTTAGGGATGCAGCCCTGATCTGCATCAGCAGGGTGGCTTGTTCCTACTGGTCCCCTTGCCCACAGACGTACCTGAAAAGATCAGCTAAATATACTGAATTACCTGGTTGCCTATAAAAGCCAGTGAAATAGTAGCTTTGGCAAAGAACAAGCTTTCAGGAAATCAATTATCTAAAATTCAACCTCTGGCTGGGTAAAGTCCTGCAGATTCCAGTACAGCATTTGTGTTGCCTGATGTATTTCTTGTGCTGGGGATTGCTCTCTCCTCGTTTTAATTATGGCCACTTTCAACAAACGCAGCAAGGAACACCCCTTAAAACCCAGTCAGGCAGTCCTTCCCCATGCACCTTTCAAATATGGGCAATGAGGCCACTGATGTCTCCACCTTTTTACATCCAGAAATCATAAAATGAGACTTGTGCTTAAATGGATTGTGTAGTTTTTCTCAGTGGCTTCATGTGGAGAGCAGAGACTGTGAGCCAAGATTTCTGGTTTCCTGCCTTGCCTGTTGGCAATGGCTGGGCTCTTCCACAGCGTGTGACAAGGCCACCTGTTTCATTATTTGGTAGAAAACTGGGGCTTCCTTTGAATGCACCTTCCTACGGGACTGTCCTGGATCCCTCCCACAGAGCTGGATTATCCCCTGCTTATTCCTTTCCTGTTTTTGTTATATGCTTCAGTCTTTATCTCTGCAGAATGCAACTGGAAAGATGATACACAGATGAACACAGAGATTCCAGCTTGTGTGTGAATCCCCCTGGACTCTTGGCATGACCTCCAGCTATGCTGTAGGTGCTGGAAAAGAAGTAGGTGGCTTCATGCCATGGTATAAAATGTGCAGCACTTCCTGCAAGCACAGGCATAGTGGGGGGAAGAAATCACCAGTAAGAAAAAATCACTGGGAAGAAAAAGGATGAGACTGAAGGTGCTGTTGGGAGTTCTTCACTCATAGCTCCAGTAAGGGCAGGTATTCGGACCTTCTTTTGTTGTTACCATAGAAAAAACCATGGATTACTGGGAGATGCACAACAAGCAGTGGGAAGGCATTGCAAAGTACTAGTGGAGGGTTAAATCTGGAGAGCTTGTCCAAGGGATGAGTAAAAGAGCTTGTGCTACCAAGCTACAAAAAGTTAATGGGTGTAAAAACTGAAGAAAAGGGGGAATGATTTGGCTTAGTCAAAGGGCAAAGCACTTAGCAGTAATGGGGGGCAAATTATGGAAGGTTAAAATCCAGGTTGAGTACAGTACAAATTTGCAGTCAGATGTGTTAGTTTGGAGAATAACCTCCCATAGAGATGTGTGGCACTTGGTTGGCATTTTTTAACTAGGTAAGTGCATAGAAGGGATAAGGACAAATGGACATCTGGAGAAAGAAATCTCTGTGTGAGCAATTCTGTTGAGATATGAATGCATATGAAGCTGTGATGTGAGGACCCCCTTGGTATTTTGTCCATAAATAATAAGGACAAAAGAGCTTGGAGAATCCAATGGGATGGCTTTCCAAGCAGCTATCACAAGGAAGACTCTTATTGACAAAATCACAAATCAGCAGCGTTTATCTGAATATTTTTTCACCCAGTGCTTGCTGTTCAGAGATCCCACAACTATTTTTATTTACTGATGGACAGACACCACTCTTCTTAATTTATGGAGACACTGAAGACAAGACTTGGAAGGCCAAGACTCTCTGTAGTCACTCGGTTGGTTAGCAGCTGATCTGAAATAAATTATTATTTCTTATCATTTAGACTTTTCTCTAAAGCATATCATCTCTGAAGCTCATATATTCATTTTTTTTAATCTTTTTCCAATCAGTACTGGAACCTACTGTACCAAAAGGTGGCTGGGAAACTGTCTTGTGGTTGGGGGGGGTAATGTCCACTTGAATCACAAGAAAGAATTGCACCTGTCAAATTTACATCACAACTTTGAAGATTTTTTTAACTGCTTTTTTAAAAATATATGAAGATATAATGGTTCTCCAAACACAAAAGGAGAAATGTCTGAGGTCTCTTCAGCAATCATGTTGGCAACTTCAACCAAACAGCTCCTTGTGGTACCTTTTGTTATACTCAATATGAAGGAGCTGCTATATTCTAAATTTACAGGAAGCCACCAGTTCATGTGTTCATTCATGTATTTTTCATTCATGCCCTGAGCAGGAGTCAGTCAACAGCTGTTGCACCAGGACTCAGGGAACAAAAAGAACAGCAGCAAAGCAGGGACTACAAATAAGTCCCTTGGGAACAAGGAGCAGAATTTCCAGGTGAACAAGTCAGATACATCTGTAATTGTCAAGGAAACAGTCCCCAGCTAAGAAGTTGGTCTAGTGGAGAGTCAGCCTGGAACTCCAGTAAAAATGTCCAGAGAAACACAATCATTTTAAATCTGCAAATCTTGGAGTAGCTGTGAATTTGTTCTAAGATGGATAAGTCCAGTGGTGACAAAAGACATTACATTTTCTTTTCTTTCCTTGCTCATTTCAAGTGCCTGTTTATTCTTAGCCACAGTCATTTTCCCAATCTCTTTAAATCCCCAGGATCCATTTCTGCTCATTCTTCATCCTGTATTTATTTAATATGTGGAAGAAGTTGGTTGATGAAATATACTATTGAACTGAATGAGGCCATCACAGGAGAAAATGGGTTTATTTTTCTCCTTAATGACAATTCAGATAAGTAGGCAATGACCCTTGGAGGATTTTGCACTGAGATCGTGGAGCTAAAAGGCAGTTCTCCTTCCGTAGTTCCCCTCAAAGCCTTAGCCTTGGTCCTAAACACAGTATTGCACAGTAGTTAAGGTTAGAAGGGACCACCAGTAGTAGCATCTCTCTGCTCAGGTGGGGACTTCCTAGAGCACATTGGACAGGATTGTGTCCAGACTGTTCTTGAATATCTCCAGTGAGAAAGACTCATGTGTAATGTTCATATTCTGTGTCCTCTTGGTACTGATGATGTTATGCAGTGAGATGTACTGGGGACTTGGAACAAAGCAGACAGCATGCACTTGAGTTCAAAGATCTCATGTTGATTACTAAACCCACAATGTTAGTAAAAATGTGCTACCCAAGCACCACACCTAAACCTGAACACAACCAGGGAGCCATGTCCTTCACTCCAATCTGTGTGTAAGTGACTGATGATGTCAAAGGAGCCATATCTCTCTTACCTAAGGCCCATATTTGAGCACAGTGGTCTCCAAATTAGTACCTGGAGAGACAGTGCCTCCAAGTCCATGAGGATACAAAAGTGCTAGTGTGATGTTGGTGTGAAGACAGGCTTTGACATACATACAAGTGGCAGTGCAGGCACCTGCTGCAGAGGAGTGGTGGGTGGTTGGTGTCGTGTCTAACAGACCAGGGCTTTAACCAACTGCACAAGCTAAGGTTGAAGAACAGCTACTCAATGTTAAAACTGGCCATTGAAGAGGATCTATAACACACAGTGGTAGGTCCCCAGATCTGTGTATGACTAAATCTGACATCCTTTACTGCTTAACTTACAGACTTTGCAGAAGCAAATGTCTTAGGCAGACAAGCAGCAAGATCTCCTTCCTCTCTGAGATGGGATTTTTTTCTAAATTGGTTAATGCCAATTGCCCGTGCTTCCTGATAAGCTAAATAACTGCAGTTGGGATCATCTTCATGGAAATTTCCATATGCCCCTTGCAGAGAAGCCAATAACCAGCTGTCAAGCAATGAACCTCATCCCAAATACCCGACCAGGATGGCTGCTAAATGGGTATGGAGGGAATGATGACTCCACAGCCGACTCTGCGTGATGACAGGGTTGCAGGGGTGCATGACTGTTTGCACAGTGGGCTTGGGTTGCTGCAGAGTGGCTGTCCCAGCTATGCAAGAACCTTCCAGGTGGAGACATGGATGGGAACTGCTGCTGTTGGACTACCCATAAATTCAGCCCAATTAGGGATGGAGAGGTTGTCTACTTCCTTTAGTCCCTATCCCTTTTCAGTGCAAAAGTGGAATGACATGGTGTAATCAGTTCATCAGTTCTGGGGTATTGTAGCTCTTTTTTCTTTTTTTTTTTTTTTTTTGTGGCCAGCAGTCTCTAAAGGTGGTCTTGCCTCCTCCAGCCCCTACAGAGTTCCCACAAGAGGCAGCAGGGTGAGTTTTGCTTTTGTCAATTATCAGCTCCTCAGCAATAGAACGGTTTTTGCAGCTTTTTTCTTTTTCGCCTTGAAACGTGAACTGGTGTCTCTTATTTCCTTTATGCTACTCAAGGAGTAATAGAAGTGGTGTATTTGTAGTATTTAGAGTAGAAGTTTACAGTTATCTATTCTGCAGCTTGAGAGAAGTAATATATGTCTTTCAGTAGCATAAAGAGTTGCTTTGTTATTATTCTATTAAAAGTGCATTTTTTGGTAAGGGGGATCCTTAGCCAATAATCAAATAAGAAGCTGCACATCATTAGGAAAACAATAAAGGATCAGACTAATGACTCTTAGGGCCTCATTTGCTCTCCAGTTAATTAAACAGACAACACAGATGCTGCTGCTGTTAATAATATCATTCAATTACTGTGCTGCTAAGTATTATGGTCCCTAGGAAACCATTACCCAGTGCTGATTGAGAAGGGGAACTGTGAAGGGCTACTCAGGGGACAATAAACCATGTCTCTGTTGAAAAGGGGGCTGAAAGCAGTGTTTACTGGAGACACTAGGTGCTCCAGTACAAGTAGGTGCAAGGTTGTTCAAGGAAATGGAGGAGCTGAAGGTTAATCTGAAAAGTTATGTTCTTACCCCACGTGTGCCAATGAAGCTCAGGGCAGACAGTCTGGGGTCAATGGGAGGCATAAGGGGCTGGGGGGGAAGATATTTTGCTTGAACAAAGCAGAGTGTGTGCTTATAGCAGCCAGGAGATGGATGGGAAATAAAAGGGAATTGGAAATGGAAATGAATGTATCTCAACACCCCAGAGTGTACTAAGCATCTCTCCAAAGGGGAGAAGGAATATCATAAAAGCCTTATTGAGCAGTGCAGGTAATAGATTCACTTGCCTGATACTTCCACTCTCCTAGCTTGAGAGAGAGTGTAAAATCCAAGGCTGGCAGTAGAAGGCCTCATCTCAGCCCTTGTGACTTTATCAAACCCAGCTTTCTCATCCAAGCAGTGCAGTGACTATTGAGCTGAAGGAGCACAGCCCAGCATGGTCCCAGGTGGCTCCCACTCATGGCACAAACCTGCTTCCCCCAGCATCCCTGGAGGAGGATGCACAAGGGTGTGAGAGGGCAGAGCATAGGTCTTGAAAAAAACCTGTGCCTTCCTCAGACTTCTGATGTCTCCTTGCACTGTTTCTTCTATCTCAATCCACTGGGTGTCCCTCATTTTCCCCACAAGGTCTCATTTGGGTTTTTTCCCCCTCCCTTTTTTTCCTTTGTGTTTGCTCATGCAAAAGGAGCTTTTGTAGTATTTATATCTACTGTGGTAGCAGCTGGAGACCCTGACCAGGGATGCAGGGAGTCTTGTATGCTGTGATGCTCAAACTCACCATTATCAGTCTGGGATTAATGGTATGTGTGTTTGGTACTCTCAGCTGTTCTCTGAACCCTGGGTAAGCCTTTGGGTCATGGCCATAATAGCTTAAGTAATATGAAGACATGTGTTGGAAAATGCTTGTCAGTAGGTCTGTGTAAGAAAACATCCCCTGCATGTCTGCACTGATATTCGGAGCACAATGCCAAGGAGTTTGCATCTGTGTCAGGCTACTTTGTGTGTTCTCAGGGTAAAAGAGTCAATATGAGTGTGCTAATACTCCATCTGTAAGGAGATGTTGCAGTAATGGGGGCTGCCCTGCCATGTGGTGACGTCAAGCTGCATTCATTGTAACTGGGTTTGCTGGTTACTGAGGGATTCTTTACTGAACCCTCCTGGAGTGCTGTACCAAGATTGGAGTTTCAGTTTGCATATTAAATGCTAAAAAAATGTGTATTTTTGTGTGGATTTCCCCGTGATACAAAATGATTCAACCCCAAACCAGTAGGAAGGGAATTATACTCAATTCTGAAAGATGCTCTGGGGAAAGTGGTTAATTTTCTTTAAAGCTCAATTAAAAAAAAAATACCTCTAAGTTTTTTTACCCAAACTTGTGTTTATTCATTCATATTCATTTTTATCACTAGATTAATAGAATCATAGAACCATTTAAGTTGGAAAAGACCTCTGTGATCATCAAGTCCAACCATTAACTGAACACAGCCAAGTCCATGACTAAACCTTTCCCTCAGTGCCACATCTACGCATCTTTTTAACACCTCCAGGGAAGGTGACTCAACCACTTCCCCGGGGAGCCTTTTCCAATGCCTGACCACTCTTTCAGTGAAGAAATGTTCCCTAATATCCAAACTAAACCTCGCCCGGTGCAACTTGAGGCTGTTTCCTCTTATTCTGTCACTTGATATTGGAGAGAAGAGACTGACACCCACCTGGCTGCAGCATCCTTTCAGGTAGTTGTGGAGAGCAATAATGTCTACCCAGTCTTGTTTTCTCCAGGCTAAACACCCTCAGCTCCCTCAGCTGCTCCTCACAGGACTTGTGCTCCAGACCCTTCTCCAGCTTTGTTCCCTTCTCTGGACAAGCTCCAGCATCTCAATGTCTTCCTTGTTGTGCAGGGCCCAAAACTGAACCCAGGGTTCGAGGTGTGGCCTCACCAGTGCCCAGTACAGAAGGACAGTCACTGCCCTGGTCCTGCTGGCTCATGTTCAGCCGCTGTCAGCAAGTACCCTGAGGTCCTTTTCCACTGGGCAGTTTTCCATTCACTCTGCCCCAAACTTCTGGTGCTGCAGGGGGTTGTTGTGAACCAAAGGCAGGACCTGGCATGTGGTCTTGTTGAACCTGTCATGGTTTAACCCTATCCAGCAACTAAGTACCACACAGCTGCTCACTACCCCCAACTCCTGCCATGCTGGTGGGGAGGGGAATCAAGGAAAAAAGCTAAGCCTCATGGGTTCAGATAAGAACATTTTGAAAACTGAAACAAAATAAAATATAATAATGACACTAATCATAATAACTATAATAATAAAAATTGTAATGAAATCACCAATATTACAATTGTAATTGTAATGAAATGGAGAGGAGAAGAGAAATAACACTCAATATAAACAAGTGATGCACAACACCATTGCTCACCACCCACTGACTGATGCCCAGCCAGTCCCTGAGCAGTGCCCAGTGCCAACAGTTTATATACTGGGCATGATGTTCTGTGGTATGGAATATCCCTTTGGCCAATTTGAGTCACCTGTCCTGGCCATGCTCCCTCCCAGCTTCTTGTGCACCTGCTCGCTGGCAGAGCACTAGACACTGAAAATCCTTGACTTAGGGTAAACACTGTTTAAAAACAACTAAAACATCAGTGTCTTATGCACGCTATTTTCATACTAAATCCAAAACACAGCACTGTACCAGCTGCTCGGAAGAAAATTAACTTTATCCCAGCTGAAACAAGGACAAAGCCTCCTACTGTTGGCCTTGGCCCATTGATCAGCCTGTCCAGATCCCTCTGCAGAACCTTCCTACCCTCCAGCAGATCAACATTCCCATCCAACTGGGTTTCACCTGCAAACTTACTGAGGGTGCACTTGATCCCCTTGTCCAGATAGTTGATAAAGATATTAAATAGGACTGGCCCCAATACTGAGCCCTGGGGAACCCCACTAGTGACCAGCTGCCATCTGGAGGTGGCTCCATTCACCACCAGTCTCTGGGCCCAGCCATCCATACAGTTTTTCACCCAGCAGAGAGGACACCTGTCCAAGCCTATAGACTATGCCCAAATATATATAATATACTATGTACTATCTACTATAAATAATTAGTGTGACATCCCATATGTGTCCTAGCAGCATGGCAAACTCAGGCAGGGACAAGTTTAAATAGGAGGATACAGTGGAGCAGTTTCAAAGGAGATTTGGGCTCAGTTCTGTGCTTAAAACATGGTGAACTGGGCCAAATGTCAGTCAGGGGAATTAAATGCAAGAACAGCCCAGGCCCTTGCGAGCACCACTGCTGAGAAAGACTTATTGTGAATGAAATCATTCTCTGGGGTGCTTCAGTGTAAGAAAAGCATTTTCTTGCTTCCATACTATTTGTACTATTTGTGTCTGCTGGCATTAGCCTGTTGAAATGAAGCCCTGTGTCTGCTTTGTGTCAGCAGGATGGGGCCCCTGGAGAGGGGCTGGTAGCCTCCCACAGTCACCCTCTATATGGTTAGGGGTGCTTGGTGACCAGGCAAACTTTCCCAGTGCTCCAACTTTAGTTTTTGGTGGTATCAGCCATAGACCTGTCCTTTGTTGTGGGTGTGTTCCTGATTTACAAGCTGGCTTATCTCACCTCTGGCATCCTGCTTCTGTCCTGTTAATGGAAATATTAATTAAAATCAGTCCTACTGTGAGGAACTCCACATGTGCTTGCAGGGATGGGACCTCTCTCCTGCAAGGCTTTGGCACCTCTGCCAGTGGCCCAACCACTGTCCCTTGCCTGCAGCCTGCTGAGATCTGAGATTCCTCATTTTCATGAGGGAGTCCCTGTGGAGCATATTAATTAATCTCACTGAAGTGTAACAAGAAACACACCTGCAATTCTTCATTTCTTTATTTATTTCTGATATAGGGATATTTAGTTTCTACATTTGTGGATGTGGGAGTTGTCTAGGACTTGTTACCAGTTCTCTATCCCCGTAACTGGTCTCTACCTGGAGAGGTAATTAATGCTCACCTGAGCATTAATTAAATTCCTTTCTGCTGAAAACAAAAGCAACACATTATTCTAAAGTATAGCTCATCCTCATCTTACCCTTTTACTCACCTACTTTCTTTCCTTACACATCTAAAGAACTGTCTTCTATTATTTTAATGTCCATTAGGCAATTCTCATATCTTTTTACATATAGAAACTTAGCAGACATGGATTTGTTGATTTATCCTTTTCCGCTCCTTTTAAATGCCCCTGACAATTCTTCCCTTGCAGTAAGTATTATTGTAATCTTGAAATAAGTTTCAAGATGTATTGCAATAAGCATTTTTGTACTCTAATCTTGGTATTCTTTGTGCATTTGTCATGGAGAAATCTCAAGTTGCTTTTTTATCATCTGCATTCTTAATACCAAGTGACTCAGTTACTAATGCCTTTCAATTTTTACCCTTGTGCTTCAGAAATTAAGGACTCTGATACCTGCTTTTGCTTATCTGTCTTTTAATTCCAACAATAGTAGTGAACATTTGATCAAACACTTTTCCGAAGCATCCTCACTGTTGATCTAAACCAAGTCTAAAATAGAATTGCTTTTTGCTGGTTCCAATGTTATTTCAGGGAGGGAAAATCTATTGCCTATTACATCCGGGAAGGGCTGAGCTCAAGTATCACTCGTAACAGTAGTTCTCTACTTGCCATCTAGAAAATTGCAAAATGACACATTTCCCAGTATTTATCTTTCTGATAATTTCCAAGAGATCTCATGTCATGTCTGGATCCAGTGGCAGAGATCTGCAGCAGCTTCCCAGAAAACGAGTCATATTCAGACTGATCCTGTTACGAGCATGGCCTCATCTTTTAAACCCATATGAGCCTCTGTGTTGTGCACCTGCACTGCAGTTTTGCTGTTACTGCTTTTATTTCTCTCTCAGATCACATCCCCCAGTCCCATGTACTGATCATATCATGTTCCTGTTATCACAGACTCTATTTTGCGTCTGGTACCAGGAGTTCTTGTTCTTCCAAGCAGTCACATTGTGTATCTCCCATTTTCTGTGGGCAAGTTTTCCTCATCTTTTTGTTTCCTTCTCACTTTCCCTTTTCTTTCCTCTTTCTTCATATCCTCATTTCTCTTTTTCACTTCTTTGTCCTTCTCATTTAATCTCTTTTTTTCATACCCTTTCCCATCTCATTTTATTTAGCTCTCCCCTCCTCTCTTTTTCCCATCTCACTATGATATAACACCCATGTCCTTATGAATCCACTTGTTCTTTTCGTACTACTCAAAGCCCTGCACATAATTCCACTTGCTGTCTCTGCTGGCCGTTTAACTATTTTATTTGTGTTCTCAAATCCTGTTGATTTTTACACTGAACACCCCACTTCAGGCTTCAAGTGGAAGAGCGAGATCATGCATACAGTCTGGGAAGTGGAGGACATGATGTAAGAGCTGAGAGATGATGACGAGGAGGGCATGAGAAGAGGCTGGAAGATATTGAGGATGAAGACAGAAAATGAGAAAGGAAAGTTAAGAAAGTTTGGGGGGAACCATGATGGTCAGGATTGTATAAGAAGAGTCTTTTAGGCACTCACATGTTGCTGGGGATGGTACCATGGCCAAAACAACCTCCAGTCCTGTGCTGTCTTGCGCTTCAGATGGGAGTCAGCTTCTTCTCTAAGGCAACCAGCATTAGTACCAGGGGAAATGGCCTCAAGTTGCACCAGGGGAGGTTTAGGTTGAATATTAAGAAAAATTTATTCACTGAAAGAATGGTTAAACACTGGAACAGGCTCTCCTGGGAAGTGGTGGACTCATCATCCCTGGAAATGTTCAAGAAATCAGTAGACAGGGCACTTTGTGATAGGGTTTACTGGGCATGGTCGAAGGTTGGACTTAATGATCTCAGAGGTCTTTTCCAACCTTAATGATTCTTTGGCTGTGGATAGGGGAGGAAAAAGATCTGTGCTGACCAGGATTCACACGTAAACCTTGTGTGGGCTGTCAAAAGTTGAACCTGATTCCCAGAGGATGTGTTATCACTGTGTAATGATTTGCATGCCTAGGACACCTGTCCTTGGCAGACTCCAGAGGACTACAGATCTTACCCTAAAGCTGGTGTCTCATGAGTCTATGATTCTGCCTGCAATGAAAGGGAAGGAAAGTGGACACAAAGGAAAGAGGAGCTGGTGCGTGAAAATAAAGGAATGGGAGAGGACTGAGAGTTATAAAATGCACAGAATGTGTATGCAGTTAAAGATGGGCCCCTCTCATTCCCCATGCATGTCTCTCTCACAGTGGGAAGGCACTGTTCTCCCCTCCAAGTTCCACCTGGTCTCTGGGGATTCTGGCACCGTGCTGACATTCCCTGCCTGCTGCACCCTATGGAGCTGCCCAGCCGAGGTTTCAGTGCTCATTCCCTCCATCGGCATCGGCAGCGCTGGCAACAGCAGCAAAGTACCAGGGTCAGCTGCTGGAAAACTGCTATAGTTAAGTAACAAAACAACAACAAAAAGACTTTATATACATAAGAAAAGGAAAATGAAGCAATGATGGGTCGGGCAATTAAACTAAAAGCATTTGAGAGTGTAATCCAGCTCTCTCTATCAATAATTCAGGAGTCCAAGATCAGTCTAATTGATTGAACACCTTCCACAGTAGTCAGCCACTAATAAGACAAATGAAATGTCTTTTTTATTGTCAAATCTCCATCTCACATTTGCTCAGGCAAAATCCTGCAGGGCTTTTCATTTCAGGAGCTTGGGTGTTTTTTTCTCTTGATGGAGATAAATTGAAGGCCAGCGTCTGTTTTTAAACAGCAGTAAATTAAGCCTGTCTGCTCCTTTGGCTGTGGGTGGGTGGAGAAACAGGGCTGTGCTGAACAGGATTCACACGTAAACCTTGTGTGGGCTGTCAAAAGTTGAACCCGGTTCCCAGAGGATGTGTTATCACTGTGTAATGATTTGCATGCCTAGGACACTTGGCCTTGACAGACTCCAGAGGACTACAGATCTTACCCTAAAGCTGGTGTCTCTTACCTCCATTCCTCTAAAGAAGAGCCGCGTTAAGGTCCTTGGTTTCTTCATTGTGATACTGAGTTTTAGCTTTGACATGGCATAGGTGTTTAAAAGGGGCTGAACAATTGCTTAACCTTTCCAATTTACGTGAGCAAACTGCATCACAGGTTGTGGGGAGGGAAAAAAAGGTGTGAGTTGAAACTGGTTTATTTTATATAGGTTTCTTCCAAAATTGTGCCAAATGCAGTGATTTGGGCGACCTCTATGGCAGCAAAGTAGGGCATGCTCAGCAAATTTGCTTGATTTTGTTCCCTTTGGACCATATCACTGAGGTGGTGGGCAGGGGGGTGATTGCCCCAGCAGGATGGAGCTTGTGGGCACCAGCTTCAGAGCATTGCCCACTATTAATCAAAAGCTGATTGAAGAAGAGGTAAAGCTTGAGCTGGCACCAATACACACACAAGTGTCTATCTGCATGGTGTATATCTGTGTGTGAGCAAGGCTTCATTAAGCTCAAATACTCACCACTTAGGCTAACACACCCTCTTGTGTGCACAGAGGCTTTGGGACTGGATTTTTAGCCAATATAAATCAAAGTAGCTCTTCAGGGCATTCTGCTGACTTATACAAGCCAAAGATCCAGCCCAGGGGTGAGGAAAGAGCTCTGATTCTGACATGTGTGTGTGTCTTTATTTAATCAGGAAAGACTGCAAGCTGTGTGTGTGCTCCAGAGTCCCCACTGAGTATGGTACAAGTAACTTCCTGAGCAAACCTAAAATCTGAAGATCTGGTAGCAAAATTCCTCATTTTCTATTATTACATGTCTTTCCCCACAGCTTGGCTGGGGAGGGAGGGAAGGACACAAAGTGCCTGAGAGGTTTTATTTTGCCTATATTGCCTCTGAAACATTATATATTGTGTTTGAATGCTTAATCTAACCAAGGAGTAGTTGTTTTACTTCCTAATCTAATAACTTCCTGATGTCTGTCTCCTCTTAGCTTTGCTCTAGCTTGACTGCACAAATACCATTTAATTGTGTTCTTGTGGAAAATAAAGGCCAGTAGCTTCGCCAAGAAGGGCTAATTTTATAATGCCCCATGCCAGAATTAATCTTGGTGGCAAAGATAAGGCTGACGGCTTATAGCTGGTGATTATCATAGGAGGCCTGTTGCAGAGGGTGGTTACAGGCTATGAAGTTCCCTTAAATACTGGACATTGCCTGTGGAGGCAGGTGTTTGCTGTAGTTAATACAGAAGAGACTGAAGAACTGGCAGATGGAATGAAAGAAAGTGGGCGAGGGAGAGGAGTAAAATAGAACCAGAAAAAAGGCAATAACAGCAAATGAAAACAAAGCAGGGTGAAGGCACGAGAACGGCATGGGAATGATGTACAGATGGAGCAGGCAAATAAGAGGAATCGATACGGCCAACAAAAAGGAAGAAGGTGTGGAAATGAAATAGAAAGGAACTGCTGAGAGAATTAGGCCAGTGAGTACAGAAGTCTATCTGAGATTCAGTGTAGTCAAAGGAGATGTTTTTTTGTTGTTTTGAAGGACATTTTCAGCTTTGCTGTCTTTAGGCCATGTACCACCTATATGCCTTGTAACAAAAGCAACTTGGTTACCCAGTAGATGTGCTGATGCTTGCTGGAGTCTTCTTCCTGGGACAGGTTCTTTGAAGCTGAGAGCCGGTCCTTTGCAGAGATAAGTCCAACATTGCCAGGTTTATAATGCTGCTGCTGCTACACAGCCAGGAAGTCAGAATTCTTCAGGACTCAGAAACGGCTTCAGTCTTAGTGTGAGCACTTGAAGCTGCTGACAACAGCTCTATCAAACTGCTTACGGTTTTGAAAGGCAAATGAGACCCATCAGCGAATGAGGGACCAAGTCTGGAAGTGAAGTTGTTACTTCCAATACATATAAGCAACCAAGCAAGCAAATATAAAATAGCTATTGATCTGTATTTGATTTACGTAGCAAGGCTTTGGTAGCCATGGGCTGCAGGGGTGGCTTCTGTGAGAAAATACTGGAAGCTCTCCCCATGCTGGACAGAGTCAGCTTCCAGCCAGCTCCAACAAGGACCCACTGAGACCAAAGCTGAGCCCATCAGCAATGCTGGTGTCACCTCTGTGATATATTTAATAAAGGGTAAAAAAGAGGTTAAAAATGTCCTCTGTGAGAAACAAGCAAGAATAGGTGAGACAGGAGTGAGAATATGTGAGAGGAACAACTCTGCAGACACCCAGCGCAGTGCAGAAGGAGGGGCAGGAGCTGCCCCAGGTGCCAGAGCAGCAATTCCCCTGCAGCCCGTGGTGCAGCCCATGGTGAGGCAGCTGTGCCCCTGCAGCCCGTGGGGGTCCATGGGGGAGCAGAGATGCCCCTGCAGCCCATGGAGGACCTCATGCCAGAGTGGCTAATTCACCCTGAAGATTTTAGAGGACCCCATGCTGGAACAGAAGCATTTGCCCTGAAGGAAGCTGCAGTCCTTGGCGGGCACACACAGGAGCAGACTCCTGGCAGGAACAGCAGCACATGGAGAGGAGCCCATGCTGGAGCAGGTTTGCTGGCAACACCTGTGGCCCATGGGGCGTGCATATTGGAGAAGTCTATTCTTGAAGAACAGCAGCCTGTGGGAAGGCTCCATGCTGGAGAATTTTGGTAAGGACTATATCCCATGGGAGGGACCCCATGCAGGAGGGACGGGGGAAGAGTGTAAGGAAGAAGGAGTGGCAGAGAAGTGTTGTGGACTGACCACACCCCGGGAGGGGAGGAGGAGAGAGGAAGCTGAGAAAGAAGGACTGAAACTGAGATGGGAAGAAGGGAGAAGTGGGGAGAGGGGTTGTTAGTTTTGCCTTTGTTTCTCACTGTCCCAGTCTGATAGTAACTGGAAATAAATTAAATTACTCCTTGCCAAGCTGAGCGTGTTTTGCCCATGCTGGTAACTGTTGAGCAATCAAATTGCTCTCATCTCAAGCCACAAAGTTTTCAGTCCTACTTTCTTCCCCTGCCGCGTTGATGAAGAAGAAGTGAGAGAGCAACTTTGTGCCCTGCCAAGGTCAACCCACCACATGATTATATATATTGATTCCAAGAAATGTGCTGTTCAGGAAACTTGACTTCCACAAACTGGTGCTAATATACTTACTGAGAGTCCAAAACTGAGTATGTATTTGCAGATCTGATCCCAGACTGAGGAGTGAGTGTGAGATGATAAATAAATCTCACTGTAAACCCAGGGCATGCATGGGACAAGTAGTGCAATGAAGGGTCATTATGTTTTATAGGCAAGAACTCCAGTAGACCCTCAGCAGTGCTGCTCCTTATTTATATAACCTTCAAAGCCTGCAAGTGAAGCTGAAACAGAGACTTAAATCATGACAGGAATAGTTCTGGAGGATGTTAGCCAGGGTTTTGTTCAAAGAAGTTTTAAATAGGACAAGGGGGAATGGCCTTAAACTGAGAGAGGGTAGATTTGGGCTAGATACTAAGAAGAATTTTGAATTGTGAGGGTGAGAAGCCGCTGGAACAGAAGTTGCAGTTACCCCATCCCTGAAAATGTTGAAGGCCAGGTTTGATGGGGCTCTGAGCAACCTGGTCTGCTGGAATATCCCTTGCCCTTGGCAGGGAGTTGGAACTAGATGGTTGTTAAGGTCTCTTCCAAACCAAACCATTCTGTGATTTTATGAAATAACAAATAAGCCTCCTAGTGGGTTTTCTCCCTTGTTGAATAAACTAATAACCTCTCTTATTATAAGGCTCTTTTGGTGGGGGGGGATATTAAAGTCTTAGTCTGATCTATATTCTTCATGACTAGGCCCTCTTCCACTCTGGTATCCTGTTTAGAAAGTGCAGATGGTAATTCCCAGTGTCAGAGCAGAATTATGAACAGTCAAGGAGCATCTCATGTGTCATTTATATATCTCCTGCCACTGCAGGGTCTTGGATCACAATAGAGGTTCACAGGTATAAAAATTGTGCAAATGATGGTTATGACTGCTCAGACATGTCACATGAAGTATTTTGTCAGTCTGATTTATTGAGCTACCTTGTATGGAGGAGGTCAGTGATGAAATAAAATGAAAAACACCAGTTACAATATTTAAATAATCACTGTTTTCCACCCAGAAAAAAAAAAAAAAAGATAAATGGTGAGGGGTTTGTAAAAGTTTTGCTAAGTGACTTCCCATTTCTTCCCACTCAGTTTGACTATTCCTGTTGGCTGGGAATAGAAAACTGAAGTGATGGATGGCTCTGATTATGCCTAGTCAGGTGCATTAAATGGTGTCTCACACTACTGCCTCCCGTAATCTTGACACTCGCTGTGCTTATCAGGGCTGATGGGGAAAAGGTAGATGTCTGAAAACAGTAAAGAAATAAAAGAGGAGGTGAAAGATCTCAGACCAGTCTCAGCAAAAGGATTTGTTGGGCACTGGAAAGGTGTTGAGGAGATTAAACTGATCCACTTTTAGAATAACTAATTGGAATATGTCTGTCAGCTTCAAGACTCAGTAGAGCACGTGAACCTCATCCTGCTTTTCATGGGTCACTTGGTGGAGAGATGCTTGCAGTATATGGAAAGTTTCTTTTTAGCATCCATCTGTTTGATGCTAACATGGAGCTTAGCTCAAATGCTTGTCTCTGGTTAAATCATGAACTCATGTGTGAGTTACAGCACTGTGAGTCCATAGGCACCAAGAAAAATTACTCTATTTTCATCAGTATGAGACAAAATAAGATCGCATGGATTTTTAGCTATGAACCAAGGACGGGTAGGTTTGAAATGCATACTTCATTTCTGGTTTTGTGTCAGTGCTGTACACAAGAGCTGTCTAAAATGGTATGAAATACTATTCAAAGTCTGTACAAATGCAGCACTGAATTTCTGTGGTTCTGTATCTAAATTTGGGTTGTTGATGTATAAGAAAATTTAATTCAAGCTGGAAGGGTGCAGAATGCTATGAAGGTGACACTGTCGAATGCAACAGCCTAGCAGAGGCTGGTTTATTCCTCCTCAGGAAAAAACCCCAAAGCAGGCTGGTAAGATATGGCTGATCTTTATGGGAGTAGGAAAGATAAACTGGGGGGATTGCTGTTTGAGCTAAGGACTTCTATGAAAAGACTCAGACCATGAACAAGTTTGGATTGAAAATAGGAAGACTTCTAGCTGTAGAGGCAGTGAGTTTAGGGACAGCCTTACAGCCTGATTACTGGAGACAGAAACCATAACTGGGGTGTATCCCCATCTTTTTAGGAAGGAGATTTTCAATGCATGAGGGTTTAATATCTCTTAGGCAAGTTCCTAAAACAACTGACTTTCCTCTTACAGTTTCTGATGGCTGGAAGAGCATCCCATGATAAATGCCTCTGCTTTTGTTTTGTTGGGGAAAGGTACCAGGGTCTCTATGCTCCCGGTGTGTGCTTTCTTCTATGAGATCAAAGTTGATATCAGAAAAAAGGATGAGGTGGCTTCATTTGAAAGTGCCAGCCCAGTGAGTTAGGCTGGTCTAGCTCCAGAGGCGTAATTACCCTGATACTGCAATTCCAGCAAATCTTCCCCTGGACAACCCTGAACAACATTGCAAAACTATGACCTTCATGTTTTTGCTCAGCTCTTCTGCTTTCCAAGTGCAAGGACAAATGTGCCTCAAAGTTAGTACTGGCTCAATGGAAAACTGAACAGGATGGTACTGTTGGGCAATATAATTCCACTAACTTTCTTGGTTTCGACTTCAAAAAATGCTTTCTCAATCAGAATTGAACTTCTTCCTTCATGGAAGTTTTGATTGAATAATTTCAGTTTTTCAAAGACAAGTGACAGAACACACTTAAAATTTATAAAGGAAAATTGAGAAATCTCTTTTGTTTCTGTTTTCAAGCATAAGGATTTTATTTTTTTTTTTATTAAAAGCAAGAGAAAGAAACTCACTCCAAAGCATCTGAGCACTATTTTTTTTCTTTATTTTTAAAGGAATACATGTGCCCTGTTCGATGAAATCTATTGATAAATCCAATTGAATCTCTGCTCACCCTGTATGTCATGTAATGGGGGAAATTATGACAGACTCCACTTGCTATGGCTGTTAGATCACTGAAGCCAGGTTTCAATGAATAAAGCTGCTGCAAAATTTGAGTGTCTACAGGGAAAATAACCTTGGCCAAAACTGCAGCCAGCCAGATTCAGAAGACATGTTTGGGGATGTTTTCTTCAGAGAAGGGTAAAATAAATGCTGTAGCTGACATAAAAAAGTCTATGAACTAGAAACATGAAAACTTGTGTCCATCTGGCTGATTCCTTATTGTGATCATTAAGGGACAGAGAATGACAAGGAAAGTAGAGGGAGGAGGGGGGTTCTTGGTTTTTCCAGGCTTGAATGTTGATCTGCCAAGACAGACACTACCCTGGAAGAAGCAGTTTGGTTCTGTGTACCTTTGTCTAGATCAGAGCTTTATCTATTATAGTAAAAGTTGTGTCTCATAATTGATTTGCTGGCATGTTTTTCTAGCAGGGACCACACCTGAGCACAGTGGGAATAACCAACCCTTCCTTTAGCTGCCCTTTTGGATGGACAAAGTCCTGTTTTCTCAATAGCAGAAAGGAGAATCTGCTTAAAATACCGTGAAACTATTAGTATTTTCTAAAAGTTTGAAAATTACCCATTTTCTTAGTTCTGCCTGGGAAAAATCTGCAGCAGATAGAGCAGAAAATTCAAACAGGTATGGGAGCAAGCTCATGGCAAAGTGTCTGTGCTCTTCTGTGTGTCTTAGTTGCATAGAGGGAAGAGTTGTAGAAGGCAAAATGCAATTGCTTCAGTAAAAGCACATCTTAACCACTTCCCTTGTCTCTAGTTGGATGTGCTGTGTTTTCCCAGACTGCCTCACAGCATTTGATGTCACATGGATTTATGAACATTGCTCTGTGAAGTGCACTGGGTAGTGATGTCACAGGTTCAGAGGACGTGATGCTACGTCATTAATGATTCCAATCACTCCGCTCTGTCTTGGCCTTTGGTAACATTTGTTTACCAGAGTTTTTGTTGAGATCCAGCTTCTCAAGGCCTGGCAGTGTCAGACTGAGAACTGAGAGCAGAATCCTCTTAACCGTGTGAAGGCTCAGACCTGTTACTCTGAAAAGAACTAACCCTTTGAAAAAAGCGAAATCGCAAATTTCTCATGCCCCTTTTCTGTCACCACAGCATAGAGGACACCCATTAATTTTTAGCCTTTCGGTGTGATGTGAGCCCCTGCTCTCCTTCCTGAAGTATTTTGCCCTGATCCCTCAGAGGGCTATCTGGATCATCCTTCCAGCTCTGCAGGTGGTGAGTCCTTCATCTTCCTCCCCTCATGGAGAGGTGTCAGATCATTGCCAGTAAACTGTGAGCAACAAAAATCAGTTACAGAAAAGTATGGAAATTGTCCTAGAAGGCCATTTATAGAGGGAATTAAGGAAAAAACAGTGCATATTACAATCACATCCATGGAGTGAGAAAAAGCCTTTGTGATGTAAAGAAATGACAGCATTGGGAAAAGTTTGCTGTGCAATGAGGACATAATGCTATTGTGATGACCATTCAGACCTACAAACACAAAAAGGATAATATTTTGCAGTCCAGGGAATTGATAACTCTGCAACAACAGTCCTGCAGCTGTAAGTACTGTCCACAGCTTCAACAAAGATACTGAAAGTTTCTGAAGAGCAGAGTGATCTCAGACGAGTGCAATAAAAGTCATCGCAGAAGGAGCTGGTTCTGCAAAGACAAAATCTGAATCAAGGTGTATGTTGTAAATCACCTATAGTCTTTCTGGCTGCAGGACTCTGCCCCAAAAGAGCTCTGTTTTTAGCTAATGTTGACTAAGGGATGAAGCTGTTACTATCTCCAGGAAGTGTGAAGGAGTGAGTAATGATGGAGGAAAATGGGGTGTGTTGAATTAAGGGCTATAGAAGAACACTATGATAAAAGGCAGCTTAGAAAAATACAGGCTGTGTATCAAAGAAGAACTTCCTAATAGCTGGATCTGCTAGACAGGGGAGTCATTTCCTAAGGGAGAGAGCAGAAACCCTGTTATTTCAATCATTTAAACAAAACCGGACAAAGCCCTGGAGAATATGTTGTAAGGAACAATCATATGCCGTCCCCTGGGAATGGATAACATGACCTGATAAAGTCTTTTCCTAGTGGTTGCTACGATTCTTTTCAGATTGAGAACTTGTTCTGGGCATGATATGTCCTGGGACTAGATGTGATGTGAGCCTCAGGTCAGTCCTCTGATTAATTCAGGGAACCAAGCAGAGAGGAGGAAAGGGAGGAAAGGAGCACAAGGCCAGTCAAAAACAGAGCACATGGGAAAATATTGACTCTGAAGTCAACTATCCACTGCTGCCCAGATGGAAACCCAGCACAGAGCTGCTGTTAGTTTTGGGAGGATTCAGGAAATGGTACACCAACTACACATCCCAAATCAATGCTCTTTTCAATGTTTCCTCACAGAGCTGGAGAGGAATCTCTCCCCTCTTTCCAGCCTCTTTTCTGAAGCAGAGGCAGTCACAGGGATGAGTAGAGATAATGTTATATCTAGACAAAATTAAGTGACAAGTGTTGGCATCCTTGATTTCTTGGGAGATGGTACACCAAGTGGGAATTACCTCAGATGGTCTGTCATTTTATTCCAAAGAATTGCCAGTGATTGCAGACATCTCTTATCTGAGCAGTTAAAGTAGAGGCTAAGTTCAGAAAGAGGAGGTTTGAGACAATCAGGTCTTCTGTGTCATGTAGATGAGCAGGAAGATTGTGATTTCATGTGGCCATTTGAAGATTTTCACTTTCTTGCATTTACCTCATTTCCCTCATTTCCCTTTTTAGTAAAACCGTCTGTAATGTAAATTTTACACTGGAACGGAAAAAAAAAAAGGGAAATGTTCACATGCAAAGGGAAGAAGACAACAAACACAGGCAAACAAAGAAGACTCAAATATTTTAGGGTTTTTTTTAAAGCAAGGTTTTCCAAATTCTGGCTTTTGCTAGAAACAGGTCATTCCTAGAGCAGCAACAGTAGTCAAGCCTGATTTCTTGTGAACTGCAAAATATCCTTCAGTTTTCTTTACCCTGATTTGCATCTTTATCCTTGCAGATAGGTAGGTATTCCATTACCGGCTATTTTATAAGGTGATGGAGACTTCTTATTCCTTCAGTTCTCTCCCATGCCTCTACACCTCATCCCACCTTGTGGGACCTCCAGCTCCTGTTTCTTTTCTGTAACTGTCCAGAGAAAGAGCTGATCACACTGCAGCTGAGTCCTCACTATGTGTGTGTGGATTTTTAGGCCTTTTTATGTGTATTCACAGATTGGCCAGATAGCAGGCCCAACAGAATAGATCACTATCAAGTTCACATTACAGCTTCTTCTAAGTGGTTGAAATTGGTGAGCAGCTTCAAAGCTATTGTAGAGAAAAGACAGATGGGCAGAGATATAGACATAGATGGCTCATGCTTATCAAGAACTGAGAAAAAAACCCCAGAACTAATTAGAAAAAGAAAAGTTTTTTTTATGTCTTGGTTTAAACTTCTAAGCCTGTTCCTTAATACTGTAACTCAGTGGATATCTGAAAGAGCCAAATATTGTGACCAAACCTATGTTTTTGCATTGTCCAGAAGTCTCAAAATGTAGGAGCTGTGTCATGCTGGGGTCTAAGTTTAGGAGGAATACAAGATGTTTTCCAGGAGAAGCAAAGAAGCCCCCAGATCTCTTCACATAGGGGAGTGTGGAAACTGCCTGGACACAAGTCTTTGGCAGGTGTGTGACTGAATAAGCAGCACTTCCAATTACTTTTCCTCAGTGAACTGCATGGGTTTGTCTCCTTACCTTCCCAGGTAGGCATCCAATAGGGAAGAGGAGAAGCTACCCCCTATATGTGCTAGCAGTGGAGTCCAGATAGGGGAAGAGTAGGAAAGCCCAGTCTAAGAAGCCTGAGAGCCTCTGAAACAGTTCTCCAATGTCTCCCATGAAGGTGACCTTACTGAGAGTCTCAGTGGGACTGGGACACATTACTTGCCTTGATCCTCTGAGAATCCAAACCCTCCTCTCCAACTTCTAGCATGGAACACCCAACTGTATTGCATGTGATCCCCAGCTCAAACCAGCCAAACCTGAAGTCCTAAGTCTTACTCTGAATCAGAAATGAGCATGGTCCTAATTTCACTAAATTGCTGCCTTCAGATCCCTATAATTTCAAGTAGTGTGAGAAACATACTGTGTCCCCAAGCTATGCCCCTAAGACAACTACACAAAAAGCTGACACACTGGACAGCCTCTGTTCTTGCTCCATCAAGGCTGCAAGAATTCACAGCTGTCTTCTTAAGCAATTGTCCAAGCACTCTTGGTACCTTTCCTGTGGTTGAATCTTTCAATGGGACATAGTTTAGCTACATCTGCTGATGGTCAGGGCTGGGAATTTATGCCAACAGGCAGTCTGGGTGATGTACAACATTCACCATGTTGGTGTTTTACTGCAATTTGGTGTGCCTGGAAGAGAAGCTACAGGGAAAAATTGCTGTGAGTAATGCTCCAGAGCAGGAGGTTCAGATTCCATAAGGAAGGAGAAAATGTGTGGTGGCTGCCGATCAGACTAGTCGAGGGAGTGAGAAAACATGGCAGAGGGATGAGTGGCACAGAAGCTGGCATTGTGCTGACTCAGCAGTAGTTATCAGTCTTAGCAGTTGTTTTGGATGAGTCCTTCAGGTCTGCTGCTGGGCTGTCATGCACTGGATTTGCTGGTAGGCAGTAGATTCAGCATCCCTGGTGAGCTGACAGAAACAACTGTGGCAGGGCTAATTTCTGAGGCCACGGCACTTGTCAGTCCCAACTCACAATGTGCATGGGTCAGTGCTGGCCTTCACTTACAAGGCTGGCTTTGGCTGTGCCCTCTCCTGCTGCTCAGCAGATCACAGGGAGAAGCCACTTCTTCTCCTCCTTATTTCCTTGCTGCACACCACCTGTGCCTATGTGTATGCCTGCCTCTCCCCTCAGAGCTGCTTTTGGAGCTGTTTTACCTGAACATCTCGAAAGTTTGTTTTCAAGACCAACAAGAAAATGTCTGCTTGTGGTAGGGAGAATAAATTGAGGTAAGCCTCCTCATCCCTGAAAGAAAAGGAGATCTTCATTGGGTCTCGATGCAAAACAAAGCATTGACTGAAATTTCCAAGATGACAAGACCTCGTGTTTGCAGACAGGACATGGAAGCAGTCGTAACAGTCCAGGGGTGTGCTGACCTTGTGTCACAGATTTAGGATTTGAGGTTGCACCTGGGGCTGGCACATCCTTTTTCCTCTTCCATGATGTTCCTGTCTTCACAACAAGGGGTGATATTATCCTGTATTGCTGTGTGTTGCTGTAGGGAGCAATGTGCCATGCTTTTTCCTGACATCAGGGACTGTCTCTTGAGCATGGAAGGGGAGGATGTCTTTGAGGATGAAAGGGGATGTGCAAAACTAAGAGAGATTTTTCAGCTGACCTGTTGCAGTGAAGTCAACTGACAACGGAATGAAAGAAAAAGCAGGTCCTGGAGATGTTTGAGGAGAAAGGCAGCAGGATTTGTGGAGAGGCCAGACGTGGGAGAGAGGAGGGAGCAGTAAGCAGTGCTTGTGTGCCAGGAGACTGGTGTAGATAGACAGCAGGTTTCATCCAGGTAAGAGCAGCATCCATGACGCACCCTTGATTTCCTTACAGGAGAAAGCCTTTATCCTGCTAAATGAGTTACTAGCAGTTAGTTAGATGAAGTATTTCCCTGATCCCCGCTGAAACTTCTTTCATCTGCACCACAAAGGCCATGTTGTTTCTTCTCCTTGAAAGCACAAGCAGCAAATCCAGCAGAGAGACAGCCTGATCTTTGTGGCAGTTTCTCTGACGTAGACAAACCTCTGAAGTGAAGTGTGTGACATCAGGAAGATGTTTTAATCTGAATTATGCTTGCCCATTCAAATAACAGGTGCCATTATCCTCTCTTCATTATCTCCCAGCCAGGGCTGCTGCCAGTATGAGTAAGAAGCCTTTGAGTCACAGGGATTAAGAAGTTAGTTTATTTCCAGAGACTGTTGTCAGAGACAACCCAGCCTACATGTCCATCATGGGGATGAATGATACGTAGATGAATGAGGGGAGAAACCTCCTCCTAAGAGAAATAAAACATCCCTCATGAATAAAGCAGAGCACTGCTTTGAGATTCAAGACATCTAAGGCCTGTTGTACATTGAATGTGAATGAGGCTTGGCTCTGCAGCTACACACTGGCCTGAGTGCAACCTACAATTAACTTACCACTGCCACATTTAGTTTTTATTTTTTTTAACACTGACTATGTATTTGGCCTGGTACCAATGCACATTTAGAAACAAATTTCTCTTGATCCCTGACAGGGCCCCGTGTAGAAAAACCACTCAAAAAACCCATTCAGGCTCCCCCTATGCTGCTAAGTAGAGCAGGACCTGTGTTTTGTAAGACACAGAGGCCAACAGAGATGTCATGGAGAACGCCAGTGACAGCTAAACACGTGTGCTGTCCCAGCATGGTGCTTAGTTGCAGTGGTCTCTGGCCAGTGTCAGCCTCCATGAGTGGATCAGGCATGGACTTTGCCTGGGACAGTGCTGGTTTTTCCAGGGTGAAACCATCAGGGGAACTGTGCTGATGATTTAAGAGTAGGCATCATGGGTCGGAGTTCATCCTCAGAATCATAGAATTGTTAAGGATGGAGAAGATGTTTAAGATCATGAAGTCCAACTGTCAACCCAGCACCACCACTGTGTTCACAAATAAACCACGTCCTCAAGGGCCACATCCACAATTTTTTGAACATTTCACCATGTTCCTGGGTAATCTGTTCAATGTTCAATGCTTTACATCTGTTTCCATGATTTTTTTTCCTATATCTAACCTAAACCTCCTCTGGCAGAACTGGAGGCTGGTTTAGTTTGCTAGACTAGAATACTGCCTTGCAGTGCTGGAGGTGGTTACTATGTAGATGCAACACCCTGAAAGTGTTCAGATTTTTTTGCCCCAGAAGCAAAGTGTTACTCCAGAGAATTTGTATTGGAGGACAAGGCAGATGTCACAGACCTCTCTGTACCCTGCAGCTGAGAGTGGAGCAAAGACGTAGATCTAAGCAAGCTGGTCTGTCCACATGAGGCTAAAAGTGCCAGGGATACTTGCTTAGGGCCTGAATGCAACACAGCATTTTTGTTGATAAAATGTCTATAAAATCATGAGTGACACAAAGAAGGGAAATAGGGAACGCTTGTTCTTGGTCTCTTCTGTAGAGAATAAGATACCATTACCATTAATGGATAGTGATGAAAGAGAAATAAAGAAGCAATGGCAATTTTTTTAAAGAATTCATGGTTGATATAAGAATCTTCTTGCCACAGGATGTTGCAGGTGCAGGAAGTTCATACACATTGAAGGGACAATGCCCAAGCTCATGGAAGAGAAACCCATTGTGTGTTACTAAAACCAGGAAAACCATGTCTGGCTTAGGAAATCCCCGAGCACCAAATAATGAAGCTGGGTAAATGAATTCCTGGGGAAAAGTCACATGCAATTGTACTATTCTTATACTCTTCCTCATCCATCTGCTTTTGGACATGTGTGTTGGAATCAGGGTAGCTGTGCACTGTGCTCCTCTGCACGTTCTGGTCGTGGGCTGGCACCTCAGCACTATGTCCTTTTCCAAGCAAGAGAAAGCTATTGGGCATCTCTCCCCAAATATTTGGGATGTCTCTCTCATAGAGATTTTAATGAGAAATTTCACTCTGTCTCATCTGCAAGGCACCGTGGAAAAATCAGCTTCGAAGAAGGCTGAGTGGACTTTCCTCAGACTTCCACGGCTACACTCTGGCAAACCAGTAAATAGTGTTCCTTTTTTTTGTTTTGTTTTGTTTTGTTTTGTTTTGTTTTGTTTTGTTTTTTTTTCTATAATTGTATGTAAATGCAGAGAATGGACAAGGCCTGGAAAAATCAAAGTCAGGGAAGACCCCAGGAGAGTACTCATTTGGTGTCAGCCCTTACAGTCTGATTCTTTTCCTCCCTTGCCTGCACCTTTCTGCAGGTATGTTTGATGTCTGTGTCCCAGCTGTTCCATAACTGGGAGGAGATGACTTTTGTGGCGTATTGGTGCTCTGCAGTCCAAAACTGGAGGCACACTCTGAGGCATGACATTTCTTCATGCCAAGCTGTTCTTCTTGGTGCCAATCCAGATG
Organism: Anabacerthia variegaticeps; assembly: GCA_035583185.1. Lineage (NCBI taxonomy): Eukaryota > Metazoa > Chordata > Aves > Passeriformes > Furnariidae > Anabacerthia > Anabacerthia variegaticeps. The sequence goes on along the minus strand of JAWWEW010000078.1, from coordinate 146,341,671 downwards.
ACATCTGTTTTAAAAGCTTAAGCAGCTGGGAGGGGTTATAAAAGAGAGAGTACTGATGACATTGCCTCCAGTCAAGGTGAAATTTATTTAGACTGTCCTTGATCATTCAAATTATATCTCACGAAATATCAGACAAACCTGCCTGCTGTGGTCCACTGCTGTACTGTGGGACCTCTGCAAATTCCTTAGTATACTAGAGTAGTACATGCTGTATTTACCTAGGTGTGGTGCAATGAAAAGCTCCATCTATACCTTTCTCACTGTTATGTCAGCTCCATGGATGTTAGCTGATGCGTTTCCTATTCCTAATTGTAAGGTCTTCTGTTTGACCTTTCTTCTTCATCATGGAAGAGAAGGAAACCCCAATGTCATGCTTAACCTTTCTATTTCTCTTTAAACCTTGTGTTTCTTATGGATGACACAGAGTCATCTCCTTATACTCTGCTAAAGGATAGGGGCATTCATGTAGAGGAAATTAAGATGAATTTTTGTAGCTGGAACCTGCTACTAAGACAGTTGTTTCTGCTTCTGCCTTTACCTGACGCAACTAAAACCCAACTACTTGGAGACTGACTCCATGAACTGTGTCATTTTGCAGCATTAATGATCCCTTGTGCCCCTCTTCCTCTGGCAATTACCAGTCTTCCATTTTTCCCAGGAGCAGTTTCTAATGTTAAGAAGACTATGGTTTGTCGTAGATTTGAAATTTAATGAATTTTGGAGAACATGCACTGCTGCAGTTTGTTTCCCATGTGTTACTCTGTATGTTGCTGGATAGACTCTGTAATGCTTAAGTAATGGAAGGTTGTCTTTCTTTGGTGTATTTTGGAACCCCTTATTTCAGAGTGTTGAAGGCAATGACTAAGGTGTCTGTTCCTTAAAACTGTGTTGTATAGGAAAAATATGTGACTCTGATCCTCTAGACATTAATCTATTTGTAAAGTCTTATTCCAGCTTCATGAATAAAGTCCTTTCTTTATCCCAGATTCATGATGAAAAAAACCCCATTTATCTGATATTGTGGAAAGTGAGTATGACTTGAGGCAGAATAGAAATCAAGATTTCTGGATATTCTATCTACCTATGTGAATTGGAGGGAAATTAAAGCCTTCTGGTGTCTGTGCTTTCCCTATCTGTAAAACAGGGATACGGATATATTCCTATCTTATGGGATATATAATTACAAAGTCTGTGACAAATCTTAGAAATTCAATTGTGAGATAGTGTGTAAGCACATAATATTAATGTTTTATAATCTCCTTAAACTGGCTCTGGGGATATCTTTAATGAGAGGGATATAGTGATATCAAAAGACATCTTTTTTCACCCCAATCATTTTTTTAGAACCCAAAGTGAAAGTTGTTTCCACCAACTGCTATCTCTTCAACCATCTGGAAAATCACATTTTCCGAAGCTTTCCTTCTCTGTATCATCTGTAACTAAAGCTATAAAATGGGAAGATGTTCCTGGTTTAATTAACACCCCTGTAGTTCAGAAGCTGATCTTAGTAATGAGAGGCAATTATAGCTTTTATTGAGGGACAGTCAGGTAGAACTAACCCATCATCAATCTATTGAAGAAACTTCCCTTTCCAGGTAATTTGGAAACTGCTTTTCATGATGAACAGACTACCTGGCTCAATACAGCAGGTGAATCTCTTTCTTCTGCAACCTGAAGAAGAACCTCCTATTTTGAATTATGTGCTTCTTTTGTAAACTGGTTTTTACATCCCATCTGTCAACCACTAGCAACTGAGCTACAGAAAATACCTGATACTTTTTGGAGTGAATATTTGGCTGGTTTTCTTGTTTTATTTTCCTTTTCCTCTGTTGCTTTACAATTTGAAGGTTACCTGATGTTCATATTTTAGTTCTAGTTAAAAGTGCAAATTCTGTGCTGCATCCACATCCTGAGGGGTATGCAGGGTTCTGGCTCCTGTACTCAAAAGTGATGTGATTCAGCTACAGAAGGTCCAGAGAAGGACACTGAAATGTTCAAGGGGATGTAACTTTTGCTGTATGAGTGAAAACAGCTGTGACTTCAGTTCAGACAGGAAAAAACTGAGAGCAGAGATAAAGCTGAATTTATCTGAAGTTGTGAAGGTGGTAGATAAGGTAGATGTAGGACTTCAGTACTGGAGCTAAGGGGCACTAGCTGGAACAAGATCTGCTTGAAATTATAAAGTAGCAGATAGTGAACTTCTGGAGTTTGTTGCACAGTCAACAACAACAGCAGCAGTGTTGAGAGTTTCAAAAAAGGATTAGACAAATTTGGAGCAGCTTATATATTAGGTATATTAACCTTGAACTGAGCTTTGTCCCAAGATTTCTATTATAATGATTGCAGAGAAAGAGTTGTCTCCTGAGAATAACTCATTGACCTGTTTTAGACACCTGTGTGTACATGAGAGGAATTGCCTTTGTTAATTACATATTTCTACTCTGACTTTAAAGGGACTCTAGATAGTGGTACCCACATGGTCAATGCACACCATGGCCAGGTACATCCCAGCCATCCCATTTTGGAGGCTTTGATACTGTCCCTTAAAACCTCAGCTGCAAGAAACGTAGATTTTTTTTTTAAGCGGTGTAATGTGAAAAAGTGAAATTACAATTTCAAAACAGCCCACACAGTTTGTTTTAGAATAAAGGCTTAGCTATGATTTTGCCACCAGTAAACTATGCTGTGAAATGTGGTACACCCTTGGATTAGTTTAACAAGTACAGTCCTGGATCAGTTTAACATCCTGATGAAATTGCCTTTGCAATGCTAACTGTCAAAGCTACAAAACTGTGGAACAAGCTGATAAGTTGTTTATTCTTCAGCAATGAAAGATAGAAGAAACATTAAATGCCTAAATTCCTATGTTTTTCCAGCAATGACTTTCATAAGGTATCCAGGAGAAAGGCTTATTCAGTATGGAAGAGTTTGAAAAGAAATTTCTTTGGTTGGTAGGTCTGTGGATGTTGCTATCTTCATGCTGTCAGCAGACACAGAATATGGATGCCATTGTGTACTCTGGTTTTGGGACAGGGCAACACCAACTACTCTCAAAAGCACTGTGGGAAAGTTCATCTTTTTCCAAACTTTTCACTATTACATGTGATACGGGGTGAACATGGAATTTTTTCAGTGAATTAATCCGTTATGACCTTGTTTAGAAGACTGAACTTTGTTTGAGGTAGGATGTATTGCCCATTCTTTCCTCATTCCCACTCCTGTGTGAACAATTTTGTTGTTTTGTTTCTTATTTACTTCGGACACGGGATGTGGGTGAGAAGATTGTGTGACTGCAGTGTTCCTGTAGCTTTGGATCTGGCTATGGCATCAGTCTCTCTGATTCATGTGGCTTGTGTGAAGAGGGAACTGTGGTCACCCCCTGCCTTGCTGACTGTGCTGTGTTTCCATCCCCCCTCCCAGGTTACGGACATGCTGCCCCAGGGACGGACGCGGGGAAGGCCTTTTGCATGTTCTACGCCGTCCTGGGGATCCCACTGACACTCGTCATGTTCCAGAGCCTGGGCGAGCGCATGAACACCTTCGTCAAGTACCTCTTGAAACGCATCAAAAAGTGCTGTGGGATGAGGAGCACCGAGGTCTCCATGGAAAACATGGTCACTGTGGGTTTCTTCTCCTGCATGGGGACACTCTGCATTGGAGCAGCAGCCTTTTCCCAGTACGAGGAATGGAGCTTTTTCCACGCTTACTATTACTGCTTTATAACATTGACTACGATAGGGTTTGGAGACTATGTGGCCCTGCAGACCAAAGGGGCCCTTCAAAAGAAGCCTCTCTACGTGGCTTTTAGCTTTATGTACATTCTAGTGGGGTTGACAGTCATTGGGGCATTTCTAAATCTGGTTGTTCTCAGGTTCTTAACCATGAACAGCGAGGACGAGAGGCGGGATGCCGAGGAACGGGCGTCCCTGGCAGGGAACCGCAACAGCATGATTATCCACATCCAAGAGGACTCCCAGCATGGTCGGCCACGGTACAAGGCCGAAGTAACAGACCTTCAGTCAGTTTGTTCCTGCATGTGTTACAGGTCCCACGAGTACACCAGCCGGGTGGTGTCCCACCAAAATTCTTTCAGCTCAAAGCTGAACCCCCAGTACTTTCACTCCATCTCTTACAAGATAGAGGAGATCTCGCCAAGCACATTAAAAAACAGCCTTTTCCCATCTCCTGTCAGCTCCATCTCACCTGGGTTGCACAGCTTTACAGATAACCACAGGCTGATGAAACGGCGAAAGTCCATTTAAAGGGATTTGTCTTCTTTTGCTTTCCTTGTTTTCCCCAGTTCTTCTCCGTTGTTTCGGGTTTTTTGTTCCTTGAGTGAGACGGAGCGAGGCCAAAGGGAGTAGAGCAAGCCAGTCCTCCTCTGAGACTCAGCTCTTGAGCATGAAGCATGGATTATTACTGTTCCAGCAAAGTATGCCTTACATTACCCCCTCGGTGGATGTCAGAGGATTCAAGGTGACGTGAAGTGGGTACCAAATCCAAAGTTGCACACACAGCTGGGAGCCTTCATGTGCCGCTGGCACTCCTGACCTAACAAACTTTTCTCCTCACGAGCAGGTTGCAGCGTGCGTGTGTGCTTTGTGTGCGTGTCGGGTGCGTGTGCGCGTGCGTGCGTGTGCAATTCCACAACTAGTGCCATGTGACAAAAATTAAAGCATCAGGTATTATTTTTTCTTTTTGCCCTCGAAGCAATTGTGTTCCAGCCTGCTTTTTAGATTGCTTCCAAAGGGAGCGGGGAGGGTGGGAGGGGAGCCAATTTGTTTTGTTTTTCGCCAAGACAAGCATGCGCCATAAGCAGTCAATATACCAGGTGTATCATGGTAAATTTTTTAATGCTAGATTTTAGATTGTATTAACATTAAAAAAAGGCAGGAAAAGATGGATCATTTTAGCTTGCCAGTTCAAAATTTAAAAAAAAAAAAAAATAAAGCATGCACTTTGTAAAACTGGTATGCATAATAAAAACGCAAGAAAAACTAGCAATGGAATTAATAATCAAAAGCAAATAATCCTATTGATTTAACTATATTTAATTTCATAATTTTCAACTGTTCCAACAATTTGCAAGTGGAATTTTTAAGATAAATTGGCAGAATTGTTGGGAAAAAAATGTATTTTGTTATTTTTATTTTATTTATAAATTATTATTATTATTATTATTATTATTATTATTATTATTATTATTATTTTGTGCAGCAATTACCTGCATGAATAGGAATTATATTTTTTGGAATGCTTGGTTAAGAAGGGTATAAATAGGAGGATGTATATTTTTTCTTATATAATAGTGACAGGGCATTCCTTGTTTTAAATAAAAAATAAAGATGATTGTCTCTAAATGCTTTTGATTTGTAAATAAAGGAAAGCCTTTGTTGGTCTCAGGAAGAATTCAAGGGACAGTATCTTGTGTTTGGCTCACTGGGAACTTGTGAGATTAGATGTGATATTGCTTTTTTTGCTAGGCAAAGGCAAAATGCATTTAGCAGTAATGTGCAAAAATAGCTTTACTCCAGTGTTTGAAGGGTAACAGTGGGAGTGGTTGCATTGGCAAGCTGTAGTGGAGGATGCTGAGACCATGTTCTAGAGTTGTTCCTTGGACACTGTCCATCTCTCAGTTGTTCATCTGGACCAAACAGACTTTACAGAACTGAATTAGAGGCCTAATCCAGCTCCCCTTTAAGACAATAGGATTTTGCAATGATTACATGGGATTTAGTGCTTTTTGAGATTTATCTTTGATTTTACAAGGGTAGGACTGGGAGTTTTATAAACCTGCACCTTTGTCTCTGATTTAATTCTATGTTTTAAATAGCTTTCCATGTTAATTTGCCATACAAAACCCATCTCTTTTTGGCACTAATCACCTCCTGCTGATCCTACCATTTTGTGCTCTCAGTGTAAAAGCAATAACCCTTTTTTTTGCCCTTAAAACTAGATGGTGTGTGCACAGCTCTGAGCTCTGTGTGCTGATGGATGTTGATATCCTTTCAAAGAGGTATCTATAAAGAGCATTAATAGGGAGAAATAAGGAATGTCATTCCTCCTCTGTTCTCTTCTCCTTGGCTTTAAATTATTAACTATCAAATATGTTCATATTCTCCACATCTGCCTTTCAACAAGTAAATGAAACGCAAGTTATCCATGACTTTGACTCCCCTACACAGCTTCCTTTGGACTTAGAAACTGCTGTGGCATAAAATCCTCCATTAAGATTAGTGCGGAAATAACTTAGGATGCTTAATGAGGATGGATGAGGATGGACCTTTTCAGAGTAATGTGTGGGGCATGCCAGGTGCGTTAATCTGTGCTGCCAGTACCATGTCCTAAGGCACATGCTGATGGCAGAAGGTTTGAAGCAAACACCTAAAAAAACACTTTCAGTGTTTGCCACCTAGAAGCTGGTTCCAGTGAGAGTAGTCCATAGGGATGCTCTCCAAATTCACTTGCTTCATCTTTGCTTGTGTCATCTCAGAAGTGCAAATAAATATAGATCTCTTTTGCTGATATGGAGATTGGAAAAAGTATGCCTGGAATTTACCCATCTATATCATGTGTCGAGTGGAATTCTGTCTGCCTGGCAAAGGAGAATTTTTCTAACAGGACTTTTAGCAAAAGCTTTAAACAGAAAAAACCAGTTTCATCGTACAAAGCATTGGCTAACCTTTTTTCTCTTTTCCTTTAAAAAGGAATTACTATTTCTGTTGCATATAAAAATTGTCTTTAAATGTCCTCTAAATCATGTTGAACTGGAGAAGTTCAAAACTTTACATACACTGTTTGATTTGTTCCTAAATCTTCTCTTTGGAACCATAAAGGAAGAGTAGAGTTTCATATGTGGGGTATTTAACCAGGGGAGAAGCTTACCTCAGCATGTCATGGGTTATCTGCCACTTAGAGTCTTTCATTAAAACTCGATGGCTTTACAATAGCTCTGCTTTAGCTTAGTTGAAGTTTATAGAAGTAGTTGAAGAAATTTATGTATGTTGATAAGAAGGAGCCGGAGCAGATGTCCATAGGCATACTTTTAAGTTTAAAAGCTGTGAGTGTGTACGTGGGAAAGTGTTTTGCTTAAGTGTATCTGCATTCCTTGGGATTTTCAAATGTTTTTTTAATTTTTGTTTTCTGACTGAAGCGGTCCCACAGTTCTGTCCAATCTGTGTTTTTATTGCTCATGGGATTTTGAAGCGGCAAGGAAACTCTTTTCTTTGCGAGGGAACTCTTGCAGGACTTTGCTTTGTGAGTAGCCAGAGACTCAAGAACTCAGTAGACATCATACTATAGACATCAGTGCACCAGGCAATATATGTCTCTGTCTCTATTCATTTTCATGGTTCTTGTCTGATATGTGAATAATGACTTGGGCTCTCTGGCACTGGAACAGACAGCTTTATGAAAGGGAGTTTTTGTCCCAGGTTAATCCCAGCTTTTCAGTTAGACATGAAAAGTCAGTCAGTGAAAGGTGACCTCAGTGACCTCACTCTTGTCAATTCCATCTCCGACTTCTCATTGCCCTATATGAATACCAGTTTTCTCCCCACAACAGTGCTTTTCACACATTTTCTCTGGTACGTTATTGGTTTTATTCCACTTAAGGCATTATTTCTTTCAGAACAACTTGTCTTGTTCACTACTTGCTCTTTTGAAATTCAGCTAGAAGCAGGTAGTAGTGGTGCTGCTTATGACTAGACATCCTAATGTGTGCTATCACTTTGTGATGCACTCTCATTCCCCGGAGTCTCATTTCCCCTACCCTTCCCTATTATTAAGCATTAGAAATAATAATAATAAATCAGATTAGTCTATTTATGTCTCACTAATGTGCTCTTCATCAAAACAACACAAATTTAGCTCCCTGCTGTCGACTTTGATTATATAACAACCCTATTATCCTATCATATTTCATATTATCATCAAAGGGAAAAATCAGTTTGATCAGTGAAGCACCAAAATAGCTTTGACTGAGCATGCTATGATATAGGAAAGACAGAGGAAACTTAACAGAACAATGCAGGCACAAGTCTCCACTTGGTCTTTGTTACCGTGTAAGGGAGATCCTGACTGATCAGCTGGCACTGCTTTGCCAGAACTTTGTGCATGTATCTGCCTTACAGGGGTGGCTGTTACGGGACAGCTCTAGAAGGTGTGCTTGGATGTTTCAAGAGTCCAAAGTAGCTTCTTGGTAACGAATGGAGAAGATGTACAGTGACAGCCTTCTGTTTGAACTCCTCTGTAACAACTCATTAGGACAAAACAGGCATTATTTAAAAAAAAAAAAAAAAAGGAAGTAAAAGAAAAGAGGGAAGTAACCAAGTTAATCTACCGTATTGTACGTTTCCTCGTTACTTTTCTAGTGCTTTGATCAATGAAATGGCAGGGCAGTAATCAAGATTATTGTGAATCAGACCTAAGCAAGGTAATTTGTTGGTTTTTTTTCTGACGGATCTGAAAGTTTTTGTTATGGAAAAAAACCCTCTTGATTTGTTGCTAAAAGCTCAGAAAAAGAGCTGTCAGTGGAATCAAGATGGAGAATGAAAATGTTCCAGAACTATTTGGTGTGTACAGACCAGAGGTCAGGGGCTTGGGTGGAAGTATCTGTCAGCTGAAGTTTATGTCCTCATTTAGCTTTATATAATATTCCTGTTAATATTAGGATCTAATTAAGACAGTCATTGAAAATCGTTATGAGGAAGCCAGATGAGAGAGATGTGTTGGAGTGTGTCCATTACACTAATGTTTTGGACTTTTTCATGTGTATTTCAGCAAGACACTATTACTGACTGGAATATTGCACACATTACGAGAATCACTCCACCACTGCTTCCGTCACCCAGAGATATGTAACACTCACAGACCTGAAAAAAAGAAATATTGCCTTTCTGACCAGTCTGCCTGTCATCTAATTTTGATATAAAACTTTATTTTGGGAACTTCAGCAAGATAAAGCATATGAAAAGGAGTAGCCATCATAATGATACACCAAAATTGAAACAAATGGAATAATGGCACTGGACACAGAGAAATTGGTTACAGATGGGAGGTGCCCTGGGACTCTTATGCTAGTTAATCTGAGCTAAGAAGCTGAATTAAAACCATGCAAAAGTGATGGAGACCTTTGCCAGAATAAAGTTTTCAGTTATTTAAGATGCATATGACTAATATGGCTAAGGAAAGTTTGCCCCAAAAACTAGTAGTAGGAAGGCAAAAAGAAAATTGTGGAAAAAAGAAATTATTCTCAACAGCAGGAGTGGTTTTGTCATTGTCAGTTGAAAGCACCGTGAGGTGATTCTGAAGAACTGTGTAGAATCAGTCTGGGAGATTGATTGTCCCTTGCTCAGTCGAGGCCAACACCACAGTGTTCCACTGACTGCTGCTGATAAGGAGATTCATGGACTTCCTGATTCTCCAGTCAGGTTTTTTCTGCCATCTCCATTGAAACCAAGATTTTATTCAGCCAGCCCCTCCCGAAGCCAGCCCCTCCTCAGCAGTGCTCCCCTCTGGGATGTATTATGTTAATGATGCTGTTTCCTCCTCCTGGTGCTCCCAAGTGCAAGAGCTCAGTAGGGCATAAGCAAACTCTTTCCTTCTCTAAAGCCTGCTGTGGCAGTGCCTTCCTCTGCAGCCAACTGATTCAGGTGTGATGCACTGAGTCCTGGTTTGTGCCCTTTCACTGAAACCGGAGCGTGAGCCTTTTTCTATTTACTATTAGATACTATATCCGTCTCCAACTACGGCTCAGCATGAACAGTGTTTCCTAAACCTGAGGGAGAGCAATAAGACCTAATAACAACAGTCAACCTGTATAATTTATGCAGCTGTATTTTGTGTTATGGAATCCAGTCATTCAAAGCTGTCTGCTAATTTTAGACTGGAAGTACTATTCCTGGAGCCTTCAGCCTTCATTTGTGTCTCCTTCTGTGAATATTGTAATTAATAAATATCCCAAAGCCCTCCTTCATCTTGCTTTCTGACAGTGTAAGGAGTGCTGCCATGCTTTAACACCCACAACAGATTGGAAAAAAAAAATGGGGTGGTGGGGGAAAGATGAATGCTTCAGTTTTGTTGGTAATTAATATTCACAGTTCCAAGCTGCGTTGTCTTTTACTTCACTTTGAGAAATGTAGAGCAAACAACAGGATGATAACATTTATCATAGCTGGTGAATTCACAAGTGGAGCTGGCAAATATAATAATTGAAACTATGGTCTATAATGTATCTTCCTCCTGCATGAGTTCTGATACCACTAGCCTGGCTTTGATTCATTGTTTATCTGGTCTGTGGAACAGCTTGCAGTAATTGCTGTACCCAGAGCACTGTACTTGAGGCTAGAAGAGAGATCCATTTCACAGACAGCCACCCTCTGGCTTTCTGCATATTCCCTCCCTGCTTTCCTACCCAGACATTAACTCATTAGCTTGCCATTTCATGGACGTATGTTCAGACCCAAGATCACCACATTCTGTACTCTCCTCCTTCATCTATTAGTGAAAAGCATTATGCTACAGAACTACACCCTGGGGAAGGAAATGTTCCAGTCTAATTACTAATGACAAAAGAAATCTACAGATTGATTAAAAAGAGTATGTGGGGAATTAAACAGGAAATGCAACATGCAAACCTGCACGGGGAGATTCACTTCTTTCCTGCTTGGGATGCAATGCTTTAGCCTCAGAGGAGAACTTTGGAGTGTTTGGGAAAAGACCATGGGGAGAATGGCCAGCAAGAGTCACAGTAGTTTGGCTCACTGTCTGTAGATCATTGATAAGGTCTGTGGTGTGGTTTCATATTAAGGAAGAGTCATGGTCTTCTGGACTTTGTCTATTTTCTAGTCATCTACCAGCATTCTTTCAAGCAAGAGTAGCAGGAGATGTGGGAAGGATGCACTGATTCATGGTGGAGTGGATTGTCGTTGTTGAGACCACCTTATCAACACTGGTGTCAAAGAGGAAGTAGGGAAAATTGTGTCTTCTAGAGCACCTTGCTTCCCCTATTCCATGGAAGAGCTCAGTTACATTAATCCTCCTGTTGCTTGCAGCAAATTTGAAAGTCCTGAATTGTGGTATCGTTGCCCATCCATCTTCAGTAGCATCTCCCTGGAGCCATAGGAATGTGTGGGAAATGTTAGGCTTCAGGAGGTCACTTTATAGCAAAGAAACCTCTTCATATTGACTGTGTTTGGACACTTTATACCTGTCACAATATCATCAAAACTGAACTTCAGAGAAATAACATTAATTCATTATTGCTGGCTCTCCCTTCACAGTGGGTATGCAGCAGCTCCTTAATCATAATTATTGTTCAGAGGATAATTAATCTGATAACAGTATTTAATTAGATTATCTGAAGTAGACTGTGTAAGTGCTTTTGGCCTCCCAGAGTCTGAAATTGCAACTCTACAAAACGATTTCCAAAAGGCCTATTTGGTGGTATCACTGCTGACATGGGGGTCATGCCTCAGCTGTCCTACTGCCAAGCATCATCTTGGCCTGTTGACTGGAGCTGATGTTGGGAGTCTCCAGGGAAGGGATTTTAGCTCAGATCCAGTATATGCAGTGAGGCTCTTCGTTTCCCCTGTGCTAAATAGGTACTTAAATGTCTTTGTGGAGTTAGGCTTTGGACCTGATTTTGTCTTACCTGTAGAGGAAAGAACCAGTGTTGTGTCTTAGAGAGTTAGACTGATGCTAAGGGATCGACAAGGGGCTGTATTTCAGGATGGAGCATGGTTCTACTACCCATTTGGTGCAATAGTTGAAGTATCTCAGCTGTGCTGTCTGGAACAGGTTATGATTCTTGGAGGAAGATTGCTGAATACTTGTTCAAATATGTCTGGACCAGCTGGGGAATGGGGAAGATACAACTGAGTTTCTGTGTCACAAGCTGGATTGATGGGGACACTCATGCTATGGCATATCCTTCTCCCAAACCCTTCTGAGGGAGGTAAAAAAAGCAGAGCAAAAGACTGAATTTCTTCCTGGTCTGGAGTTGATGGTGGTGGAGGGCAGGGCTGACATCCAACTTGCACACTGGGCAAGTGCTCAGGGCAGCATTCTCCTTAGGAACCAAGACATGGAACAGAATGGCAGCACCTTCAGATCGATCTATAGCTGTTTCTTTTAATGTTTCCTTGGAAGTATCTACCACCTTTACCTCACCTCTCTGATTTGAAGCTCTTCTTCTCAGAACCCGTTCTGTGGGTGATTTGAAGTTTCTTGTTCAGTGTGCAGCACTGGGCACATCTCATTGTCTTCATCATGCGAGTCATCCAAAGGGACCTGGTGGGCAGCTCACAGGTCTTCATCATGGTTGGAGGCTACCAAAAAACCTTGCCAAATTCTTCTGGTTGCTCTAGCAGCTACTGTTTTTCCAAAAGATTGGCCAAGCAGAGCCAAAGACATATATGTGAGATCCTTTTAGCAATGCATTTAGTTGGGGTTTTTTATCTTCACTGTACATTTTTTTCAGGTTTTTCAGCATTTAAGCTCCAGTTGCTCTATAGTGATTTACATTTCATGTTACTTCTCTTTTCTTTGAAAAATTCATTGCTGTCACATATGTTTTCTAGGAAAGATGGGTGTCATATTGCTCCTTTTTAGCATACCTTCTCAATTCCCAACAGGGAAAGACACTGCATTCAGAGGCAGCAATAGGAAGTTCCTTTAGATTGTTGATACTGTGCCCTTTTTATTCTCTTGGGAAAATTAGTAGAGCAGAGTCTGGTGTGGTCACTGCTGACCAACACAACTGATATGCTCAACACACTTTAATCATCTTTACCTGCTTTTCAACTGTTCAGCTACATTCACATTGTGGCAGATACTTGCTATATAAATTCTTAGTGCAGGAGTATAATTCAGATATTGGAGAACAAGTGTAATACTCTCATAACAAGAGAGGGATCCCAGTGTCCAGGTTACAAGAGGTTTAAGACTCTGTTAATCCAACAGTTGACTTTATTAAGTAATTTCTTGAGTACCACTTGGAGCACTGCTCTTTTGGACTTTAAAAATTAGGTTAATCCACACAAAGTTAGTTTGGGTGCAAGTACCGTTGGGTTGATCTTGTATGAAAAAAAGGCAAATATACGCTTCTGAAAGAGTCCTGTCTAGTACTAATATTTTGACAACTAAGAAATAAGCAGAAATTATGAGGCAATGGATCATTCTTTAGAATGCAAACCTAATCTGTCTTTCTTTTACAGAATGTAAATTTCCTATAATATGCTATACAACCAATAATCCATCCGTTCCTTTTTTATTACAAGGTCAGGAGTGAACTGTGGAAGAAAAAAAATGTTTTATTTTTCCTCTTCCCTTGACTTGTTAAGATTTGTGTGGCTGTTGCCATTGAGGAGTACTGACTAAAACTTTTGATGCTGGTGATACAATGGCAAAGGAGATGATTTGGAGCTGGATAGGTCAACAGAGAATGGGAGGGGGGCTTAACAGATGTTTCCAGTAGGCCAAAAGAATGTGGATACTGTCTCTTCAAGGTGCAATTTCTTACTTCAACAAACTGTTCATCTATGAGAAACAGGGATAAAAGTGTTCAATTTGGGACCTAAGGAGTTTATGTGGAAATTCTTGGATTTCTTCCAAACACACATACATGTTGAAATTAAATTGTGAATCCTACTTTGGAGACTGAGCCTTCCTGCTCAGACAGAAGCGTGCGTGTATGTGTGTGTTTGTGAGTGTGTGTTGATGCTATGTCTCTTCTGGATCTCTTGACACTTTTTGGTGCATTTTTGTACTTCTTTGAATGTGCATATGTGGACTTACCGACGGTGTATTGACGGCATTCTAAAGGCCCTCAACAGCCTGAGATAGAGCAAAACTCTCTAAATTTCTACCCTGGTTGATACATTTTCTGTGCAGCACACAGAGCATTAGGAGCATGATCATCTAGAAAGAGGAGCTGCTTGGCTGTGGAGACTGCACTGGGAATTTACCTCCTGGAAGCTGTTTTCTCTGCTCATTTCAGACCTCTAACTTCAACATAGTTGTTGAGCTGGTCCTAGCAAAGGAGAAAGAGCAGGTCATAAGTACCAAGATGTGATTTGTTAAACCAGTGATAACTTGATTACAAAGAACCAAATTAAAGACTCTTTTGTGTTTTCATTTCTTTTTCTGGCCTTCTCCGATATGGGAGAGGATGCCTTCACACATGGCCTTAGAATGCCGTACTGGAGTCAGAATGCAACAACAGTCAAATGAGAATAAGATGTATTGCAGCTTACTTAAAGAATGAAAACTGTATCACACAAATGTTTACAAGTCCAAGTAGACAGCGAACCCCTGTACAATATGTAATTTATGCAAGGGATTGCATCTTTCTTTTGTAATGAATGCACTACGCAACCCTGTATATATTTTACAATGTCTTTACAGAGAAAAAAAAAAGAATCATTTACTGTAGTGTTGTAAAATAATGCACTTTTCTAATTTTTTCATTAAAAATCCTATGGCACGTTTTCAAATGTATATTGTTTCTTTTATATTGAATGTGGAAATGTTAACTTCCTGTAAAATTGCACTACAGAAGTAAAATCCACTGATGGAACTTATTTTGTTAAAGAAAAGTCCCTTGACAACCAAGAGATGTTTATGATTATACGATATGTTTGTGTGTGCATATATGTGTATATAGTGTATATGTATTGTATATATATGTATATGCATACACACACATATATCTAGTGATAACGTGTATATATAAAATGATATAGGTCCAGATTTATATATGATTGTATTAATATAATATCTATAGATTGATAGATATATATAGATATGTATATATATTCATTCATACACACAAGAATCACAATGTACAAACCCAGAAAGGATTACTCATTAAATTTAAGGGGGTTGGGGGGGAGAAAGATGTCATATACAGAAGATATTTTGCATTGCAATAAAAGCTTTTTTTGACAAAAGTACTTGCAGAGTGAAGTATGAACCTTCATCAAACACCCAACCTTGCTGTTCCCAGATGATTACAGTACAGAAAAAGCAAAAGGAAGCTGCTTAGAGGAGGCATAAGAGCAGAGTCAGTGCGTGGTGGGCTGGAGTTTGCTGTTGAGACTCTCCCCCTCTTTGTGAAGCTGAAGGGCAAGATCTTAGGATACCAGACGGAACCACATGACTTCTCCAGTCTTGAGATCAGCGTTTCACTCACAAGATTATTGATCTAGTGCTTCCTGATAAAAGAGGGGAAGTGGGTCTCAATGCCAATTTAAGCTGGCAGATGTTGCCATGAGGCACAAGCATGATCCCTCTTTTGGGATGGACCATTGGGAAACTTGTACTGTTGTTGGCAACCAGGTAAGTCAAAAGTGAAGGCAGGTATAGGACCTCATGTTGTCCATACAATGTGGTTTCTACAGATTGCTTCTCATGGAAGGATTCTAAACGTTTCCAGAGTTAATACTTCACATTTGAGAAACATCTTACCAATGGGAAAAATCCCCTCTTCTTAAATTCTTTTTCTTGGTGATGCTGTGTCCAGAAGCTGATCCCATCTGCACAATGACAGAGAGTGAGAGGTTTTATATTTCCTTCCAGCAGCCTTGATGAAAGAAAATATCTACATGAACAGTGAGAATGATTAGAATAAAACAACCAGTTGCAGCAAATTTGCCATGAGATGCAGTGATACAACACAGGCCAGCTATATTGTGTGCTCTTACAGAAAGAAACCATTGTCTTAATGCAGAAATTATTTAGTAGAAGTTGCTGTTCTATATTGCCATATAATCATGGAACAGTTTGGGTTGGAAGGGACCTTAAAGATTATCTACTTCCAAACCCCTACCGTGGGCAGAAGTGCCACCCACTAACCAGGTTGCTCAGGGGCCCATCCAGCCTGGCCTTGAACACTTCCAGGGATGGGGCATTCACAACATCTCTGGGCAACCTGTGCCAGAGCCTCATCACCAGTTATAACGGGACATATTACAGCAACAGTGAGACAAGCTTGTCCTCATATCCTTCTTCTGCTCTTGCTGTATATGAGCCTCACTTACAAGTGCATACAGAGCCAAGATGTCCTGTGTGTTGGGACACAATCAGTGTTCTACACATCTTTGTTTAGTCCCTGGCCTACTTTAAAACAGCAACAAAAAATGCATGTGAAATCTTCATTTTTTGATGATGAAGACAGGAGTACTTATGGCACAGAAAAGAGAAAAACAACTTTAACAATAGAGGGAAAGATACTCAAGCAATCTCACCTGTTTTTTCTGTGCTGTAGCAGATAACATCTCTGTTAGCAGTTAAGATCAACTATTTCTTCCTTTTTGGACTGGTATTTGAAAGAATATTTTATCATTTCAATTTATCCAGCATGCACAGTAAAGCCAAAATGATGTTGAACCCTGTTTACTGCTTTTGCAAGCAAAAAAATCCTTTTAGAGTAATTAATTAAGAAATCAATAACATAGACCAGAAGACAACATTTTAAAGGGCTCCAGGTAATACAGAAGAATTTGAATAAGACCTTGGGTTCTCAACTTTTCTTAACAGCCACAGGAACATCAGACTTCAGGGGATAGGAGGAAAAAAATGCAGGGGAAAAAAAATCTTCAATCTTTCATCTATAGGGCTATAAATATCTTTATAAATCTGAATAAAAGTCACAGATGCCTGACTTTTCAGGGTTTGGCTGCTTCCATGTGTCTGGATCCTGACTCAGAGGAGTAAAAAATTCAGCAACCTGCAGCAAAATGTAAGAGCCTGCTCAGTACACATGGGCTGCTTGGTTGACAGCAAACCAAGTATTTCAGTCACTGAAAACAGGTTTTTGTGTGTAATCATGCTGTGACCAAATCTCTGCATCTTTCTCACCTAAGGCAATGTCTTCAATTCAGCTTGTCTGCTGTAAAAACAGTCACTTTTGAGTGGGGACAAATGAGGGAATTGTACTGGAAGTGTACAAGATAATGAGCAGTACAGAAAAGGTAAATGTGCTCTTCTCTGTTGTGCCCTCTCACTCTCCCAGGACAAAGCAATACCCAATTAAATAGAAAATAAAACATTTAGAACTGAAGAGAATATTTTTATTCCTGTTATTAAAAAAAAATAAATTTAGGGATTAAAAAAAAAAAGAAATACATATTTCTAGGATCTTTAAAGCCAGTAAAAAACCCTGTTACTTGATTAAGAGATAGAAAGCAAAAGTTCTGGAAGACCTGCTCTCAGTCTCTCTCTCCAAATTCAGCCACCAAAGGAGGTATAAAAGACTAGTTGCTGCTGGGAAGTGATTCTGCCCCTCTACTCTGTTCTCATGAACCCCACCTGGAGCACTGCATCCACCTCTGGAACCCCCAACATAAGAAAGACATGAACCTGTTGAAGTGAGTCCAGAGGGGACCACAAAGATGATCACAGGGCTGGAGCACCTCTGCTATGGAGACAGGCTGAGAGAGCTGGGGTTGTTCAGTCTGGAGAAGAGAAGGATTCAGGGAGACCTTAGTGCACCTTCCAGTTCCTAAAGGGACTCCAAGAGAGCTGGAGTGGGACATTTGACAAGGGCATGGACTGATAGAACAAGGGGCAATGGCTTTACACTGAAAGAGATTTAAATTTGGTATTAGGAAGGAACTCTTTACTGTGAAGGTGGTGAGGCCCTACCACAACTTTCACAGAGAAGTTGTGACTGCCCCATCCCTGGAAGTGTTCAAGGCCAGGTTGGATGGGGTTCTGAGCAACCTGGGGTAGTGGAAGGTGTCACTGCCCATGACAGGGGGGCTGGAATTAGATCATCTTTAAGGTCACTTCAATCCCAACCATTTTATGATTCTATGATTATATTTAGACTATCCTTGGCTCCAGCATTTTACTTCTGGGAAATACTGACTGTTGAAGGAAAAGAAGAAAATGTCCCTATAGATGAAGCCTATGAAGTACTGTGCCACTTACATAATGGCTGTTGATTGAAAACTCTCGGCTTTAACATGTGACATGGATTCAGATAACCTGTCCTGACTTAGCTCTGTGGTTATTTTTTCCAGGTCTGGCTGAGATGGGAGCGTGTCACTTGGTTTCCTAAGAGGAGGGAAATGCTAGAAATAGAAACTAGTGACCTCAGTCTGTATGGACAGGAGTCTATATTAACCTGGAGATTAATCTTTCCCTTCCACCTTCTAGTCAAGGTTGAGAGGAATGAAAGCAAAAACCACTTTGATATCCACACTGTTCCTGCATAACTCATACTTTAATGGTCTTGTGTCACACCAGACTCCAATGCCACACTGGAAGTTCAGGCCATATGAATGAACTTGGTATTTCCAAAGGGACCAAGTCACAGCTGTGATATCAGACTTAGGTTTGAATAAAAGTAGAACATATTGTACATCTTGATCCTTGTCTACACAGATGCCAGCAGCTGACCTTCCCAGCAAGGAAGAGCAGTTTCCATTATCCCCTGGGGTCCTGTGCTGCCCAGTTAATCAAGAGCAACACCTTTCATCTAGTGCAGTGTCTAATGAGTGTCATATTTTGAATAGTGAGATGCAGAGGCAAACTGCAAGATGCTGAAATTTGTGGAGTTTTAGGACAGGGGTTTACTGTATTATACACAGAAATGAGAGGGGAAAAGGCCATCTTGCAGTCTGAGTAACCTTGATCTCAAGCTATGTGTTAAGCCTCATGATGATGCTCATATTTAGTGAGCACAACTCTTGCTGTGCTTTTCTTTTGATATTTCTACTTTATAAAATGTAAGAAATTCTGTGTATAAAAAGGGATCTGCTAAGATATGCAATCACCCTGCTTCCCTCACCTGCTGGAAATTTTTACTTGTTTCTGGCTTTGAAGATATAAGTTGAAATAATTTTCCCAAGAGGTAAAAGGAGACAAGAAGCACAGATGCAGCAAGAAGGCAACCTCCCTCCATTCTAAATTCATGTTGCCATTGTGAAACACTGTGTAGTAGAAGTGACCCCAGTTAGTATTTGTGCGTTTGTCTCTCCCCACACTGTGCATGGGCTCTTACTATCATGGTATGGAGTCTGCATTTCCCAGTAAATCTGATATCAACTCTCTGCATTTATATTACTCTAAACAAGAGGAGTATTTGGACTGATGGGTTAAATTACTCCATATTTTTGTTGCAGGATCCCATGGGGTGATATGAGATAAACTGTTGGGTGGTAGTGCAAAAGCCAATGTCACTGAGATAGGACTCAGCTGAATACAGATGTGGTGAAAAAGGAAGAGGGAAGAGCAAAATAGAATCTGAATTATTTAACTAGTCAGATTTCATAGGAGAGCTTACCTTGTTTTTTTTCAGAATTGAACTAAATAGTCATAGCCTACACTGGGGCTGACTTTTGCTAATTAGAGTCAATCCAACAAATTGGTGCAAGTTATAACGCCTTACTACTTCTATCTGTATGGTCTTTTTGCCTGGGCTGCTCAAACTGAGCAGGTAAATCTCAGCACTGGTCACATTACTGACAGCCTGATTTTCTTCTCCTCGGCTCTGATTTCATGCTCATGATACACTTCTCTTCATAATGCTAATACAATTTTCCTATTCTTTTTTTTCTTTCCAGAAATGTCTGCAGAAAAGCCTTTCGCATTCTTGCAAATTTGCCTGCCCAGAAGTGGTGGTCATCAAGGAAGAGCCCTCCTGCAACTATAAAACATGTAGATAGTGGATGTGGATGCTAATAGCTTCTGGCTCATTAGCACAAGAGCAAGTATCTGTGGGAGGTAATTGCTGTAAGGGTAATAATGTAGGAAAAAGCCAAAACATCGATCTCCCTGTGAAGGTTAATCCCCAGGTGCTAAATCATTTAAATTAATCACCCAGTGCTGTTACAGGCAATGATTAGTGTCTGCTCCCCCAAGGGAGAAGGATGGAGAGAGAGGGAGGAATTGAGAGTGCAAATAGTGCTGTGTTTGTTGTCTTGTGGATGTTCTTCATCTCCTTACAACAGCCTGTAGGCCAATACAGCTTTGCAAGACGTGGCCCTGTCAGGATTCCCTAATGCAAACAAGTCAATCAGTTCTGGCAGATCCATGGCCAAGAGGTGACCGGATGCTGTTTAGGTAAAAGGAAGAGCTCTGGGAGCCAACTTGGTAAGTTGAATCCCAAACACAATTTATGGTGATTACAGGTGGGTAATTTCAAGGTTATTTTGGTCTGTCTTTGCTCATTTAAATCCATCCCATGTTGATAGCAGGAGACAGGGTCTTACCACTGAGTAGCCATCTAGTTTTTTTTTAGCAGATGAGTTTTCAAATTTACCATTTCTCCCAAGTGCTCCATGAGATAATCTGACAGTGTCCAGGGCTAAAGGAGTTGTAGAGACAGAATGATTCTGTCATCTTGAGCTGCAGTAAGAAAAACAACAAAACAAACAAACAAAAAACCAAAAACCCAAACCATCATATTTTGTGTAAGAAGTGATGGTCTGGAGGTGTTCCTGAGCTCCCCAGGCTTCCCACAGCAAGAGGGATAGCACAGAGGTTCACATCTGTCAGGAAATTAGCATCTTGCCAAGCTGCTGCATGTCAGGTTGTCATGGGCAGAGTGGGAACTTCAGACACAGTTCATTAGAGGATTCCTCTTGTTGAGTCGTGAGGTGCAGAAAGGACCCCTTTGCTGTCTAAACTTCTCATGGTGAAGCTGGGTTCAGTCTTACCCTTAAACTTTGTCAGTGGTTTATGTCTAAAGTGTTATATAGGTGTAATTGAACCTTTATCCAACTCTGTCTCCAGAATAAACAAACCCAGATTTTTTTTTTAATGAATATATCTGATTTATTATGATCATGATTAGACAAAAAGATTTTAATAATATTTACTGGGTAGTACAGGAGCTATACTTACTAGTATAGTATCATGCAGTATTGTGAAGCAATATTGAGCCAATTATATTACGGCTATCAAAACTAATTATTAAGTACAGATTGAGATTACTCACCCATACAAATGACCATGGACAAATCTCTTTTGCTCTGTTTCAAGGAGTAACCTGGAGGGGTGTCCCCACACATACTCCAAGAAGGGATATCTTAGAAGACCCTGTTAAAATTTGGGACTTGGCTTTTATAGTATAAAGTGATTGTCAGTCATACATCTCCAGGCCAGCTGTATCAGCTCAGCTGCTTTAGATAAGTTATCAGTAGTATCACTTGTTTGTTCCTTTATCCGTGTACTTCACCAGGTCTATCACATCTTCAGTTCACTATCAGAATGTTTAACTTTGGGATTGATGAGTCAGGCTGGTTTCAGCATTATTCAACAACAAAAGCCACATGATGCTCCCTTCTTTATTTACCACTGGTAGTTTTGCAAGCAGGGCATTGTTCTAGTTGTTTTACCCCATTCCAGGCAAAGCATCCTGCTACACAGGTGAGCTGTAAAACCTGGCCTCAGGTCTATCCTCAGCCCACAGCCATGCTGTGTGGTTTTCCAGTCAGGTGTGATGGAGTGAGTGTTTCTGGAAAAATACACAGAGACATTTATTCTACCTCATATTTATTGGGGAGCTATGTGGCCTGCTTTAGTCCAGTTAATCCTCTGTAGGAAATTGGTGTATAGGACACTTTATCCCTTCAGAGGCCTTTACATAGGTTCAAAACCAGCTTGAGCCCCCTTCTGGTCGGTATCAGAATCACTCTTCGTTTCAGGTGTTACAAACTCTTAACAAGTTTGGGATGCCCAAAACCAGTTAACCAACCCAGGAGGGTCCTGTGTGAGGAGGGAAAGGTGACTGAGAGGGGCTGTGATGGAGTGACCACAGCCCTATATGCATTCTTCTCCTCGGGGAGAGAGGAATTGGAAGAGGTGAAGGTGGGACTGGGAAGGGTGTGGGGGGGAAGGCGGTGGTTCGGTTTTTTTCTCATAATCCAAATTAACTGCCATTAAATTAATTACCTTGATTGGAGTCTACTTTGCCCATGATAGTAACTGATCTTTATTTCAACCCATGAGATTTCTGTTCTGTTTTTTTCCCATTGTGTCCTGTTGAGGAGGGGGAGTGGGAAAACAGCTGAGTGGGAGTTTGTCTCTTAGCCGAGGCTAACCCAAGTGGAAAAAGCTGTAAACTACTTGGTCTGACTGTAGTGTTGGTCCAGCTTTAAGCAGGAGGTTGGGCTGAAGACATCCTGAGGTACCTCCCAGCCTGAACAAGACTGTGACTCTGTGTTTGAATCAGTGTAACACAAGGGAGACACCTGGAATCAAGACTCGTCCCACAGATGAAACAGCAGTGACACAATATAGCCTCTCAATATCAACAACATTTTTCCAGGCACAATAGATCTGTCACTCCAAATGGACACAGTAAGATTTGACCTGATGTCCATTAGTGAGGAGGAAGCTTAAAGAAAACACAATCTAAGAACACTTAAACTTTTTGCAAAGCTTAGTCTCTCATGGACATTTTAGTAGCACCCTGGACTTACCTAGCAGTGATCAGACATTCACACCCATCTTCCACTGGGCCCAGAACACTGTACATGCAGCTTCAGTGCCTCCCAGGGAGAGCTGTGTGCAGGCTCTGGTGGGTGGACATTAATCATTCAGGATGGCAAAGTGACGGATGGCTGAGTGAACAGGCCACAGCTTCCCTCCTCAGAGAAGTCTGTGATAAGCAGAAGCCAGGGTTGTAAGGACATGATTATTGGTGTAGCTGTCTGATTACCAGAGAAACAGCAACAGAAAACACAATCTGGTTGCAACTGCTACCTGAACAGCTCTTCCCTGTAAGAGCTCTGGCAGAGGCAAAGTTGGACGGGAGATGGATGGCCCTGCAATAGTTGCAGCCCCGTGAGCTGGTTGCGAAGCAGAGTTAAATGCAGAGTGCAAGACAGAGGAAGCTGTGTTCCCTGTGCTTCTAGAGGGTGTGGTGACCCTGTACGTAAGAGCAGTTGCAAGTCAGCCTTTCCTTGCCAGCTTGAGTCTGTGGAAGTTCATAAAGAGATGTAAGCTCTTTAACCACTGACTTGGGAAAGGGCTGCTGAAATCAGGGGCAAAGAAACAACAGCACTCATCAAGGTTGCCTCAACTTTCGTCTCCCCTGGAAAGCTGCCAGAGGTTCAGTGGTGTGTCTGGACTGTCTCCTCAAGTCAGGAGGAATTTCCCTGCGTACCACAACACTGATGCTTGTGCAGACAGCAGTACTCCACTTCGGAGAGACAGGTTGTTGACAGGCAAATTGTCATAAAAGCAATATTCAAAATGTTGCCAAAAGTTTTCCTTAGCAGAAATCTCAATACAATGAGAGACATTACGGATGAAATGAAAAGAGATGAACTTCCTTCC
The DNA here is from genome assembly GCA_035583185.1 of Anabacerthia variegaticeps. Lineage (NCBI taxonomy): Eukaryota > Metazoa > Chordata > Aves > Passeriformes > Furnariidae > Anabacerthia > Anabacerthia variegaticeps. The sequence continues at coordinate 146,318,379 of JAWWEW010000078.1, read as the reverse complement.
AGCCACCTCCTAAGATGAACTTAGGTCTCTGCTGTGGCATATAGCATGAAGGCAATCTGAGATCCTGTACAGGTCTCAGCAGGTAGTGAGAAGAAGTGGTGTCTTACACAGACCCTTTGCCTCCCCCAGCTGCCTGAGTTAGATATTGTAATTCCTTGTATCCATTGATTTTATCAAAAACCATGCTCTGGTGCCCCTTATTAGAAGGTATTCTGAATAAATCACAGTCACATCAGCTGTGGGGCTCATGGTGCTGCAAACGAAGGACTTAACTCTCCAGTTCCGTGGTGCTTGACTCAATCGCTTCACAGAGAAAGTGGCCATAAAGGCAAAAAATAATGTTGGTGTGTTTGTGAAGACCCTCCTACACAACCATTTGATACATAAAAGATTACTTTTCCCAAAAAATAGCTGGGAGGCTGTGTGATTTATACAGCCTAAATTCTGTTCCAGCAGCTGGTTTCATGACTCTGCTTGTCTCCAGTGCATGTTGTCTTCCATTTTGGTTCAGCCTGTTCTTTATCCCAGCTGTCCATGGCTGAAGAACAGGATGTTTCTCATCTGCTTAACTTCTGGACAGAAAGCTGTATTAACTCATCCACCACCTCTATAAGGATGCTTTGGGGGGCATATACTGTGGCAGTGATTTAGAGCTCCAGAAAAAAAGAGAAGAAACATTTGCATTCAATTTTCAAAAAGCAGATGGTACATGGCTTGTTTTATACTGCAGTAAATTTTGAAGTCCCTACTGAAAAATAAGAAAAGTGAGAGTATTTGCTTTTATTTCAAACTTCTCCTGTTTCCATGGTAATATCCCAGTGAGGTACCAAGAGTAGATGCTGGGATATGAGGTATTAAATAGTTCTTTTTCTCTGCATCATGAAAGGCAATGCTGAGATCCATCTGTAAAGAAAAGCGTGTTGGGAAATGACATGGGGACACTGAAGAATTATTTTACTGAGCATGAGAAAATTTCAACACCCTGTGAATCCACAGAAGGACAAGCTAGATTTGTCCATTTGTTTTAGCCCAGGGCAGCTCAATGGACTTTCAGTAGAGCTGTACCAGCAGTAAAAGGCATGGGACCATTCCCACATGATATGGGTGGTTGGATGGAGCCAGGCTCCAGCTGGATCTGTGCAACAAAGGGATGAGCAGCAACAGACATGAACTGTAGAAAGTAAAATCCAGGAAAAAATGGATCACAATGAGAATAGTCAAACCCTGGAACAGGTTGCCCCAATACGAACCTTGAAATAATCAAAGCCTGACAGGAAAAGCTCTTTAGTAACTTGATCTAAATTTGAAGTGTGCTCTGCCTTGTTCAGAGGTTAGATGATCAAGTTCTGCTTCCACTTTAAATTGTTTTGTTATTTTATGATTCCCTGTCATGGGGACTTCAAGAAGTCTCCTTTTTCCTGTTGCACTGTATATTCAGTGTGCTCTGTAGGTAAGGTAATCAGAATGATCCTACTTCAGTTGCATCCTTTTGCAGGTCATTCTGCAGTTTCATAGATTTAGGTTACAGTGAATAGGAAAGCCAAATTTCTCCACTGCTCCATTCTCCTCAGATTTAACGTTGCCCTTGGCTGACACATTAGAGTGCACATGACTGAGCTCTGTATTTACTGTTTATTTCAGTAATTAGAGACCCTCCATACCACAACGGCCAGAAATGTGTCACCTCTTTAGATAAAATGTGTCACCCAAGCATCATTAGCCAGTTGCAGCAATATAACTGGATCATACGACAATTCACTTTGGAAGGCACCTTAGGAGATCATCTAGTCAAGCTTTGTTCCTGAAACAGGATGTGATGGAAGCTGATTTGTACAGACTCACTGATTCAGGGAAGGATGTAGAGTAGAATCATGGAATCAGAGGACCTGAATTTTAACAAACATTGAATTGCCTTCTCTAACAATAGCGAAAATGTGCATAGTAATGTGTTGGTGGTGGTAGTAGTAGTATGCATTGAAGTCCTAATCCTTTAGGTAGAAAAATGTTTCCTTATTATAATATGTGTTCAGAAAAAATACAAAATGGAGATTAAAATAGGTATACTTGAATAAGTACTTTAAAAAATCACAAATTATGTGATGTTTCTGAAAGATGCATCCTGACCACACAGCTGGAAAACACTCACATTGTCCTCAATCCCGGGCCAGTTCTGTACAGGTAAGATCACACTTCTCTCCAATGACAGTTCTTTTTCTCTGAGGGGCATGCTTGCCCCAGCTGCATTCATAAAAGCTTAGGATCCTTCAGCAGGAAAGAAGATAAGAGGATATTGCCTGTGACTTGGGAAAGATATTGAGATCTCTTATTTACCTGTCTGCATGTGGTAAACCTGAAGGTTACCCTTTAAGTGAGTCATACCCATGGATATCCTTTTTTTCTTATTTCCAAGATGGGCCAAGATTTCAAGTGGCCATGATTTCAGTAACACTGTCTCTGCTGTTAATGTAGAGGCAAATTAATGAATGAAAGTCTCCACAGCACATTGTAAAGCCATCTGTAGCTCTGTTCTCATTGCAAAGTCCTTGGACCAGCTCTTACTCTTCTAAGCCACCTTCTGTAGTAACTCTGAACTGGATACCAAAGGGAAGAGTAGCTGATTTTTTGAGTTCTACAAGTCAAAGGAAGTCCTGCTATGAGACCCCAGAAGTCTAGTGCATTCCTATCCTTTTGTTCTTGTTCTTACTGTACTTAATTTATTACTTTCATGTTTTTGTTATTATATTCAGTCTTATTGTACAGATCTACTTACAACAGACTGATTATAGACTAAATATGTTTCTCTACCACAGTCTGAATTTTTCTAGGGAACATTCAATATACCACTTCTTGAAACACATCAGGTATTGGTGGTTTTGCTCAGTTCATAACCATTGTGCAACGTGTGCAGCACCACATCTCTCATTCTTTTTCTCAGGGTCATTATTTCTCTTGCTTTTTCCACTTTTCCAGCCCTTTCATCTGCTATCCTGTAACTGCTTCTCTTAGCAGAGCTCCTGTGCAGTACGTCTCCCATCAGTCCCTCAGGAAACAGCCACTGCTTTGTGCTTAGAACAGTGTCTCTGATCAATGATTTTGTTTCCTTATACAGTTATGCCTGGAAGGAAGCAGATTTTGGTGCTCACTACCTTCCCAGTGGTTCTAAGGATTGACAAAGAGAACTGGAAATGCATTCTTTTGGAAGGAGATCCTAAACAAAATGATGACATTGAGTGTAGTGAATAGTTTAAGTATAATCTGAGCCTACCTTCCCAGAGAGGGAGGCACCGCTGGGATCTAAGGTCCTGCTCAGCCTTTTAACCCATCACAGGAAGGGCTAAAGGATCCCCATGGGACTAATGCTCAGGGAGTGCAAAACATAATCTTGACCTGGAGAATGACCCTTTAGAAAAATGACTCTGAAACCCACAGCCCCATCTCCTAATACAGGAACAGTGTCTTCGTCTGTAGTGCAAAAGAGACCAGAGCTTGTGAGTTGGGCAGTGATCCACGTCACTGGGAATATCTGAGTTCTGCAAATCATTTGGTTGAGATCACTTGAGTTGTTAAGAAGAAATTTAGAAAGAGCATGAGCCTTGTTCTTATTCCAAGAAAGCCATTTATAGATTCAGCTGACATCCATTCAGATTCTGAGGCTGGGTGTGTTTTGGCAAAAAACACGGCTGAAGGTGTTAGGTAAACAGGTACTGTTTGAATACTGACCTTCCTCCAGGAGCACCCCAAACTCCAGACAGCACCAACTGTTCATAACTATTTAGTAAAAGCAATGCTTTCAGCAAACGCTTTCTTCTGTAGCAACAGATGGCCTGAAGCTGCCATGAGTAAGAATCCCTAATGAGGTCTTTCCAGTAGAGCTCCTGCAAAGGGCAGAGGAGGGAGAAAAATGTGCCCTAGATTCACAAAAATGCTCATCTACCCTCATGCTGTCCTCCAGCTGTAAAGGGAGAAACAGAATCTCAGTGGCTTCTTGCAGAGATTAACCTCGTTCAGTGAGCCAAGCCACCGAGGCACAAAACCAAACAAACAGTTTTGGAAAAAAAAGACACGAGCTGTAGGGTGATTTGTTTTCAAGTTCATTGTTAGTATATTTTTGTGGCATGTGAAGAACTCAGATGGAGCTTTCATATTTGCAAAACAATGTCATGTGAGTGGAGAGCTGTTCAGAGAGCGTGAGGCGGAGAGACCCCTTTGCCATTTCTGCTGCAAAATCTCAGAATATCAGTACTAATAATATTAACACACAAGGAGGCTGAAATAAAATGTGTGCACCAGGGATGTGATATTTAAAGATGGTCTTTTCAGTGAGCAGTGGAGGATAACGAGATATGACAGGAGCAGTTCTCAGATCCACAGGTAATGAGGAATTCAGACCCCTGAAGTTACTTTGTGGGATATCTAATTTTCGCCCTTCTGGCTCTAAGAGTAGAACTGAGATGTCCTGCCTGAGATATCCAGGTGTCCTACATTATATACATAAGACTATGAGTTGCATTTGAGAGACCACAGTGTTCTCCTGTCTCTTAGAGTAACCTCACCAGACTGGAGAAATGGGCTGACAGAGCTTCATGAAGTTCAACAAAGAGATCACCAAGTCCTACTCCTTGGAAAAGAATAAGCCCAGACACCAGTAAAGGCTGGGGGGCAAGTGGCTGGAAAGTAACTTTGCAGTAAAAGACAGTGTGCACAAGTCACACATGAGCTGGAAATGTGTCCTTGTAGCAAAAAAGGGCCAAAAGCCTCGTGTGGTGCATTAGGCAGAGTGTTGTCAGCAGATCAAGGGAGATGATCCTCCTCCTCTACCCAGCACTGGTGAAAACCACCAGAAATGCTGTGTCAGTGCTGGTATCCTCAGTACAGCAGAGATATGGACATGCTGGAGTGAGTCCAATGAAGGGCCTCAAAGATGGTTCAGGTATTGGAACATCTAACATACGAGGAGAAGCTGAGAGACCTGGCACTATCCAGCCTTGAGAAGAGAAGGTTCAGGGGGATCTTGTCCATGGGTATAAATATTTGATGGGGTGAAGTAAAGAAGACGAAACAATCTTGCAATGTTTAAGATGTCCTCAGTTGTGTTTAGTGACAGGACAGAGGGAAATGACAGAAATTGAAAGAGAGGAAATTTCATTTAAATGTAAGAGAAAACATTTCTGTTGGAAGGGGGGAAATTGGGAGAGGGCAAACTCTGGAACAGGTCACCCAGTGAGTTTGTGGAGTCTCCATCCTTGTAGGTACTTAAAACCTGAATGGACATGGCCCTGAGTAAACTCCTCTAGCTGATACACAGTCCTACTGATTTACAGAAATGAGCTTTTGAAAATGGGACTGGATGGTAAAATCCAGGATTTTAGAGAATAAGGACACTTCAAAAGAGGTAAGATATAAGAAGGTATCCATTGGCAACTTTTGTGCCAAAGGAGTAAATGCCCACAGAGAGAGTGATGGGCTACTCTGCACTCAGTGCTCAAAGAACTGAATGCCTCTGTCCTGGTAAAACTCTAGGACAGAGTTTCGCTTCAGACACATTTTTTTCTAATGGTATTCTCATATTTGCCATAAAGAACCTCATCAGCTGGGCTGCCATTTCATTAGAGTTAGAGTGGGACTAGCATGGTCCTGCTGATTTTCCTACAAACCAGAATTTATGGATCATTTAATCACAAATTCCCTAATAGCTCAGTATAGTCTTGATCAAAATCCAACTGTAGGCCACATGCATCAGTACCATTTATTTAGCTGGATAAAACGTGGTTGTCAATGTACATGGCTCTGTGGAATCTGAAGATGAATAATGAGGCTTCACTCTGGCATTTGACTGTAGCTGTTATGGGGAGGGAGATCATTTTCGTTTACAGTGACTTAATAATTTATCCCCTGACCACAGGAATAGTCATTAAATAGCTTTACTGTCCATCTAGGCAAACAGAAATCACACTAGGCTATATCCAAAAGACATTACTCCTTCAGATGTTAGTGGGCCAGGCCATGGTGTGGGATTAGGATGCCGCAACACTCTTCTTGATTGAGTAGGAAATCTTTGGATCTGAAGAAACCGCAAACAAATTACGAAAGAGCAAAGGGATCTATGCATGGGTTGCCTTTTATGAGGCAGCCAGATGGTGAATGGGTTGTGCAAGTCCTTGAATAAGAAGCCTGAGAAGCATCTTTCAGCTTATTAGCTGAATCACAGAGTGTGAAAGAAACTTTGAAACCTGCTAGACTAGAAAGTAGCATATTTATAGAAACGTCTCTGTGAACTGCATTATCTATTCCTACACTGCACACTATGTCTGGTATTACTACTATTTGCTCTTACCTTAGCCCAGCTTGAAATGAAGTGATTTAGAGATAATGGGCTAATACCAAAGTCTTTTCATCCTTTTGTCATACCAGTCCTTAAAATGAAGATACTGATGCACTCCAACAGCACTCAATTCCTGGAAAATCCCAAGAAAATGGGGATGTACATCCCCTCACCGGCCACAGGATGCTAGCAGCGAGGTACTTGGGAGAAGGGAGAATCTCCCCATGGCCAGCATTAAGCCAGAAGGTCTTTGATGTGTAGCAGACCCAGGAACTTTGTGCTGGGACCACTGAGTCTTCAAAGACTCTAAAGTAACACTGCAAAGACATAGAAAACAGGCTGATACAGCAGGAAGAGACTTGTTCCACCAAGACTGTGTCCCGAGAAGATAGTTGTAGCTCAGGAAGCACAGCTTGGCCCAGAGCCCAGCTGCTTGGGTGATGGGAGCAGCCCATGAATAGTCTGGGTTAGGGAGGCTGCAGTTCATTTATTTCAATTTGCCTGAGAACCAGTGAGTATAGCACCTGCCACAGAGATAGTCCTGCTTTTTCACAATGCAGTTTTGTGACAGATATTGGTAACACTGAAACAAAAATAGTTGGGTTTATTGGACCTGATTATGGACGTATGTGTTGTGAATGTCTGCACATTTCTTGGTACCAAAGCTAAGAAGGTGGTGGTAGTGTAAGAAGCTGTTACACCCTTGATCAATCAAAGCCTATTCAGTGAGAAGCAGATCAGTGTAATGTAGAGGATTAGTCCTAGCAAAGACATACAGCACTGCAGAGTAGTGAAAATAATTCCCACGGTCTTCAGGAGATGTGCAGGTAACTACCCCTGTCATGAGCCAAATGTCCTGGCACGGAGAACGATTCTCCAGGGAAACAGGGCACTGAGGAAGTTATGAACTGGATGAGGCATCATGTCTGTCTCTCCTTGCACAGGGAAGAGTGGATGAGAGTTAGCAGATAAGGTGATGAGCAGTGGTGGTGGTGGGACAAGGGAGGACCCAGGGAGCATCCCCTTTCTGGGTGGGGACTTGCTCAGTGCCAGTGCAGCTGAGTGGGCTCTTCCCATGGGGAGACACTGTCAGGAAGCAACTTGGTGGACAACCCAGCCTTCTGGACACCTCTGGAATGGAAGGAGAAGGGACAAGGGTAAATTTATGACTGAAAAGTCTTCACCTCAAGCCTTTTTGGTGTGTGGTATCAATTGACACTTATCTGTGCCCTGTGGCAAGATGATTCCTGCTCTTCCCCCCACTTTCCACACCCACCAGCTGCTTTCAAAGCCACTGCCTTTTCCATCGAGTTGCTGCTGTGTGAAGGAGGGTAATCAGAAAAACACATATAACCTTTGTAGATGTTTTAAATCATGTCTGTCTTGTGACCACATCTTGGTATGTGGGGATTTGGAAGGATTATGATGTTTCAGCACAGTGGTATGTTATAATAACACAGTATAATGAGTGACTGCTTGGGGAGGTGGGTTGGTGTACTGCTGCTGTCTTCTGTCACTACTCAGAGCTGGAGGAGGAGTTCTATAAAGAGGAATTAAGATCTATGGAAGTAGAAAGTATTGGTTACTGCAGAGAATTATTGCTCTTCGGGTTTTTTTGTTTGTTTGTTTTTGTTTTGGGTTTTTTTGAGATTTGTTCCTTTAAAAGCAGTTGTGATGTTTAAAATCAAGACAAAAGCTAACTGCTTTGTGGAAAAAGGCTATTAAAAAAAAAAGTAGTTTAAAACTCAGAATAGAGATACTAAATCTTTACCTTACAGGCTTCCCCTGAAACCACATTGGATCCTGTTCTTTTGGTTTTGAATATCTGTACTCTGCTGAAGGCAAAAGACAAAGCCAGATCTCCTGGGGCATGAGCAATGCTCGTGTTCCCTCACACGTAACCCAGCACTGCTGAGCAAAGAGTCTCTATCCACGCTAAATACCAACTGCAGATTCAGTGGAAAGAGGCAAACTTTGATGCGGGAAACTTCCAAGTCACAAGTTCTAGGTCTGACATGATTTTCTAATGTCTCTACAGGAACTTCTGATCTGTCCCTTTGCTTCAAGTGACCTGCACCCAGGAAAATAGCAGAGGATATTCAGCAATCCATTCCCTGAAGTTGGGTCTGGCTCCAGACGTTTGAATGTCAGGGTTGGAAGTATTAGATACTATCCATTCTCAGTTTCCACACTTTGATATGTGGTGACGAGGTTTTGGAGATGTGTTTGACCTTCAGTGCTTGTCTTGTCAAATTACCAAAGCAAATGAAGTTCAGCAGCTGGAGAGGAGCAAAATGCAAACTTCAAAATCATTAAAGCACTTTAGATTAATAATTCAAGCAACACTGTAAGCAGGGATGAGCTAGACCCAAGACCTCACAGCCAAAGCCAGACTTTGGGTGTCTGAGCATGCAGAATTCCAGACTATGTTGGATTTTGCTCCTTCAATGAGTGTTTTTTGGGTCAGGGCTGGGCTTTCTGCCTCAAAATTACTTTTACACAGCCAGGACTTGGTCTGGTTCTTGAAATGCAGTACAGATTGTCCAAGAAGTCATCAGTATCATCTGCCTCAATCAGACTTGTGCATTTGGAACTTATCTCCCTTTTGCAAGATAGGTGTTCAGCTTTTGCACTAGGAGGTAGACAAATTTCCCCCCAAAGAGCCAAGGTCAGCTGTGGGAAATGGGTTTGCAGCAACATCCCTGCATAGGACTGACAGGGGAAGGGGAGGATTTCTGACTGAGTAGTTGTTTGAATTATTGGAGAGTTCAATTTTTTTTCCCAAAGCACTCCCTTCCTTTATGTGGAAGTTATTTTGTCACTTGCACTCAATCTGCTATTTAAACTGATGTGAAGTACCCAACATAGATCCCAGTATCCAAGTCTGCTGCAAGTATTAATGGATAATTGAAGCAGTAATGCAAGTGAATGGGGAAGATCCTCCAGCGTGTAATTGACTGATGTCCTCAATCTTACAGAAACTCACAGAGATCACCAGCTGATCCAAAGTCTTTTGAGGAGGAGGAAAAACCCACCTATGCAAACAAAAGTAGATTCTACCTTGTTTTAAGGCTTCCTGAAGCTTACAGGGATATTTGAATGAAAAATATTATTTCTGAAAATAATAACTTTGATAGTTAAAAAGAAATATAGGAAGGCAATGCAATATCCCTGCAGGTGCAGATAACCTTCTGGGACTTACACCTGGGACAGGGAAGGTAAAGCATAACTCACAGACAATGCAGAAAGGAGAAAAAAAAAAAAATCTCTGAAGAGCTTTCATCAAAGAAAATTGAATTTAGGGGATGAATTTGCCCCATAAATCTAGGAGTAAAAATAGCTGAGTCTGGCTGATAGTGGTCTGAAAAATGAGTTCAGTTAGAATGGTCACAGCTGTGATGGATAGGGGAGCTGCTTCTTATCAGGTCAGGCCAGTAGTGGAAAGGCAATGGGATAATCATCAAATAATTCTTTTTACTACCTATCAGTTACACATAAGTGGTTGCCTTACAGAACCAGTTAACTGGTGACAGTAAATCTGAGCAGAGCCTGTACACTTCCAGTGAGGATCTCCTGGTGCTCCTCCCTCCCTGGTCCGAGTGCATTTTGTTTTTCCATCTCTGATGCTGCCCAGGTTAGCTCTGACTAAGTGCTGTTGCCATGTGATAGTGTCCTGGCACCTGTGGGAAATGTGCCAGAGATGCCACACTAGTTTCAAGCAGATATGCATCACCTGCAAGCCCCTCTCCCCAGACTTAACTGGTTTTGCCAGAGCAATGAAACTGAGATCCCTTAAGAGATTTATTTATTCAGATAAAAGCTGAAGTAATGAATATGGCTCCTAAGAATAATATTCTTTTTAATATTGTTACTGTTACTGCTACTACCAGTACTAATAGTAATACAGCTGATATACCTAGGAGTGCTAGTGATAAAAGCCACAAGGATTAATCATAATAAATACATCTCCCTCATTCTTCCTGAGCATCAAAACTTTGGCAAGAATAAATAGAACGACACTTATTGCCCAGCTCCACCTGACCTTGGAATAGCTGTGGTTTATCCATGCAGGGGTTTCCTGGATTGTTATTTTGAAGTTATTGTCCTTCATGTTTGCTGCAAGGTAACCTTTAAAATGAGAGGAGGAGAGGGGGTGTGTGTGTGTGAAGATAAATTGTCTAGTGGGAGAGGCTGGGCCAAGGCTGTAAGCAATTATATAAAATTGAGACCATGACCAAATTCACGAGGATGTGCAATATGTCTGAAGATCACTTAAAATTTTCAGAGCAGAAATTATGCCCATGTAGGCAATTATCTGTTTGCTCCCTGTGTTTCCAAGTTGAAATACACTCTTGTTTCATAAAACATTGGCCTCTACAGTATTCTAGGGCACCTGTTGTGCTGAGGGATGGTGCATACATAGAACAGCCAGGTCAGGATCTTGTCTGACCCCTGACACACACTTACTGTTTTTCATTTAAAGGAGTTACCCCCAGAACTGGGCAGAAAGGGTGGCTACTCGTATGGCACAATCTCAGTTGTTTCTGTTATTTTGGTTGGTCTTTAGGAAATAGACTGTTTTCACTGGATGAGGTGTTCTTGGTCATGGTAGGGCTTCATCCACCAGTGAAGCTATGAAGCATCTGTGAAGCACATGGAAACCTGTAGCCATGCTCTCCTCAACTGCAGAGTAGAAGACATTGGCCTTTCTCACTGAAAAGAGTCTGGGTTTTACTTTATTGATTAATACCTTCTTCAATTGAGTCCTGATTTTATTTACGGTTTGTTTGTAAAAAGGAAATGTTTATTTTTTTGTGTCTCCTCTTTTTAACACTAAAAAAAATTGCTCAAATACAAATACTCACCATTTGCTTACTAGTAATGTTGTCTTAGTTTTCATCCGTCAGTCCTCACCTTCCGAGTTTCAGCTGTTCACAAGGCAGTGTTCCTTCCAAAGCACCACACTACACAGTGAAGGTTGAGCCAACTCATGAGTTTAATTAGTTATGTGACTTAAAGGAAAACATGGTTGCAGTTTCCTCCATGCCATGTCACACTGTGCATCTGTCAAATAGGCTGTGGGAGTCTTCCAAGAACTACTTGCCCTATTATTCAGAAAGCCAAAGTCTTTTTTTCCCTTCAATGGCAGCTTGACTTAATAATTAATACTTAGAACTCTGTAAACATGAGTTAATGAATCCTCACGTTACCCTAAGGCTAAGGATTAGTGCTTCCCTTACATGGAGGGGGAGACTGGGCCACAGCAAGCCATGTTGTGTCTTCTTCTCCACTTACGGTCCAATAACTTCAGGACAGTGATGCCCCTATAGAAGACACTGGCTTTAGGCAATGAACTGAAACAGGAGGGTTTTTTATTCAGGAACAATAGGAAGAAACACTGAGTACAGTCATCTGTGCTTCTGTACCGTGAACTTCTTACTGGTGCATCAGAAGGCCATGATACCCCTCCTTTCCAGGCACAGGCTGCTGTTAGTGGGGCTGGCTAATATAAATTCTTGTCCAAATAATTCTTAAGGGACCATGACTTTCATGGCCTCTTTGACCCTTTAGAAAGTTTGAGGTCATAGACTGAGATACACAGTGATTATTCGGGCTTGTCATTCCCTCTCATCTAGTAAATCAAAAGAAATGGTGGATCCTTGAAAAATGTAGTAACTTAGTGCAGGTGCCAGAGATAAATAGAACTCAGGTCAAGGAAAAGAATGCAGGTTCAAATAATGAAAAAACTTACTTGGATAACAAGCCCTTGAGCATTTCCTCTTTGAAACCAAGAGACAAGAGACCAGAATACAAGAAACAGGAGTCTCCTGCTCCACAGAATAACTACAAGGAGTTTAGAAAGATGCAGGTGATGCCAGCAATGTGTTCCTCTTCTCTGCCCTTTCCTACGTACCAATAGCCCATAAACATTCACCAGTGTTCTTGTACTGTAAGAGAGTAAATACCATACCCAGAATTCAGAGCTACTGATAAGAGGAACAGGACAAATCTGGTCTCAGACTCTTGCTCCATATTTGTGCTTTGGTCTAGCTCTATGAAGGGCTCATCAGCTGAAGCTGATGGACAAATACTGGGTTTTTTGGAACATGTCTCTGGAGGAAACTTATGTTCCCAAGGTACATAGGTCAGGTGAAGTCTGATCAGTGGTTTTCAGTGTGTTCATCGTGTCTGAGCAAGAGCTAGAAGTGCCTGCAAGGATAGGAGAAAATTCCTCTTATCTTCTGCAGCCTCATTTCTGTGTCTGATCTCAGGAGGTTTACTTTCCTGGATCACAGAGCATCACAGCAGCAGTCTTTGCCATCCAACCTTTGCTGACATCGATGTCTTGGAGTTCAAGTCATCCACCTCTGGTGTCTCTGCAAATGACTTCAGCCAAGGGGTTTTTGATTAAGAAGGATATTGTCACATTCACCAAAACAGAAGGCTTCTCTATTACAGTTTTTTTTTCAGTATTTTCTGCAAAGTGGTGTTCTCATCCACTAACAGGACTCATGCAGACCTCCATACATACGGAATATTTCTCATACCCTGGAGGATAGGATACTCTCCACAACCACCTCAAAGGAATTTGTAGCCAGACGGAGTTTGGTCTCTTCTCTCAGGCAACTAGTGACAAGACAAAAGAACATAGCCTCAAGCTGCACCAGGAAAGCTTCGTGTCAAAAATCAGGAAGAATTTCTTCATGGAAAGGCTTCTTAAATATTCAAGCTGATTTTCTCAGGGAGGTGGTGGAGTCACCATCCCTGAAAGCGTTCAAGAAACAACTGAATGTGACACTTATTTTTATGGTCTAGTTGACAAGGGGATCACCAGTCAGAGGTTAGACTCGATGATCTTAGGGGTCTTTTCCAACCTTAATGATTCTGTGATTCTGAGATGAACTGGATGTCACTGCTTTGACCAATCCAATCAAAGCTCTGGCAGAGCCAATAACTGCATCCAAATCTTCTGATATCTTCCTGTGTCTGCACACCTGGCTGGACATAAAACTGAACCACAGTTGTGAAGCTGTGCACTTTCATCCTTCTTTTTCAATGGCATCAGAGGCTAAAATACCATACCTAAAAGTCTCCTTTCTTATCAGGCTTTGGATGCAAAGCTTGGCAAGGAAGGAACTCCAGGGGAAGGGGAGACCTCTTCTTCAAAGCAGCTTAATCCTACTAGGGAATTGCTTCTGAGCCTGCTGTTGAATGTCATCCTCCCCTGCCCGCCCCAGCACTCTGGTGAGGAGTAACTCCATGGCTTATGCTTCTCCCTATGACTCGGGCTTCTCCCCAGGGATTACAGCAATGACGCAGCAACAGCAGCTCATCACTGACTCATTCATCGACGTCTCTGAGAGAAGCAGGGGCAGGAGGGAGACCTACATTTCCTTCATTAACGTTCCAGAATTTCTGTGAAGCTGGCAAAGCGTGCCTGGGACTGTCTGTGTGCCATGTGAGAGAAACCTTCACTCTCCTTTCCTCTGGGAACCTGCCTATGGCATCCAGCACCCCTCTGAGTCAGAGCTGGCAGCTCTTCCCTTTATTTGTTCCACTGGACGCAGATAAATGCTTCATGTGGGAAAATGGGAAATGAAAATATGTTCAAAGGATGGCCACTGGCACAGCAGTGAATGTCATAGCTTTTCACACAGCACCAGGAAAATAAGACTCAACAGTAGCACCATTAATAACCTATATACACACCAAAGCACCACAAGTAACCATGAAAAGCTGCATGTTGCACAGCCTTCCCTAGTTCTCTATGACAATTGCCTTGAGTTGTCTGATAACTCACCTTTGTCTCAAGCTGAATTAAAAAGAAGCTCTTTTGTCAGTGCATGTGTTACTACAATGTTTTTGGTACTCTGGTTCCTTCTCTCTAAAGCTGCCATGCAGCAGAGCCTCCTGGAATACTTATCTTGGTCTCTGACACAGTTTTACCCTGAACATGTTGTGCCTCTGCAAATTATAATCCGATTTGAAAGTGATGCTTATCTAAAGTGGGCTAAATGACTTACAGTTCATAATCCAGGACTTCAATAAAAGTCGAGGCATCAGACACACAATATCTCTCTATCCAGAATGTAGTGTTACAGTCTGTCAAGGGCCTTAATTTGGGAGAAGGGATTGAATTCCCTGTGTGTAGCACAGACATCATTGCTTGCATGATGCCCAGAATTTCAAGTCATTACACTACTCACTGCTCCACTTCTCAATCAACTTCTCAGGTTCGTTTCTGTGCCTGATTCCAGAAGGTTTGTTTCCCTGGTTCACCAAGCATCACAGCAGCAGTCTTCATCATCAAACCATCACTGACACCTCTGTCTCAGAGTTCAAAGCCTTATCCAGCTCTGGTGTCTCTGCAAACAGACTTCAGCCAAGGGGTTTTTTGAATAGAAAGGATATTGTCACACTAATCAAAACACACACATCAAAACAAGAGGCTTCATGACTACAGGGTTTTTTCAGTATTTTCTACAAAGTGCTGTTGTCACCCATTAATGGGAGTTGTGCAGACCTCCATACACACTGTTGTTAGTACGATGGTCTAACATTTGGAAGATGACCTTGGCATGCTGGTGTCCTGATGCTCTGCACCAGCCCTTACTCTCACCAGGGGGATGATACAGTGCCTGGGAGGGAAAATGTTGTTGGTGGGTTGTTTCAGGTAACTAAGCAGCAAGGCCATGATGAATGGGGCTCTGAGTAATCTGGTCTAGTGAGGGGTGTCCCTGCCCATGGCAGGGCGGTTGGAACTAGATCTATGATTCTATGAGTCTATGACTCTTGCTGCTCCTATGCAAGCTCCTGTGACAACAGAGACCCTTGGAAGAATCTGGAAGGGCAGCAGATAAATGGTAGCTAAGTCTGTCTGTGCAGCCATCACCTAGCACTGTGCAGACTGTGCAGTTCTCAAAAGAATGTCCTCCAGGGCAAGGAAATGCAAAACTGTATTGTGAACAGAAAGCCATGCTTACCATTGGGAGGCAACACCCAATGTGTTTGGCTATAAAGACCCTGCAAATATAAAGCAGGGGGAGAGCCATATGAGGCAGGAGCAGACAGATGAAGAATGACTGAGGTAGTTCTGGAGATGTGGGCTGAATGTGAGCTTTGATGCTTCCAGGTACCCTTGGACTGCATGAGGACCTGCTTGGTAGGAGTTCAGGGCCCTCTCACAATACCAAATGAAGTCACCTGCAGACACTGCTGAGTTTAGCTCAGTGAGTTCCTAGGCTTCAGATAGACACTGGATTAGCTTGTGAGAACATCATTGTATTTTGTTATAAAACAGTACCCTTCTCCAAATCTGGACAACCTTGAATAACCTTTCCCAGGCTGCTCTCTGCCTGTGTTTTAGTCTTTTCATTTTGCAATCTGAAAAGAAGAGAAGTGTTTCTAGTTCTAAGCTGACACTGTCCAGACACACAATGGAAACAATCTGCTTCGTTTCTGCTTCTCTGGTTGTGGCACATAAGACGTATTGAAACAGGTCTCAAAAAAAGCTGCATTGAAGAGAAGAGGAAGAGAATGAAGATTTTTATTTTTTTTGGCTCAAGTGTCTCCCAACATGAAATTGTCTTCCTTTACTTTGGGCACTGCCCCTGTGGCATTAACAGAGTGTGTATGCTCCACTGGTCAGGACATAAGAGTGATGTATTCTGCTTGTGAGACCCATTTTATTCATATTTTCTACAACTATATGAGCCCCTGCAGGAATGGCTTCCTCACCTCTCGCAGATCCCACCTCTGTTTTCTATTGTTACTGCCATGCAAGACATCAGACTTCAAACTAGCTCTTACAGAAAGTCTTGTCCAATAACTAGGTAACAGTGAGATGAAATGCCAAATTTTATGGGGTTCAATTTTTATGGTGAGCACTTTTGATTCCTCCAAAGATATTTGCTTGACATTGAAAAAGTAGAATTTTGGAAATAAATTAGCTAACCATTAGCTAACCAAGACTAACTCATTGTTTGAAAGCAAAACTTAAGTGTCATTACCAAAAACAAAGTATAGGCAGTCTCCAGAGATGGAAGACGTGAAGTCTGTATCTGGAGGGAGATTTGGAGATCCCGTTTAACCCACTAAAGGTTTTATAAAGAAGCTCAGGACAGCTGTTTTATTCATAAGGGCACTTACCATTCTGGTTTGTTTATGCTACAGATTATTACAGAAATAACATGAGTTAGAGAATTATAAAAGATTTTACATTCTGCACATTGCACTATAAATCCAGGTTGCCTTAGTTACCATCTGGCTAATTGCACAGGTAAGGGGAGAGAGAGAGAGACCAAAAGGGAAGGAGAGAGATTAGTACTAATACATTTTTAAAATCTAGAAAGATCTTATGAATTGTAGTGTTGTGATATGACAGGAAGCTTTCAAGGCCTGCATAATACAGGAGGGCTATGAAAGCAAAAATTCGGACTCCAGTTCTTTGACAAGAACACACTTATGGGTCTTTTTTTTTAGAGAACGTCATGATTTGCTTCATCAAAAGCTTCAGTGAAGCTGATACTCAGTCCCTTCTTGAATACTTTCTGTATTTGGGCTGAAGAGCTGTGTCTTCCCTGGTAGTAAAATGTGCTTCAGCCATGGAGTAACCTTGTGACTAAGCTAAAGACTGGATGCAGGATAGCATGATCTGGTCCCTGTCTAGTCTGTTTTAGGGTAAATGAAGGTATATTGAGAAAAGACATCTTCCAAATGTCTTTAAAAATGGTATGTCTACTTGAACAAAGCAGGCTGGAAGGGTGGCACTGGTATTCCTGTAAGGTTTTGTGACACAGTTGTGAGTCACATATTAGTTGTCTTTTCTTAGAGCAAGTCCCAGCTGCCAGAAACAACAGCAAAGACTTGACATTCTCAGCCTTTATTTGAGAAGACAAAGGAGAAGATTAAATCAAATACTCCTGGCACACGCTGTTGTGTAGGAAAGTTGATATGAATGGAGGTCCCCCTTCTGTGGGCAGAGAAGCCATCACTTCATAAGAGCTGTTGCTTTAAGTAAAGCTTGTAATCCTGGGAGAGCAGACTCATTTCTTTGTGAGGAGCACTGCCAGCAGGTGCCTCTGAGCCCTAATGCTTTCCTCATTCTGCTGTCCTATGCATACATAGTAAACCAAGATTACTTTTTTTGGTGGGTTTTTGTTTTGTTTTGTGGGTTTTTTTGTTTGTTTTGTTGTGTTTGTTTTTTTTGTTTGTTTTGTTTTGTTGGTTTTTTTTTTGTTGTTGTTGTTTTTTTGGGGTTTTTTGGTAAGGCAAAATGCACCTAAGTTGGAAGAAGTTTGTAAAAAATAAAAACCAACCAAACTGGAAGTACCTGTCCCATGTTTGTTCTTTCCACACAATCTGGAAAAGTAGTCATGGTTCATTAGGCCCATGGATTGGCTTTTTGGTTAACTGCTACTGAATAATATGACTGTTTGTGTTGAGAGCAGTGTATTGACTTCCATGGGAGTCTGAGCCTCCAGGGAAGCAGAATTCAGCTGTTTGCAGTCACTCTTCTCTAAAAGAGGCCCTCAGGATCTTGGATATTTGTGATGATAGCTCCTAACACTGTCATGATTAAAACAGTTCCTCTAAATTAGAATTAGGAAAACGGGTAGAAAACATGTCACCTTTATTATATTTTTAGTCTGAATTTGTACTGAAGTGAGTAGAAAATGTGGTTTTGGGGACACACTAACTCTTAGTCTGTTAGCCCCTAATCCCTTCTAATTGCTGAGCATGATGCTATATGGTATGGAACACCCCTTTGGTCAGCTGGAGTCCTTTATCCTAGCGGTGTCCTCTCCCAGATTCTTGTACACCCCAGCCTACTCACTGACAGGACAGCATGAGAAGCAGAAAAAGCCTTGACATTGTGTAAGAACTACTCAGCAATAGTTAAAATATCCCTGTGGGATCAATACTGTTTTCATCACAGATGGAAAATATATCACCATATGAGCTACTATAAAGAAAACTAACTCCGCCCTAGTCCAAATCAGCACACTCACTAAGGAACTTGAACATCATGTGTTGAATAAAAAATGCCCCAGATCTCTTTCTTCACTAGTCTCAGTAATGACCCACAATAAATAAATTAATCAGGAATGTTAAGTTGATGTTTTCTTGGAAGGAAGCAGGATCCTCCATCCAGATGAAGGTGAGAGGAGTACTCTGGCAGGCACTTGCTCCTCCTGCAGTAGCTCTGGCTGCCTGGTGGTACCAGCTTTCTGCATAATGTAAAGACCCTCTTTCACAAAATCTGCACTGAGTCAAGCATGTACTTCTTGGGATAAGAAGATTATAAAATAATAAGAATAACACAGCTCTTTCAGCAACAGTGTATATTGATGGCAGAGTTATTGAGGTTCACCCACAGGCAGAATACTTGGACACAATCTTTCATCTCAGTTCTGGCATTAAAGATGTGGTTCTTTTGGTCTTCTTTTTGCCCTTCTCCATCATGCATGCAATTGTAACATACCTGTCTGATCTCTTGAGACTTTCCTGAAGAGATTATAACACAAAAGTAGCTTTCAAAGTGTAACTAAGAAATCATTATTCTCACTGGTCACTGAATTAGGTGAGATCAAATATTAGATTGGAATACATACTTGAGTACAAAGTAGTTTCTCCATGGCCTCCCATTTCCTTACTTGACTTGATGTCTGAAATATATTGGACAGATAATTTTTTCTAGCAGCGCTAAGCATAGATGAGTAACACAGTCTGTAAAGAAAGTTCAGGCAAAGAACTACCCATCTGCAAAACTAATGCACTTACAACCACCACATCTTGAAATTCACTGGCTTCTCTTAAGGGCTCCTTTATCCAACATTTGAACCTTACCGAAACAATAAATATGGCCACACTGCCATTTCTGATGGGGTGAGGAGCTCAGAACTGGTTAATGTTAATTTACTCCTTGAGGTGGCTTGAATTTTGACAAAAAATATAATGTTTTGCTGTTGCTGTTTCAGTTTGCTGGCTGGGCATTTCTTTAAATGCTTACTGCCTCTGCTCAGCAATATAAATCATGATTGCTTTTTATTACCATTCTTTCCCAGCACAAGATTGTGTCTGGGTCTCTTACAGACTTGTCAATCTGAAAACTTCATTTGTAATTTGCTAGGAGCCCTCAGGACATATTTCTTGCAGCAGTCTAGCCCTCTGTCTCACAGGAGAAGAGAGAGATGCGCCCTTAGGAGCGTGGGATGGCAAAGGACCAGCATGCCTTCCCCTGTGCAGGTTCTGCAGGGGCTTCTGACAATGTGGTAGGTGGGCTGCAGGCTTTCCCTTGTGTCCCATTGGCAGTGGGACTGTGACAGCAGCTCCAGGATCCCAGGGCAGTTGTATAGCTCAGAGAATTGTAATTGCTGTTCTGGGGACTGTGGCAGTGCCCCAAACCCAGTCCACTGCTCATCCCAGTGCTCTTCCCTTCCCCTTCCCTACTGTCCTTGGGCTCCTCATCACATTTTGACTCATAGCCTGGACCCTTCTGCTTCTCTTGGCTGCCTGGGTGACACCCTCCCTCTTTTCAGTCCCATAACTGTCCCTGCCAGGCTAAAGAAACAACCTCAAAATTTGGAAAGAAAAATTTCCCTCAAAACCTGGGATGAAGCATCCCAGTTTTAGAAGGACCAAGAGACTCTGTGCAACATATTCTGGTGAAACTGTAGCTCATCAGGCACGAGGACAGTGGACAAGACACTGCTGGTAAGTGAAGCATGGAGGTGAGCATGAAGGTGCTAGAGAACTGTCATGAAAACAGTGAAATAATTTAAATCTGTGGAAGATTTATTTCCCTAGAATTACTTAACCTCATATCTGCTTATTTCCTCTGTGTTATTCCTTCAAACAGCAGAAGTTAAAATTTTCTAAGGACCCTGCTTTTCCACAATCAGAGCATACATTTAAGGGAAAATGTTTAGGCCTTCCAAGCTTTCTGTTTGCAAATAAAATGTGCTAAGAAACTTCCTGTTGATCTCAATGAAAGTTGAGGACAAAGAGAGAAGGCTGAGGCAGAAACAAAAGGGACAAAGAGGAGAGATCAGTCATAATGTGTCAGATCAGTGAACACATGCAGTCCTGCCTTGATGGCTCACTTTTGCTTGCTTTCTTACAGAAAACAAAAAGTGCCTTTTTGTGCTCTGCAAGTACAGCCTGTGTCTCACTGAAGACATTGAGAGGGGGAAGGGAAGGCTCAGAGAGAAGCTGAAAAGAGAAGGGAAAATTCCACTCATGATTCATTTCTGTGCTTGGAACTTGAAACCCAAGGTTCAAACTTCATTTAAAGGGATGTGATTAAAGCTTGGGCCATTTCCTAAGGGATTTCTGCATACAGAGATGGATAAGGCTTCCACACAGAACTTGCATAAGGACCTAAGCAGGATGGGTGCCTAATCCTATCCAATTCTCTTCTTAGGCTCTTTTGTACATGACACTGAGTACCTATCTCACATTTAATATGCCTTTGTAGATCTCATGCAATCCTATATTCACCAAATTCCTTTACTTAGTTTCAAAACAGGCAGTTATTCTCAGCAACACCCTATGAAAACAGCAGATAATTTCAATTGACATTTCCCCAGAATAATTTTCTCTCTATAAACTCCCTTAACCTCTCACTAAAGCCAGCAGACCTTTGGGAAAAGCAGCACACTAGAGCATTGCTGGTACTGAGGGTACTGAGCTTTCCCTGTATTTGTTCTGTGCTGGGGCCAGTGTGTTATGAGCTGGCTCTCACTTTTCCCACCATGCCTCCAAGCTGGTGCTCATTCACCAGCCACTGAAGCCTCTTACTATGACATCTCATCATGACACATCTATTTCTCATTTTCCTTAAAAATGAGCACTTCAGCACCTAGTTGTTCTCTACTTTCTCTAAGTCTGAAACTAGAAAATATGCAAGTGAATCTTTTTTTTTTTTTGTCCCAGTTGTGTTGTTTGAAATGGCAGGATGATTTTTTTTTGCAGAAACTTTAGAGATCTCTGTATATCTGTATATCCAGATACCCATATATTTATATTTCCCCCCATTCTATGGGTTATTTTTAGATGTTACTGCTGACTACTATGAGCTACTGCATGTGAACAATGCATTACAGGTTGATATATATTGCCTTTCCCTTGTTTCTCATCTTCTACTGCAACTGTAAGGAAGAATGTGGCTTGAAGTAAATCTGAGTTACATCCTGATGACTTGGTAGAGTCAATCAGTTTTCCAAAAAAAATTGTAATTGATTTTATATAAGAAAGTAACTCCCTAGACAGAGGACTAAGCAGAGAGAAGCCAGATTTATTAGAGTATTGTGTTTGTCTGTATCTCTTTATGGAGTTGCCTGAGTCTCAGACATTGGGAAAAAACCCAAACCCAAGAAGAGTAATTGAAAACAATGTCAAAAAAACCCAAACAACAAAACAAAACAAAACAAAGAGTTCTTGAGAAGCTACCTAATTATCTGCTTGAAAAAGCCAAAGCTTAATAAGTGTTTCTTTAGCCTAATGATTCTCAAGCATTGGGTTACAAGCAAAGAACCTGGTCCCTCTCGTCCTCTATGAAGTACCTAGTGGCCTTTGGCAGGAGTCCTCACTAATGAAATTGCATGTGGGTTTGGTGGTTTTACTGCCCCTTTTTACTGTTTATATCTCTCAAAGCTTCTTCTTCTTCCACAATCATGAAACAGCTGTGACACTTAATTGGGAGGGTAGGCTGAAATATCCTTATTCTACACTGTACTGGTTTTGGCTGGGATGGAGTTAGCTTTCTTCATAGTTAGTGGTGTTGTGCTTTTGATTTGGGGTGAAAACAGTGTTAATACACTGATGTTTTAGCTGTTACACTATCAGGAAAGGTGAAGCCAATTATATATCTCTACAGTTACCTGAAAGGGGATTGTATCAAGGTGATGCCTCTCCATCTAGGCAACTAGTGACAGGGCAAAAGGAAATGGCCTCAAGCTGCACCAGAGGAGGTTCAGGTCCCATATCAGGAATAATTTCTTCACTGAAAATGTTGTCAAGCATTGAAATGGGCTGCCCAGGGAGGAAGTGGAGTCACCATCCCTGGAGGTGTTCAAGAAACAACTGGATATGGCATTTAGTGCTATGGTTTAGTTGGCACAATGCTGTCCGGTCAAAGGTTGAACTCAGTGACCTCAGAGATCTTTTCCAACCTCAACAAGTCTATGATTCTGTGAATTGACCAAAGAGATATTCCATACCATATGATGGCATACTCAGCATATAAAGCTGGAGGGGAGAAGGAGGAAGGGAGGGACATTTGGAGTTACGATATTTGTCTTCCTAAGTCACTGTTACACATGATGAAGCTGCACTTTCCTGGAACTGACTGAAAATCTGCCTGCTGATGGGAATTAGTGAATGAATTACAGAATTTGCTTTGCCTGTGCGCACAGTTCTTTTAAGCTGTCTTTATCTCAACCCACAAATTTTCTCACTTTTACCCTTCTGGTACTCTCCCCCAGCCCACTGGAGGGGAGTGACGGAATGCCTGTGTGGTGCTCAGCTGCCTGCTGGGGCTAACCCAAGATCTGGTCCCCGTGTGCCACATGTCCCATGTGTTTGCAACCCTGTGCAGCCATGAGCAAGCTCAGTTTGGCAGAAGTGCTGTGATAGCCCTGAAGGTGGGATGAAAGGAGAGGTTGGACACGTGTTAGGGAAGTGAAGTGTCAAGGGAATCTCTGCTGGATGTTGGGCTGGGACTTGGGTGTGGCTGTACTGAGCGTTACCAGAAGCTGCTTGGTAGAAGGTAAGATGAAAGTCTTTTTGGGGAGGAAATAAATTACATGGCCAGAAGAAGATCGATGACTGAAGGACAGAAGGTCTGGGGCAACCAGAGGATGCAAGTTATTTGTGTGGGAGAAGGTAGAACTGGAGGTTCCTGAGTTATTACAAAAAGAAGGTGGGAAATTTTGATGTGAAACAGAGGTGAAAGAAGAGATGATGAGTCCTGTTCTAATCTGCACAGAAGCCTCCTTTGACTCTCAAGCCCACCCTAAACATTCTCTTGCAGTGTTTTCTCCATGTCATATCTGTCAGCCCTGTGTGGTGTCCTAGAATGCAGACAAGAAAACTGCAGACAGCACTGCAGTAGTGGTTTCTCCAGTGTTCTATGTAAAAAGTAGGCAATTCTTCACTCATACTGCAGTTTATTTTCTCCTACTTATACATCTTATACAGAGTGGGAGGAAAAAAAAAAGACACTGATCACACCAATGTAGTCTCTCAGCAAAGTTCTTAATGAATGTTCCTTGCAAGGAAACAAAGAAATGGAAAACACTATGTTTTCTTCTTTTGGTTCCTTCTGCAATTTGCCAAGAAACATTGCTCTACACATTATCAGCACTATAAATCTAATCCTCCTTAGAAACGCTTGTTTAAGAGATAAGAACCAGGGACAAAAATATATAAAAACTTGATGTTAGGTCTGCAACCAGTGCTTCACAGCAGATCATAGAAAGGATTTGTTTTTCTATATTTCTCCTCTCAGGGAATTCATAGCTTTTGCTATGACAGATAAAAATATTTTTAATAATCTTGCAATAAGGAATTTGGTGTGTGATCCTTAAAACTAAGGCAAGACAAAATCTTCTCTGGTTCAGGAGCATGAGTGATCAGAGAATGCATCTGAAACACCTCCAGTGCTGTCTGGTACAATTCCATTTGTTGGTGGCTCACTCCTTCCATATAAGTGTAAAAAAACAAGCAACATTTAATGCATTCGTATCCTGTCCTTTTTTTACACTTTGTTTCCTGTTCTTATTATAAAGCATTGTCAGACAAATAGATCTCTGTACTTTATGGTTCATTAGCCCCCTTGCCAAAGCACTCACAGAATTACCAAGTGCCGAGGCATAGTCACTATTTGCACAAACACACACACACACATGTAGGCTATTTAGATTGAATTATTATTCATAAATTACTCTTAATTAGACTGTTCATCAGTCTGAGTGATTGTACTCCTCTGTTATAAGTAGTACGAAATTACTTCTTGAAATTCATTACCGTAGCTTGTTTTTCCGTATGTGTTTTCCCCCACAATTTCAAAATAGCATCCTCTTATTGCTGAAACAGTTGATAAGATTTTGGCATTGCTCAGCTTTGTGTTAACTCCATAATCCTGACTGCTGCTCCAGGCAGGGCTCCTACTTTTTGTAAGAAGGGAACAGTATGGGACAAGATCTTACTGAGCAAAACCGGCTTACAGGGAAATGGAACTGTCAGGATCTGGCTTGGGTTGCATTCCCAGAAGTTTCATACTGGTGGTTCCACATTACATCCTAGGCAGACTTTTGCACTTCCGGCAGTCTCTTTGAAAGGTAACTCCTGTCTTAAGGAGAGGGTTTAAATGCATCTTGCACTAAGACACTTAGATCCTGAAGAGGAGAGGGATTAATTTGTCTTTGGCATTTTGTATTTCCTCACGCTGACACTTTTGGCTTTCATGCATGGCTTTTATAGATCTTTTTGAGAAAAATCCTTTCCCTCTGCTGAGACCCTGAGCACTTTCCCAGGTGCAAGGTTTCTACTATAAAACCACACACAGGAACAGGATTTGCTGTTCTGAACCTCTCAGGGGCTGACTGGACCTTTGGGAGGTCTTGGCTGGAGAGGGAGGGTCAGTGCAGAGAGTCAGGGGAGCAATTTCTTTTTCCTATGGGCTGTCTAGCAAAGTTTAATGCCTTCTTTCCTCGATGCAGTCCAGGTTCCTGTGTCTGGAAATGGGCGTTTGGGTCTGACATCTGCAGAAGCAGCTTCATCTTTCCCACCTTTTTCACTAGAAAATGCCTACTTGTGATGTCTTCAGCTGGGCAGTCACTTTGCTCTCTTCTCCATCTTCCCTGACAGGCTGCATCACCAAATGTTTTGGGTTTTTTTGCTTGTGACATGGCAAGGAAAGAGGCAAAAAATCTCTGAAAAAGAGTAATACTCACAAGCAGCCAAGAAGAAGAAAAGCAAAACAAATCCTCCCACTGAGGTAGAGATCTCAGAGCTCATTTATTTCAACTTCCAACTTACACTGAGATTTTCCAATTTGCTGACGTTGAAAAGTACATTGAATCTTGGCTGAGGTACAAGATCTAAAACTCTTAATATTTGTTTATTTTAAAAGCAGAATTTATATCCACTGTTGCATGGGAGACAGATAAAAGAGCAGGCAGATGAAGACTGCCCTATCCAGAGTGAGGAATTTGCAAGCACTGTGATAAATTTGTTTCAGTTGTGGGGTTGTATTGAAAACAATCAACATTAATTTATTTGTTGTCAGAGCTGTGAGGGAGGAAAGAGACATTGCTGGGTTATTTACTTCACTGCTACCTTTTCTTCCCTTGCAATTGCAGCATTTGGAATCTTTCTTGATGATGTCCAGCTTGTCTAACTGTGATATTAAATCTATTACTTCTCTTCAGAAAGGGCTCCCAGGTACAAGTAGGACCAAAAAACTACTGTCAAAAGTGTGTTCTTCTCTCTACTGCGTCTAAACTTCTTTTTTCTTCACTTGAGAGCGACTTTAGAAACTTGCCATGCATCCAACTCAACTGAACGCCAGCAGTACAGCAGGAACCAAACTGGGGACACCAAAATAAGGGTCTGACTCACAGCTGCTCTGAGGAGCAAGCAGAGAGGTTACGACTGATGCTTGTGGGTTGGTTCAAGCAGTCTTTGTCCACATGAAGAGAAGGACTTGCTGTGCAGTGGTTGCCTGCCTTGCCTCGTTGCCATAGCCTTGTACAGGACTTCAGGGGATCAGTGAAGGGCAGCAGGCTCATTTCCTGGCTAAGAAACAAACTTGTACTTATTTGTGTTTGCTCAAGGCTCATATGGCTTTTTCCTGACCTTCACCTGCTGAAGATGGCAAGAGCTCTGCCACTGCCCTCCTTACTCAACAAGGCACCTCTGGAGTTCATCTCTGTGAGCCCACAGTTTGAAGAGGGGAGGCTGAGCCTGCCTCACAGTCACATCTTCAAATATCTCAAGTTATGAATATCCTGTAAGGCCCACAAAATACAAATTTACTTTAATTATATAATTTTCTTTCCATTTGTTCTGCTACTATCATCTTCTTATAATTGATTTTTTTTTAAGCTAAACCAGATTGATAGTGCTCCTTAAATTTGAAATATCTTAGTACTAGTTTAGGACTGTTCTCATGTGTATCAGGTGCACATGCCCAGGAGCTGGCACTGAGGATTCAGGGGGCTGGGACTGCCCCGTGTTGGGCACAGCCAGTCCCAGAGGGATACAGTGTCCCCACAACAGGGCACATCCAAGCCCCTCAACCAAGCTGGGAATGCTGAGGGGAAAACAGATTCCAGGAAGGGAAGAAGGCAGCAGTGGTAAAGGAGGATGGAACAGCCGGATGGAATTTTGGCCCTTAGCCAGGACTAATCTGACACATCATGACAAATTGATCATGTAATTAAAAGCATCTATTAATTTTATTTTTTTCTTAGACAATATCTTTCCTTATGATTGCATGTGAAAACTCCAGTAAAACTGCTCAGTGTCGACCCTTCTCAGCAAAATCCCATCTCCTCAGTGTAGTAAGATGGAATGGCTGAAGTTCTTTGCTGTATTAATGCAAAAGCACCAGGAAAAATGAAAGTTTGCTGTTAAATCAGCTTGTGTAGAGAGACACTCAGATTTCATGAGAAATGTTTAGCATCACAAATACTTTTGAAAACATGAGAAACTGACACACTGCTGAGGACCTGTTGGGAGTACCAGTGGTGAGTACTGCAACTCAGTTCTTCAAATATCAACTGATTTGACTGTCTCTGGGAGATCTTAGAAACTCTGCATGATGTCTTCAGAGTGCCCTTTCATGGCAATATTCCCAATAGGAAAGCATATTTAGCATTGCTGTGACCCTCTAAGTACTGGAATAGGTTAAGTTGCTGCAGCTATCTCTGTTTTCTGCTAATGCAGTTTCTTTGCCTGACTGCTCATGCTTTCAAGATCAAGGGACCACATCCTTATACAGGCCATTTATCTTACTAGCTTTTCTGTCCAAGACAAAAAAAAGAATCTGTGATGGCCAGAGTTTCTCCTGAAAAACCTAGAAAACATTCTGTCAGAATATGTCGTTTCCCTTGCTCACATCTCCACCCCAAACTGGCTGTACGGATTAAACAAAATGTTTTGAGATGCTGAGTTGTTACTCCTTCTGTTCAACAGCAGAAGTTAAGGGCAAGTGGGGAGCTAAGGGGAAAAGGGGTCTCAGTCATGTTAGTTTCTTCCTTCCTAGCTATGCAGAAGATAACAGCCTGGAAAATGTGATAAGCTAAGCTTGAAATTGTGCCCTACTACACTCCTGTTTTGGGTTCAGCAGGAAAGATGGCACCATCTAGTTTCCTGATGAAAAGCATCTAGGCCCACTTCAGAGTCCCTGACACATCCTGCCTGAAACTGTCCATCCTGTAGCTCCTGTGGCATGTGCAGCAATCCTGGATGTCACTGGTACAACACAATTATTTTTGGGCAATTGAATTGAACCCAAAGAACCAATATGGTCCCAATTCCAAATTTTAGTATAACAGAAATAAGGTTTTAGCTTTCACCAGTGTTGAAACTAACAGAGGAGGTTAGTATTACCCAACACACAGATTTATAGCAATCTCAGTAATGGAACTATGTTCATGACATTGACATGAGTGTGATTTGAGAGGAACCTGACTGAGGTTGCATGCTTTGTGGAAAGGGAATTGTATCTTTGACATAGCAGTGCCAATAAATGACAATGATTAAGTGCTAAGCAATACACTATAGTCCCTCAAAGGAATGATTTGACAATATATTTAAAACCAAGATAAATAGAGAATTGGAACAAACAGTGGAAAGGCTCAGGCACTGACAGTAGAGTGACTCTGCTGTGCTGTCTGTCTGGAAGTTTGCTGGTCTCATACTGATGGTCCTTTCCTTGTTTTCTGGACAAGGGTGGTCAAGAGCAACTTGAGACATGCAAACCCTAAAGAACATGTGAGGAAATGAAATCTACATTATTATCTTCACTGGGGTCAGTAGCAGGAAAAAAAGTTTTGGTGAAGCAAAGAACAAAGTAGAAGAGCAGGAAATTCCCCTCAGAGTGAGAGAAAGGCCTGGGTAGAAAGGCAATAGTATTCATGAACATACAATAAAGATAAATATGAAAGACATGTTAGGACAGGGACAAAAATACCAAATGGAGCATTAGTGGATATGGAGTTAAGCTTTATGCCAGGACACCTAAGATCTGTCATCATTTTAGCCATAATTTACTCTCAAGTAAATTGCTTGATTTCTCTGGACATCTAATTCCTTTTCTGCCCTTTATGTAAGAGCCTGCAGGCTCTGGACAGCAAAGCCCCTCTTCTGTAGCTGTCTGAGGACTGGCACAGCAGAGTCCTTGTCAGTGACACAAATAGCAGGGAGAGAGTAGAGCTGAAGGGAATCCTGCTTCTTGGAGTGATCTGGGATCCAAAGCAAGGAAGAGGTGGGTAGGAGTGAACAAGGACTGCTTGTTATAAAAAGTTCCCACCTTGTTCAGTGCATGAAGATCCCCAATGAACTCATGGTTCAGGAGTCATCCAAGGCCGCTCAGTGCAACTGTGACCCTTGACAATAAGCCAAAGGTGGGAGGTTGTTGCCTAAAGTGGAAGAACTTTCCAGACAATATTACTATGGATAAAACAGTGAGCAGGTACCTTAATGAAAGCTCTTTCAGGTGCAGCAAAATACATAGGTGCACACTCACTATAGGGTTCTTAAAAATTGATAACACTAATTAATTACCATATCTAATGGATACATCCAAGATGAGAATTGTCTGCTCTCAGAACCTCCCTCAGGTCTGCCCCTTTGAAGCTTCTCCAAGGGTTCTGGGCCTTCTATCTTAGGCTACAATCTATCAGGTGCATGTGTCCCAAGTAAGATGTATTTGCTAAAATCTCTTTCTTTGAAAGAACATTAAACAGAATTTCAAGAAAGTGGTGTGAGAAAGGGGTTTGGAAACTGTTAACTGCTACCTTAAGTGTGAGAAACTATACAGATATACTAAAATCTACAAATATATAAAAAGTCTTAAGGCATCAGGGTCAGTTCTTCAGGGTGGTTTCGGAACGTCAGAAGGAAGACAGTTTGCTTTTTACTTTTCTAGTGTTACTCTTCCATGATTACTATCCATGCAGATGTAATAAAGACATCAGAAAGTCACTGGATAGGGAGCAGCACTTCTAGCAGGAGGAGTGGTAGGATTTGCCTATGGAGAACCCTGAGGATGACTACATGTGATGACAGACTTCTCCCATCTCTACTTTTGCCCCTTTCCCAGTCCTTCATGCTGGAAATTGCTGCCCACCTGTATTCTAGGAGTGCTCTGCCTGCCTGGATCCTATGATTTTAGGAACCTCCTGATGTGAAATAATAATAATCAAATGAAAGAGGTTATTGAAAACATTACAGGCCATAATTTTAATAAATGTTGGCTCCTGTCACTATGTTCTCTAGTATTTATAGTTTTATATACTGCCAACAGATCCAAGTGTTTTGTCTTTTTGACAAACATTTCATGCAATCATAAATTAACTCATTTTTCAGCAAAATCTGACATCAGCAGTTAAGCTGTCAGTATATAGAAGTACTGGGGTTGGCAAATCCTCATCTCATAAGGAAAACAAAGAGCTTTAAATGCGTCCCAGACAGTGAGCTAAGTGTGCCTGAGCTGAGTCTGCTATCACAGGTCACATTGGTCATGGAGCTGACAGGCAGTGATTCTGCAGCTCAGGCATCAGCTGAAATGCCCCTTGCAAACGTTTGTCTCATTAATAACCCCACACAGGTATGCAGGAACAACTCCTGGACTTCCAGTGAAACCAGGGAACTTAAAGACACTCCATTGTTTCTTGCTGGCTTGTGCTGAGCTCCGTGTGTTGCTGGTTTAGATCTTAAAAGATGTTCTGCACCTGGGTAGGTGTTTGGGGTTTTTTTAGATACAGTGCTGATAAAAGCAGGCTGTAGACCAATAGACACTTTGGGCAGATAGATCTTCTGCCATCTCTTTTGAGGGAGCTGCAGAAGAGGAGTCAGAACTGCCATGAGCTATGTCATGAGGAACTCTGTTTATAGCTATAATCTGTATGAATCTTTAATTCTGAGCAAAGGCTCTTGCTTAAGAAATCCTGTAGTTTAGTCTCATAACCTTTTTCATTTCTCAGACTTCCCTGGGGACACATCCTTCCTGAAGAAACCTGAGTAAGCATAGTGCTGCTAAGGCACTCCTCAAAAAGAAGGAACATTTCACCCCTCCAGCAGCCACAGGGTGGAAAAACTACATCTTTCCTGCAGATGGGAGATAGATTTATAGCAATGAGTGGCTCCTTGAGGGAGCTGGGGCAGAAGGCCAGAGTGAGGAGATGTATGCAGGCTACTACCACCACAGTTTTAGCTGACATGGAGGAACAGAGCCTGCTGAAAGAGCACTTGGCAAGCTTGAGATATATTCGGTGTGCCTACCAACTCACCTAAGTCCTTTCAGATGTCTTGATGTTAACAGGTATCAGCCAAGCTCAGACTTGAAGATCTGAGATTAAAGGTGAACAGGAATTTATTCTCCCTCCAGACATGCATCTCTTACAGGAAATGGCTGCTGCTGATACCACAGACTGATGTACAGAGAGAGCCCAGTTCACATTGCCTGGCCATCAAACTGGCCACGTGTGCCACATCCAGGACCTCTGAGCAAGCTGATGGGTTCATTGGAAGACTGATTTTCCTGCCCTGGGTGTAGCACTGCACCAGCACAGCTGCACATCTTTACCTGACAACTGATTCATGCCAAGATAGCTGTGTTTGCTGGTGTGTGCTGAAAGGGACTGACTGCTTTATTTGGACTGGAAAATCACCTGGGTGAAGTTTTAGGGGACAGTGTGAAGCAACAGTGACAAGGCTCAGCTTGTAATTCACTAAGTAGTCACAGGGTAAAGTACTTAGCACCGTCTTAGACTTTTTGGCACTTCCCACCTGGTTTCTGTTGTGTTGTGAGTCTTCCACAGAACCCATGTCATATTTGTGGATGTCAGGGACGTGGCAGGGCATTTCATGATGTTTGCAGAACTGAAAAAAACCCTTAAGTTCTATGGAAACATCATCAAAAAACTTTGCTGAGCTTTGGAGCCAAGCTTCAAATGACTGGGGCATTTGTGACCCAGGGAAATTATCCAGTGAGAAAAAGGTTACCCTAAACCTCTCCAGACTACAGATTTCTGCTTGCATTGGGAAGAAGGAAATGCTGGCTTCCTGCTCTGGGAGCCAGCATGGAACAGCTCCCTCCTGCATCTCGGGAACCAACCAACAACAGCCACAGTGGATACCTTTTGTGGTTTCCAGCCTGTCTGTTTGGGGACTGGTTTGACAGAGGTGGACATTTAATTAAAAATAGCCATCATTCAGTCTATACAGAGTTAAGTATTAAATTGAAAAAAATAAGTGCTTAAGCTTTAACAAGTGGCAGCCTTCAGGTTCTCTAGTGACAATAAAAGCAGTATCATGCCGATGCTTGGCATTTTTTGTTCAATGTTCCTGCTTCAGCTAATGTCTACACTCATTCATCATATCTTTTCAACATTTTGGCTTTTATCCCAGAAAGGATATGTTTCTTTTTTCTTTTTTTTTTTTTTTTTTCTGAAAGGAATAGAATATAATAAGATCCATTTTTGTTTAGTTGCAGGGAAATATACAAGAAGATAAATAGTACCAAAATCAATAAAATGTAAGACCACATGTCTTATTGTTTAAAGCTTTAAATACTGCTTATTTATCCATTCTTCCAAAATGAAAAAATTTTGATTCTTTAATAATTTCAAAATGGCTATAGATGTACATTAAGATAAGGCCTTTGTTTGTTTATCAGTGTCCCCAGTGTGTTGTGTTCCTCTTGTCTTGACTTGTTTAATACAAACCCTTTCAAGATCTTTTTTCTCAACTACTTTGTTGAAAAGTGCATGGACTACTTAATACAGTATAATGCTCAAAGAGCCATTGACATCATTCTTATACAATTATAAATGAAGAACTTTGATTTTTTTTTAATTTTTTTTTTTTTTTTTGCTTAGGGAATCAAAGGAAAGCCAGATGGAAAGCAGGGTGTAAGGATAGGTAATCATTTCCTGTAGCAGAGTTAGGCTAAGAGCAGATTTGGCAGGTCTTCACACCTTGGCTCCAGTGATTCGGGATCTTTTTTGACTTCAGACCCTGCTGACAAATCTCCTTATCACCTGACTTGCACTCTGGGCTTCTGCTGTTGACCACCCAAGAGGAAAACAAGAGGAGCATGGGAAAGATATTTCTGAGAACAAGGTTCTGTCATTGAAGGAATATTAAAAAGGTTAGTCTGGCTTTTGCCCTGTCTGCTTCTTAATAATTTATGTTTTCTGGTAAAGTGAACTACAGCTCACTTTAATAATGCTGTGAATTCAAACCTCCCACTGGAGACTCCAGGCATTACCCAGGTATTAACTCAGTATCTTAACACAAACAGTAAAAACAAGTGTAAAAGTTGTAGCAGGAAACAAGAACAAATACTGTATATTCATTACAGTTACCCCTCCACAATCTATAAAAATCTAGAGTATTTAGGAACAGAAGTGACTTTTACTCATGCAAACTGCTTTGGTTTTACCACAGCTTGGTGGTGGGTAGAGTTATGTGCTGTCTCACAACAGAAAATTAGAACTGAAAGAAGCTGAGACTTGTCATGGTAGCGCACAGTGGGGAAAAGTAAGGCCATTCTTTGAACTGTTGGAACTTTAGCATTATGGAACCCATAGCAATTCAAAGATCTTATTTCAGAATGAGCCTGAAAAACCCCAGCACAGCTGGCAGTGAACATTGGGCCAGACCAGATCCATCTGTGCTGCAAACTCCGAAAGTCAGAGGAGCACCACAGCCAGGAGTACAGATGCTTTCTAAGGCAGTGATTTCCCCTTTCCACCCAGTAAATCTAAGCCTGGTTGCTTAATTAGTTTCCTGCATTCTGATATATCGGAGCAAAGTGTTGGTCACATAGCTCCCTGGTGCCTGTTAACTGTAAACATGGGAAGCCCTAACTGCATTATCCCAATGTCCTGTTTGTCTTGGAAATCCTTGCAAATCCAGGTATCATAATCCCAGTCACCTCAACCAATTATTCTTGGCTGTGTGTTTAAAAGCTTCCCTGAAATGAGATTGTTTCCTCACCTGGACTCAAGTGGCTTAGCTTAGTGCAGATTGTACTGCAAGTTCACCACTTGAACAAGTGGTTGCAACGTTGGCTTGTCTAGATTGTTGCATTTACACACAAATCAGCTGCATAAGGAGAGTTGAAAAAGTCATTGAAATAATTTTGCTGATTAAAGGACTGGTCACACCAAATGAACATCCAAATGCTGGACTGGATTACTTGGTTCAACAAGTTCAATTCCTTACCATTATAAACAAGTGCATAACAAATGTGCAGTACATAAAAGTCTATAAAACATTTATTCCAAATGCCTTCACAGGTCAATAAATCATTTATAACAGCCTGTGATAAGAATTATCATTAAAAAATCAATTGTCAATACTATAGTATGACATGCAAACACCAAGGCGTTTGCCATGACATCCTCCAGTGTCATAGCAGGCAGAGAGTGAAAAATTCTAAGGACAAAGGCAAAAATTCATCTTCAGCACTCTACACCACCCTGATCTGTGGAGCATCCTGAACATGAGCCAGCAGTGTGCCCAGGTGGCCAAGAAGGCCAATGACATCCTGGCTTGTAGGAGGAGCAGTGTGGCCAGCAGGTCCAGGGTAGTGATTGTTCCTCTGTACTTGGCACTGGTGAGGCCACACCTCGAATCCTGTGTCCTGTTCTTGGTAGCTCAATTCAAGAAGGACATCAGGGTGCTGGTGCATGTCCAGAGAAGGGCAACAGAGCTGGTGAAGGGCCTGGAACACAAGGCCTACGAGAAGTGGTTGAAGGAGTAGGGGTTGTTTAGACTGGAGAAAAGAAGACTCAGGAGGGACTTTATCACTCTTTACAGCTATGTGAAAGGAGGTTGTAGCCAGATGAGATTTGGCCTCTTTTCCCAGGCAACCAGCAACAGGACAAGAGGACATAGTCTAAAGCTGCAACAGGGGTTGCTCAGGCTCAATGTTAGGAGGAATTTCTTCACAGAAAGGATTGTCAAGCACTGGAATGGGCTGCCCAATGAGATACTGGTGTCACCACCCCGGAGATGTTTTAAAAAAAGACTGGATGTGGCACTTAGTGCCATGGTCTAGTTGACATGGTGATATTCAAAGGTTGAACTTGATGACCTCAGAGGTCTTTTCCAACCCAATTGATTCTGTGATTCTGAGGTCACTTTTCACCCATCTCTGTCTGAAGCACTCACCAGTGATTCAGAGACAGGTAAAATCTTCCTCTGAAGCATCCTGGAGGACAAATCATACCTAAGAAGGAAACAGTTCTTCCATCACCTCTCTAGGCAGCTAGAAACCCTGAAGAATGATAATGATAATATATTCAATGATTTAGTCTTCATTCTCAAACCTATGGCATCCCCTGAAAGGACCAGCTATTTCAAAAGCAGGTGAAAGGAATGGAGTTGACATCTGAAAAGAAATGAGAGCATAAGAGGAGTAGGGAAAGCTACATTTGACATGCAGGTCCAGACCACTTCCAATCCTATAATATGTATATACTATGGTCAGATGCTCAATGAAATAGGGAGGGAATAAAAGAAAGAAAGAGGGGACTCTGTCAGGAGGAGATGAAACTACTCCATGGTTCTGCAGAGTTAAGGGTATGACGTGGACATTTGAAATGTTTATGTATGTGTATGTATGTTTGCAATTGCAAATAAGCACCAAAAACATTTAATCAGAGCTGAGACAGTCTCTGAAAGTTCCCATTAGTGAAGTATCTTCTGATTGCAGAGGCTTATAATGAAGTTAATGAGAATAACACTTTAATCATAGATAGCTGCTGCTGCGGAGAGTATAATAGCCACATTATTTAGGCTGGATTTTTGCTCTGACAAACACAAATTTAGATCATAATGGTCAGATGTTTGGTTCCCAATTCTCAACTGAGTCAATTAAAAGTAGAGAGAGTAGGAGAGTTCTTGCTGAGAGATGAATGGACGCGAACTCTTCTGAAAGACAAATCGTTTTTGTTCACATCTCTACATATTGATTTAGGAACACTGGCTACTGAATTTAAATTAAGAGCCAAAAGATACTGTTCTGCTTTATGAACATGGTTAATGAATTAATCTTCCCAGTATGCTCTCAAGGTAGGTAACAATCACTATTTGAATTTTAGAAATGCAAATACCTAAGGCCAGGCAATGTCTGAATTATCCATCAATGTGCCCACTTCAGGATAGCTACCTTTTGGGTTTCCAGAGGCTTGTCCAACATTCTGTTGACAGAAGGTACACAAATTAGGCCAGAGGAGAAGATCTGAAAAAACACCATAAGCATTTCCAATATAGGTATCAGGGGATGAAAAAACAGGTATCTGTGCCTCCTGCTCTGCCACACTGCATGGTGAGTAAAACGAAGCACGTGCATCGTTCTGAGCTGTTTGGAAGACCAAACTGTGTTGAAAGGAAGGTCCTTTATCAGCCAGGAGGCCAGCCAATGTGGAAGAACTGGTATACTCCCAGATACGGGGCTGGTGTTGGTCCTACTCACATGTTTATGAATCCAACCTGAAGCTGCAACAGTTATGTCCTGCACCAGAAATCTGCACCAAAAAGAAATGCAATGAAGATGTTGAGCTGGTAGAAATGAGTCCCCTTGCAATGGCAAACTTACTGTCTGAAAACTCTACATAAATATTCTGACTGTTATGCATGGTATTCAGATCTCTAGGAGTGTGGCAGCCATAGAAATTGAAGTTGTAACAGGAAAATGTGAGGGGAAACTAACAAAAATTGGAAACATCATTCTTACCATCTTCTTGAACAAGTCAGCAGCTGTTGCTACACAGCCCAGGACTCACTTGAACGTTGTCCATAGAAGACAGTTTAAAACTCTGACTAAGAAAACACTAGAGAGAAACATTTTCCTGCTATTGATAAGATAGATGGAAGACATGAAAATACTGATTCCTCAACTTGTTTCAATAGCAGCAGCTGGTAGTTTTCCCTTGCCTCAGTGATGATACCATGCACTGCATGGGAAAAAGTTATCTTTCCAGGGACTGTAAGTCCCTGCTAAGGTTAATTGCAGTTCTTTGGTACCACAGACCATCCTAAGGACAGAATATCTCATCCCTGTCAGATTCCATTACTTACATTTTCAAAATTATCATTTAATAATGCACATTGCACATAGCTGCCTACCTACTCCACACAATACTGCAACAGAAAAAGAGAAACATGGACAAGATTTCAAATCCTTTTTCCAGAAATATTCCACTTCTTGAATGATAGAGGTAAGCAGTTTGAAGGACTCAGTGGTCTTCCACAGATGTCTGGTTTTTGGCTTTAATTTATGAGTTGACAACCAAATTTGAAAGACCTTAATCTTGAAATTCAAGGTTAAAGGAAAATTGACACAGATTATTTCATCAATAACTGCTTTCAGAATGAAGCTTGAGCTTGGATAGCCCAGTTTGACACAAATTTATTTTCTCTGCATTTCAAAAGAAAGTCAAAGAAGAAATAAAGTTTCCTAAGAATATGTACTCAAAGTATTTGGAAAATGCTAAGGAGGATTTTGAGATGCCACTTTCTGTCTTCAGCTACAACACTCACCTCTTTGCTAGATTTGTGGTTGCTAGACTTATGTGCGGAATTTCTAATCAGATTGGAAGTGTCTTAAAAATAAATGTCAGTGAACTGGAAAGGAAATTATAACCTTGCAAACAGATGTAAAATTAAATGCACAGCCATGTCAACCATATTTTTAGCCATTACTGGAAAAACCTCAGCTTTCTCTTTCTGAGTAGAGTTCCTTTTTGATTAAGTACCTCTTTCAGGTCAACACATCTGAGTGAAGTTTAAATTTCCATTATGAAAATATTGAAGTCCAAGTTCAGGTCTGTCTTGTCAGATGACCTCCTTAATGACTGCAGACAAGTAGCAGTGACACATTACAAAACCTGAATTTGGCTGAGAATATGCAATGCTGGAGTTCTCATTATTGCTTCCCTGAGAGCAATTTTTATGACACTGATGGCAATGATATACCTGCAGGTGTATGACTGCACCATATTTTTTAATGCAGTGTTATGAGAAATTTTAAATTATGAGATGAAGAGTTAATTATTAGCCACATATTATTTTAACCTCCCATTTTTTGTGCAAGGTGCAGGTCTTGCTGAAAAATATCACCCTGGTGTTGGCCCTGTGACAGCCAGTCACACAATTACAAGTCATAGAAGAAAATTAAAGGTATCCACAGATATCAGTGTTGAAATAGATTTATTGGTGTGGGCCTAAACTAATGTTTTCATGTTCTTTTGCTGGGGTTTGCAAACTTGACTGGTTTGCTTGGGGATCCTTTTTTTTTCTGCAATACATGTGTGCTGTAATTGTACCCAGGTCTGAAATATGTAGGTGTCACTTGGTGATTGATTAGTTATTCTCAGAGTTTAGTTCTGTGGTTGGATGCAATCAGGGGAGTGGTGAGGGGAACCCCCCCAGACTTGTGGTGTGGAGATGGGGGAGTCAGTCAAGTGCAAAATGGAGTTCCTGGAGCAAACTGAGCTGGCCATCAGCAACCAAGGGGCACATTTCATGAGCATCCTTGGAAAGGTGAGTCCTGAAGGATGGATCTGGAGGAGACAGAAGTGTTGACTACGGACTTGAAAATGATATTCTCTTTAGTAGCAAAATGTGACTCAGGAGGAGAAACAGGTGTGACTTGATTGCTAGATATATGTGTAGAGCACAAATACCCATGCCTTGATCACAGTGCCTCTATCTCTTTGCTCTTTTACGTGGCCTGGGGGTGTAGCTCTCTCAATTCTTCAGAGTAACAGGTTGGCTGAGGTGCGCTGATTCCATTTGCTTTGCTGACAGGTTTGAGGAACCAGTAGCATCTATGGAGGTGGAAAGTCTGGACCTATAGGAGTGATTATCTCTACCTGTATCTGAGACAGATTTATTGAAGGGCACAGAAGGACAACAAAACCCTAAGCTCCTTATGGCCTTCTTTATCCAGGGGAATGACTCAAACCCCCTATTTTTTTTTTTCCTGTAAACAGGCATTTATATCTGTATCAACATCATCAGAACAAAAGCAACGCAGCTTGAAATAAGCCTCATTTGGTCTCCTGAATGCAGAACCTCTGCAGTCTGTTGGCAATGGCCTTCCACTCTGACAGCAACTATTGTTCTCATGTAAGTAGTTCATTAACTCAAATTTCTACCAAGTTGATGAGTCGCTTCTGGCTTCTCCTTTATGATTTGTACCAGATTAAAAGTGCCTCAGTAATAAACACCCGAGTTTAATCTCAATGCTGCGATAATATGTTGTGAACATACATTAGAAATTACTGGATAATGTATTTACAACACAAAGCAACTCTACAATAAATCATGAAACAGCCTCATCATAAAACATGTAAATGATGATTCTTCAGAGGAATATGCCACTGATATTTTGTCATTGTTCATTATGCTTTATAGCACAATACATGATCATAAATATTGCTCAAAAGACTAACACAGCACATGAGAAGCTGTACAGTAATCTCACTGATACAATTCTTTTCCTGCACATGGATCAGAAAATATTATTTGGAAGCACTTGAGCTTCCAGAAGGTCAGTCCAAACAGGCTGGTCACTATTATGTGAAGAGGGCTTGGGGTAGATACTTGCTGAATGGGAAATTCCTGTGGCACAAAAACCTTTGAAAAATGTTATGTGATTGCCGGCTTTTCCCAAGTCAGATCTAATGCAGTGTTCCAATTACGTGGTAATGGCGAACGTATATCACTGTACAAATGTGACCTTGTTGTATGCAACAAGCAAAACAAAGGTCAAGGCAGCAAAATCCCTTATGCTTCCTTCAGGAACAGGCCTTGGCTGTCCCGTGCTGATGAAATTCCAACCTTTTGTTACAGGAAAACGAGCAAGAGGAATGGAAAGTAGTTTCTCCAGCTTCCTAGCATTGAAGCCCGCCTGTCCCCAGTATGACTCTCCCTAGGTGCTGGCACATTTTCCTTCTGGTGCAGCATGCCCTGAATTATTAAAAGGCTTCTTCTTTGACTTCATCATTAGGGTTTTATTTTACTTTTTGATTGTAGTGACTAAATATAACAATAAATGATTTAAAGAGGAGACAGAAATAAGTGCTAGAGAAAACAAACAGCCTCCCCCCTGCCAAAATGCTGAGTGGCATAGCAGTGAATGGTTGAAAGAATCAGATTTAATTAGGGTTCCTTTCAGCACTGAAAATTCCATTTATGCACACTATTAAAATAATCTTCTACATTAATACTAATTTACATCATCAAAATAGCACTTCATCTATTATTCATGTGGCATTGTAATTTCTTCCGACTGAGAGGCTGAAGTGTGGTAAGACTCTTCTGGTAAACACTGCATAGATATTAAGATATCAGTAATGGCTTCAATTTTCCTTCTATCACATAGATATTCCACACAGTCTCCTCTTTTCTCTGGATCTGTGTCATGACCACTGAAAAGATCATAATAATTATTATGCTCTTTCTACACCCCTTATGGCCAAAGTGTCTCCCTTTCAGTGGCATCTTGTAAAATCAATCTCCCTTTGCCTGCCGTCCAAGTGCAGCCTCACCCAGGGGAGGTGCAAGAGCTGTTTAATCAAGAGAATAGCTCTTGAAGGAGAACAAAGAAAAATCTCCTTTTTCTCTAGCTTGAAGGGCAACAGTAGAAGTTCATGTGCAGAGCTCAACACAGCTGGAATTTTGTGCATTCTTGTCTTGGAGATGGTAAACTCTTGCTTTCTGCACAAAAGCAAGTGTAGGGTGCTAACCTGCAATTTTTATTCTCTGTGCCATGTTCTCCACGTCTGTGTGTGTGTGTGTAGAATGCTGGTGTAGCTCCCTGTTCTGAATGGGCATCATGGCCCCACTACATGCCAGACTGGTGCCTCTGGCTATGTGGTCTTCATGGACATCATGATGTTTTTAGATTTCGTAGCCTGATTCATTACGGTAAAAAGACAGACCAAAGTTGCCTTTAGACTCCTCTGGCAGTATAGAATGGTCTTTTTTCAGTGTAGTTTTCATCTACTGTAAATCATGGTTCCCTGAAATGTCTACTGGGCAGACTCTTTCTTCATCTAAACACTTCAAGAAATGTAAATAGAAGCTTAAAATCATGCACTAAGGAGAAACTTCATGGACAACTTATCTATTAGGCTAAAAAAAGAGTATGTAGAGATATTTGAGCATTGACTACATTGAGCATCAGCTTATACCTCCTGCTCTAGCGAAGAAGGGAAGGGCAGATGACCTAACAGGACTTTTGTACTATGTGGTGGAGTGAGTCACTCTGCTCCTACTGATTAATATAAAGGAAGAAATAACTGTTGACAAAGACTGCTGTTAATTGCTGAATAGCAAGCTGGAGGGAGGAAGGGAGGTAGGTGGAATGTAATTTTACTTTTGACAAAGAAAGTGGTCTAAACAGAAGTTTCATGTGTCACTTGAGGATGGAAAAAAGACCTTGCATGGTGTGTTGTGGCTTTGGGTCTCAAGCGGCCTTTCTGGTGCTTGTTGGTTTAGAGTGTGCAGCAAAGCACAGAATGACTCTGCAAAGTTAAAGAACAATAATCATGTAGACTTGGAAATCAATAACTAAGGCAAAGTAATTCCAGCCTCAATAAACCTAAATATCAGAAATCTTATAAAAGGGATTATTGTTTTCCCATGAGTTGAAAGGTTTTGCTTTATTAGCCTTGTAGTTTTATTAATCTCTATAAAACCTTTTTTTTTTCACCTAGGCTAGTGACATTTAATAATTCCTGTTTGCCATATTCTTATCTTTATGTTAAACACTGTATAGCAGATGTACAGCAAAATGCAACTAAGCGTGACTGGTCATCACAAAACTGCTTGTGGGAAGGATAATATGACATATATTTAAATGTGGAGGCACTGTAAACTTGTGGAAGAAGATTGAGTTTTCAATGCACTTACAAGGCCATTAACTAACATGTGTTATGTATAGATTTACATCACTGATTTTGTGCTGCTACATGCGATCATAATAACATAATAAAAGCCCTCTGACAGAGTCAAAACTAGGCTTCAGAGTGGATTTATATGATTTAAATGAATATATGGGGGAAAAAATATGTGTTAATATGCTCTGCATTATTTCTCTCAGTTTCTGAGATCTTTATTAACTTATTGATGCATGGCAATACAATAGCAATGTGCACTTGCAGCTCAGAAAGCCAACTGAAACCTGGGCTGCATCAAAAGAAGTGTGACCAGCAGGTAATGGGAAGTGATTCTTCCCCTCTACGCTGCTCTGGTGAGATCCCACCTGGAGTGCTGTGTCCAGCTCTGGGGGCCTCAGCACAGGAATGGCACTGACCTGTTGGAGCGAGTCCAGGGGAGATCATGAAGATGATCACAGGGCTGGAGGAGCCCTCTTGCAAAGATCGACTGAGGGAGCTGGGCTTGTTCAGTCTGGAGAAGAGAAGGCTCCAGGGAGACGTTCTAGCAGCCTTCCAGTACTTAACAGGGGCCTCCAAAAGAGCTGGAGAGAGACTTTTGACAAGGGTATATAGTGATAGGACAAAAGGGAATGGCTTTAACTAGAAGAGGATGGACTTAGGTTAGTTATTAGGAAGAAATTCTTCCCCATGAGGCTGGTAAAGCACTGACGCAGGCTGCCCAGAGATGGGGATGCTGCATCCCTTGGAAGTGTTCAAGGTCAGGTTGGAGGGGCATTTGAGCAACCTGGTCTAGTGGAAGGTGTCCCTGTCTATGGCAGGGGGTTGGAACTGGAAGGTCTTTCATCAGGATGGTCCCTTCCAACCTAAGCAATGTTATGGTTCTATGAATTAAATCAAGGTCCTCACAATAAGATATTCTGCATTGATTTATTGATTAATTGGTCTTTACAGCTGAGAGCTTACTGCTCCAATAGAGCAGATAAGCAGTGAAAGTTGTGTGAAATGAGTTTAGATAAACAGCTGGATATTTGCAGCAGAAGGTATACAATTACCTTTTCCTCAAGGTCTCAGAGGATGTTTGGGGAAACCAGAAGTGGCTACTTGGGAAAAGAGATCCAAATTAGGTGGTAAAGATGAGTTAAGCAACTGGGTTTCAAAAGGTTTGGTTGGCTCGGAGCTGTAATGACTGGACAGAAGGGAGCTGTTTAGGAAAAGCAGAGCTGCCTTTAGCAAATGTCAATATCTGTGACAGAAAAAGCTTGAACAGATGGTTAAGTTTTCCCCAGCCCATTTACAGAACTTTCAGTGAGAAGCTGAAGGACCATGACTTCATGTAACACTCAAGATTCTCTGTGAAACTTAAGATTTTATTTTCCAGCCTTTTCAGAAATTTCAGCATCAGGTTGGTAATGTAAAATAAGCCCAAATAATGATAGATCTCCCTATATAAACATATTGGAAAGAGCAAATATGACGGAATTCATAAGTTACTGTCTCATCACGTGCTCTGACCACAACATAGACACCCAAGTCATCCACTCAAATGCTAAACAGGAAAGTCCTGCAAGCTGATCCTCAAATCCCAATTGCAACTCTAGAATGTGTAGTTCTTTTCCTGATGTACCAGCTTTTAAAGAAGGAACTATAGTAATTACCCAGAATATATAAGCCATAGGACATGCTTTAGATGACTCCTTTCTCAAGCCCATTGTCTCTCCTTGAGTTGCAGTGCTGCTTTCAGGAAAACAACCAATACTGGTTTAAAGTTTTCCAGTAATAGAAAATCCATCATAGCTGTTGATGAGTTGTTCTGATGGTTAATGACCTTGCCTATTGAAAGTTCATGACATATTTCTTTTCTGAGCTTGTTAGACTAGGTTAGATCCTTCTGTGTGATTGCCTGCAGGATAGGGGAATAATTGGTGATAATTGGTGGTCAGCTTAAATTATGCATGGCCTTTCTAATATTTTGATATCCATCCTGAAGTGTAAAGGCCAGAACTAGAAGGAGGAATCCAACAGTTGTGATACCTTATCAATTTGAGAGGCTGTATAATTTTTGCTCATACAAACAGAAATCCTCAAATTTATAAATTTTTATATCTAGGAGTCATATTAGCCTTTCCAACTACGTTACACTCAAAAGTCATGATTTTTTCCAAAGTCACTAATTTCCAAGAGGAAAGGGGCTAATACATTGTTCTTTAGTCCTTCATGAATAACATGTCAGTTGATAAAAGCATCCTTTTTTTTTGTGTGTCTCAGTAATCTCTCTTTTCTGTATTTTCTGCTTAGAAACCCATCTAAATATACATTCTGTTTGCAATTATGTGTCAAAAACTATCAGTCAACCAGTTGTTAAAAGTTCAACATCTACATATTCGTTTCATATCCTCCTAGTT
This sequence comes from Anabacerthia variegaticeps, assembly GCA_035583185.1. Classification (NCBI taxonomy): domain Eukaryota; kingdom Metazoa; phylum Chordata; class Aves; order Passeriformes; family Furnariidae; genus Anabacerthia; species Anabacerthia variegaticeps. The sequence continues at coordinate 146,274,499 of JAWWEW010000078.1, read as the reverse complement.
CTTGTACAAGTTGATTCTGGTGTAAAGTCAAATACTACAGTGATTTCTACTGTTTTGACATTATTTTCTTTTTCATCCAAGCTTGAAGTCTTAGGAAAAAATGCACTATAGTCTTTTAGAAAGCTCTGTTCTTACCCTTAGAGAAGGTTCTTCACCCAGAGGGTGGTCGAGTACTGAACAGGCTCCTCAGGGCACTGGTCACAGCATCAAGACTGGCAGAGCTAAAGAAGTATTTGGATGACGCTCTCAGGCACAAGGGGGGATTCTGTGGAGGGCCAGGAGTTGGACTTGATGAACCTTGTGGGTCCCTTCCAACTCAGATTATACTATGATTTTATAACTGAATTCTGATTTACATATTGCCACTTAAATTCATTGTTAATCAATTTTCACATTAGTCAAGTTTGAGGTTTTGTTTGTTTGTTTTTATTTGTTTTGCTGGTTTTGTTTGTTTTTGCCTAAGATAGATGTCCAAACATATTGCCTTTTAAGAAGCTTGAAGGCAAGAAAACAAATATGGACCAACAGATTAAAAATGTCCTAATTTCATAGCTCATGTTCCAAAATCCACCAAAATCAGTAGTGCTTTTTTCTTATTACTTATATGAAGAACTTGACCATTCATAGCTTTTTAGCATAATGACTTTGGATAGCTGAATTAACATACGTATCACTTTTTTAATGCCAAGAAGGATGGTTCATTATGGCATTAGCAGTTCTTAATGATCATAGTTTAATGATCATGTGTTCTGTTATATTTCTGTTACATTCCTAATACTTGTTCATCAGGAACAGGCTGCAATTTGATCTACCTTCTCACAGCAGTGATGGTAAAAAGGAACTGTGTTAATAGGAAATTAATGGACATTTATGTATTTTTTCATTGTTAATGCTTTTTCTATTTTATTGATCAAGTATGAATCTGAATCAAGTAGTAAGGTTTTAAATGGTAGGTGATGAATGTCTAGTTTGCATGATGTACACTTTGATTCCTGAGAGAAGAAGGGAAATGGAGGTCAGCTGATGTAGGCACTAGCCCAAGTTTTTAATAGTTTGTGTGTTTTACCTGCTACAAGATGGAGAGTCAGATGCTCCTCACTGTAACATTTGTTTTTTACTTCAGCAGATGTGTTCAATCATTTGTTTTGTCTTTGGTTGCTTAGTATCTTGAAGACAGTCAGTGCCTGGTACAAGCAAAGACAGATACATCCTTGATCAGAACAGGAGAAATGTGGAACTGCGTGGGAGCTCCCACATGATGTGACAGGGAATGTGTTTGCTGAAGAGAAAATAAATAGGCACTATTAGACAAGTTGATCTGACTGATTTAGACCAACTGAGCTTTTGTCCTTGATTGCATCTTTACAAATTAGCAGTCCTTCCTTTCCTTCCTTTCCTTCCCTCCCCTCCTTCCCTTCTTCCCTCCCTCCCTGCTTTTTAAATTTTTTTCCCCCTTTCTCCTTTCTCTCTTTTCTCACAGAATCACTACTGTTGGAAGGGCTCTTTGGATGTCATGTGGTCCAACCCTACTGCTCAACAAGGCCACCAAGAACTAATTGCCCAGGATGGCAAATGTCCAGAGAGCTTTTGAATATCTCCAAGGATGGAGACTCCACAACCTGCCTGGACATCTTGTGCGAGCACTTGGTCACCCTCACAGAAAAAAAAACACGTATTCTTATGTTCAGAGAGAACCTCCTGTGTTTCACTTTATGCCCATTGCCCCTGGGTCTGCCATAGGACACCACTGAAAAGAGCTCCATCCTTTTTGTGCGTTTCCTTCAGGTATTTATATACATTGATAAGAAGCCTTCTCTTCTCCAGGTTAAACAGCCACAGCTCTCTCTGCTTCTCCTGTCTCCCTTCACTTTTCTTTTTTTTGGGATAGAAGTATCAAAAGGACTTAAGCACAATGAATCATTGCCTGTTATGGACGAGGTCAGGTACAGCGACTGGAGTTGCAGCTGTCATGACTAAATTGTGAAATAATATTTACAGAGCCGTTAGAGCCTTGTGAACTCAAGATACGACACTGTTGTTTCAGGTGAAAAGGGATGCATTTTCCCATCTGTTCTTTCAGTCCCAGCAGTTAAACAGATTAATTACTGGCATGATTCCAGCACATTAGGGATTGATTTGCCTGATTTATTTGTGTGTGTGTTATTGAAGGGCTGCAATGAAGCGTATAGTACTTTTAAAAGAAGAAGCACTAACCTATAAGCTCTAGAGAAAATGTTTCATATCTGCCTTAATTTACTAGACATTCACTGTCTGAAGCATGTCCTTGATGAGCATTTACCAGTGTTTAAAAATCACCATAATATGATCTGTTGCAATGATCAGAAACTCCTGAAGGTTGTAATAAGAAAGAGGGCTGCCAGACAGATTAAAATACAGATATTTTGCTTTCTCAATATTACTGACTTCTAGTATGAAAATTTAAGCGAAACATACACAAAAAATGAGCAACATCTCCAGGCTATGCTGACGACTTTACCAAGATGCATTTGAATATACCTGTTCAAATAGAGGGACTGTCACCACAGTCAGAGGGATTCTGGCACCAATTCTCCCATGCCCTGGCCAATAATGTCTCATCGTCATTGGGACCCAGCTAACACAGACCAGAGGAGGAACATACCTCTGACTTCTGAATGTTCCTTGATTTGATATGGGGTGAAGAATCCACCTCTGTTTCTATTTTTGCAGATCCCTTTGGAAAACCCTCTCTGGATAGCTTGGTTCTTGCAAGCCTTAAACCCAGACAGCTGTTACAGTAAAATTAGAAGATATATGTACTGATGGGATGAATAATTTACACAGTAACAACATAGGAAATTAAGTCCTTTTATGACTGTATATATTTATTCACCTTGAAGGGATTCAGTCTGTTTCAGCCCTCTTGCTCAGCTCTCCTAGCCCTCAGCAAGGCTGTAGTATTTCCAATTGTTTCATTGATTGAGGTCTTGATCCTCTTTGTCTTTGGAGACAAACATTCCCTTAGAAACTAATTTTTTGCTTGGAAATCTGCTCAAGTTCAATCCTTACCCCATGAGCACTTTCTATCATTCATAAAAATAATATGTAGTGGAGATATTATGAATTCACTTGTCTTCTGATGTGTCTTTCCTTCCTTCAGAGGTGCTGGTGTCTTTTGGGTAGAGGTAGCCAGGTAGATGGAGCTCCTGGAAGATGAAGCAAAGTGTACTAATTACTGGTAACAGCAATATACTCTGTGAAGGAAACTTGTGAGTTTCAAACACAGTAATGATCTCTATAAAATACCAGAAAGTGTAATCCATGGAAACACGGACTGAGAAATACACTCATGAAAGCATACATAGGAAAACAGTGTCTGCAAGCAGTTATTTTGATTGTAACTATACACTACAGAAGCTATAATTTTGTGGAGAGGAAGGCACCTATCTCATCTCTCTGTGGTTTAGAGAGAGAGAAAGAGAAAAGAGGAGAGAGAGAGAGAAGGAGATCAAGCCAAAGATTGTCACCACCCGTGGATCCAACAGTGTCCCATTCTTCACCCTGGACTTCTCAGCGGTGGGCGTCCCAAGGTCATTCAAGACTTCCCACTATTTATACCCCTTAGCAAACAAAGGAATTAATGCTCATTGGCTACACAGTTCTCTTATTCTATTGGTTTAATTAATTTCTCACTTCTAATGCTAATTAGTCCACATGCCCATTCTTTCCCTTCTTTTCAGTTGGTGGGTTTCTTGGCTCAGTGGGCTGTAAGTCAATGGTTGTGTTCTCTCCCTGCCAGAATTACCTTTTACCTGTTTGGAGCCGATTTCAACACAATTGCTGACTTTGCTTTCCTAGTGGCCCATAAATTCTGCATTCTTTATGTCCATTATCGGACACACAGTCTTTTCTTCAAGCTTTTTTAACCTCCACTCTTGTGAGACCCCACCAGCAGTATCACATCAAGCTCTGGAGCACTCAGCACAACAAAAGCATGGGTTTGTTAGAATAGGTCCAGAGAAAGGCCACAAAAATGGTCAGAGAGCTGGAACACTTCTGCTGTGAAGGCAGGTTGGGAGACTTGGGGATGCCCAGCCCAAAGAAGAGAAGGCTTCAGGGGGAAGTTATTGCAACCTTTCAATACATAAAGAAAGCTTAAGAAGAAAAGAAAAATGGAGAGAAACTGTTTACCAAGGCCTGTAGTGACAGGACAAGGAGCAACAGTTTTGACTTGAAAGAGAGTAACTTTAGACTGGAGATAAGGAAGATGTTTTTTGCCATGAGGGTGAGGGGATGCTGGCACTGGTTGCCCAGAGAAGCTGGAGATGCACCTTCCCTAGAAGTGTTCAAGGCTAGATTTGATGGGCCAATGAGCATCTTGGTCTAGTGAAAAATGTCCCTGCCCATGAAAGGGGAGTTGGAAGTAAATGATCTTTAAAGGTCCCTTCAAACCCAACCCATTCTATAATTCTATGAAATAAAGTTTAGGTAAATTATATTGGTTTCTTCTAATACAGCAGAACAGTTGCTCTGTCTTCTCTCTTGGATCCAAGTGATCAGTATTTGAACTTTTTTCCCCTTCATATACATAACTGGAAAATACCTAGTCTTTAAGCTTGTCACATTGGTAGAAACAATCAGTCAGTTACAAGAAATCAAAAGGCCTAAATAAAAAGAATCAGAATTTTTCAAATTCTTACAGTAACATCACTGCCAAACTGAGTTATGGCAGCTCTCTAAACTAAGCAAGGTCAAGCTAAACCAGTACAAGATGAGAGACCACAACAAAACCCCTGACCCTCTAAGCAGCACTTCATCTTTTCAAGCAATTTAGTTCAGCTCTTCCAACACAATGCCATTAGATGTTATGCTTTTTTAAGTGAATAGCTATTGGAAAATAATCACACTCAATTCCTTGTTGCCTTTCTTTTGTGCTCATTTCTATACAAGGCAGATTTTTAGGTTCAGGAAAATTAAGAGCTGCTTCAATATCCCCAATTCGATGAGTGTGTTAGCTGTTACTGTCACTATGGTGCTGAAGTGGAGTTTTATGTCTAGAGTGATTTTTATGCATTATCTCTTATTTAATGTTTATGAATGCTTCTCTCCCTAGGGAAATGGAATTCACAAGCAGAGAGTTGACTTCAGCTTGAACCCAAATGAAAACCTAGTATAGAAACCTATTTTTTCTAGCACTGAAGCAGAACTGAATTAGTCAGTACGAAATCTTTTTTGAAACTGAATCACTTTTGTTTTTCTTTCTTTATTTCCTTGAGATGGACCTTCAGTCAAACCATTCTGTTGAAAGATTTGATTTTTTTTTGTACCAACACAGAAGAGCTGAGGTCACGCTTGAAACAAGAGCTGAGTAGTTCTCTTGTGTGACTCCTTGCTTACAGGTAAAAGGGCCTCCAAAACACAAAAGATACAGGCATATGCCAATTCTGCAAAAACAATCAGAAATGAGAAAGGACTTTCTTTGCTTGTGTACCAACACAAGAATCATAATTCTTTGGCAAAGGGAGTCTCCCTTTATCTGGTATTCCTGTGTCGGTGACTTGCCACTTCTCTGTAAGGTGAATAATGAGGCAACTCAAACATGGAGAAGCCTTTCTGAAAACCTGCCCAGATGACAATGTTTGTTGACATCTCTGTTGTTTGTATCAGGCTCTGTGACCACAAGAGCATCCAAACTCTGCTAAAGGGTTTGGGAACACTTGGTATCTTCAGAGGCCCCAAGGGCGGTACGGTTTGTCTTCCCACTGATTTTATACAAAAGAAGTTAAAACACTGTCCTCAAACAAAATGTTTGGATATTTAAGCATCACAGAGATTGAGTGTGCCACATCCCTCAATTATTGTAGCTACTCCTGGGGAAACTTTGCTAATAGGATTTAACAGTCTGTTGCACAAGGAAGCTGGTGGCATTTAAAAAAGCCAAAAACTTTGTTCTTCTCCTCTCTCTCCTTTGTTCAAAGCTGCCAGATTGAAGTTTACTCAGTGCATATGCACGGACTTAAAATTACCTTTCACTTAGCATGGACTGAAATGGGAAAAATCTAATTTACTACCAGTACCAAGAGCGTCAATAGAAAAGAGTCATCAATTTGACATGCACATGGAAAATAATTCATTTCACTATGTTCCCAGGTGGCTGTGGTACAGATGCAGTGGTTGCGAGCGTCCCATAATTAAGCCCCAACAGCTTTGCAATTGTATTATCTATTACAAGCATTATCCTCAAATCGTCTCATTTCCAGCGATGTATCTGACTGATATATTGTGCTTCTAAACAGTTATGAGGATGATGGTGCAGCACTACCAAAATGAACCTTTTGATGCAGGCACTGGGATGATATACAACCCTATAGTGGCTCTGTCTAAGCTGGGGAGAAAGCATCCAGGTGGGACAGGATAACACACGTGGAGCCTTTTGTGGAGCTGGGAACAATCTCCCCTTTAGGCTCTCTCTCCAGTACCGTTTCTGCTGGTTTTATAACAGTGGGTTTTTAAACCTGTCTAACTTCCCTCCCTCCCTCTGTGTTTAGATAACAATATTTAACTTTTTATAGCACTGCAGTGGCAGGGATAAACCGTGACAATCATTGCGGAAAACAGAAAGTACAATACAACTCCGTTCAACAGACAATGGCTGTCAGCTCCTGAATCAGCCATCCGTCAGGTTTAACCTTCTTGTCATTCTCTTCAAAGCTCTGCAGAACTCTTACCTTCCCTACAACTTCCCCACTGCTGGACTCTGAATCCTTCTCACCTCCATGACTGGTCTCCCTCTGCCAATGCTTCTAGCTTTGTCAGGTTGTTGATCAACAGCTCACACTCTCACCCATGAGCCCTACCACATGTATCCCTCTATAGAAATGGCCCAACTTCCACCCACATCTTAAAAACTCCTTTGTGCTGTATTACTTAAAATCAGTTGATTTGAAAATACTCTGCCCAGTCAGAGGCTTTAAAAATTGATAAAGCAGATGACTTCTAACAGAGATATTAGGTTCAGAAAGTACTTATTATTTGGTACCAAATACACCTGACTAAAATTTGCTAGAGTGAAAAGTCTGATCCTATTCATATTTGATGGGGAGTTAGTCCAAAAACTTGGCATAAAGTACTGCTGTCTGCTCTCAAAAGTAGGCTAAAACTGGCTGTGTGCCTGGTTCTCTTTCTCTTCTTTAAACTACATCCATCCTCAAATCATGTGCTTCTGGGCATAAAACACCCCCACCCTGAACCAAGCAAAAATTGGGCATAACTTTAAAGAAGCTTTCAGCTTTTATACAAATGATATCCCATAATGCTTTACTGCTTTAAGGGAAGCCACCTGGTATTAAAAAAAAAAAAGTGAGAAATAGAAAAATTTAAAGTAGCGGTGGAAAGCATTCATAGCTAAGATTTGAAATGAGAGCTCACACTGGACACATGGAAGAGGTCTACATGGAATGGGAGTTCAGGTTACTGCAATGAAAGTGCTATTGTATTCCAGAAGCTGCTGGGGCAGGTGGATGAAGCGTTTCAAATTCTAAAAAGAAGTGATTGAGATGGAAATGCCCAGTTACAGAAAAAGCTACTGTGAGAAGGTTAAGAAAACATTGTCTAAGGTAACATTCTAAGACAGTAACAGTGATGGTCTAAAGATGTGATATGGAGAGGTGCAATGAAATGAAAAACAAACCAAACCAAAACCAAAACCAAAACCAAAACAAAAAAAACCCCACAAACAAAAAAAAAAAATCTCAGTATGATTGTAATTTTTGAGGAAAATGCATAAAAGCTGATGATATATTTGTAGACTTAAAAGGTGTGAAAACAACATGATTAAAAATTACATAGTATGAGTAGACAATCATAGTAATTCTGGATGATATGGAATTAGTCTGTCCATAGACTTTTTGTGCACGTGGTTTAAACTGAGTCAACATAGTTGGTGATTGCCAAAAATCCCCCCATGTATGTGACAGTTACTAGGGCTGTTCTGAGGTGTCTGGTTGCATGTTTTTCTCATAGCCACATTTTGGTGAAGGCTTTAGAGGGGAAACCATGCAAGGAGCAGCTGAGGGCACTTGGTCTGTTTAGCCTGGAAAAGAGGAGACTGAAGGGAGACCTCATTGTAGTTACAATTTCCACATGGGGGGAAGAAGAGGAGCAGGCACTGATCTCTTCTCCCTGGTGACCAGTGACAGGACCTGAGGGAATGGCAAGAAGCAGCATCAGGGGAGGTTTAGATTGGATATCAGGAAAAGATTTTTTACCCAGGGGGTGGTTGGGCACTGAACAGGCTCCTCAGGGAATTGGTAACAGCACCAAGCCTGAGAGAGTTCGAGAAGTGTTTGGACAATGCTCACAGGTACATGGTGGGATTCTCGGGGTTATCCTGTGCAAGGCCAGGAGCTGGACTCAAGGATTCATGTAGGTGCCTTCCAACGCAGAATATATATAAAAAACTCACTAAAAGCTGCAAAACCCCAAACAAAACAAAACTCCCACTTATTCAAGACTTCTGTGGGGACTATACTGGAACTGTGTTACCCTGCTCTTAGTGACGTCTTTTGGGCTTTTTTTCTTGGCTGATCTTCATCTAGTTGTTACATGATGCCTTTGGGCCCAATCCAAAGCAATGAAAATTGAAACTGAGCGTTCATATGAATTTAATAGATTTTTCAGATCATGCCTTCAAAGTCATTAAAAAGAAATTTGGGATCACCTTCATTGTTGGTTCACGGGATGAGGTTAAGAGAATGGCAGATGTCTCACTCTTTTCTCAAGGTCAGACTACAAGGCACTTGCTCATATTGAGCCCAAATAATCCAGTGCCAGTACTTTGGTTTCCATGCTTTTGTTTGTTTGTTTGTTGGTTTATTTTTCTCTCCAGATTAGAAGGATCTGCAAGAAACTTAGAACAAGCCATTAAAAATCAAATGACTCATCCAATAAGGCAGTAAGAAATTTAATTAGATTCCAAAATGAGTAAATCTGGTTGGTCCATGGAAGTATGGAGCAGGTGCCAAGCATGACAAGCATCTTCGTGGGGGTGGAATGCCCTTTCTGTTAGTACAGAACAAGGAGAGGGGGAGATGGAGGGTGCCAAATATCTGTCGATAACTCTATACAGGGAACACATAAGGGGAGGCAGAGACATGCCATCAATAACTACAGCTCACTGTGTCTGCCATGATCCCTGGAGCAGAAACTTATTGTGAAAGTCCCAGCATGCAGTGTACCATGGGATCCTGCTCCAGGGCTAGTCATTTATCTTTCTCTGTGGTAACCAGGCGAAAAAGAAATGAAAATTTTTAAACAATGACAAGTGGAAAATTCAGGGAACTGGAATGCCTGACAAATATCAGTTCAAAGACATTTAATGAACTGTGATTAAATATTTCATGTTTCAATTAAGGCCTAAATGAAACAGAATTCAAGTCCACACAAAAGCTACCAGTGACTTAAATTCTGGTCCCTACCTTAATGTTTAGATTTCTTCTGTATTTTCTGCTACGTGGGAAAGTTTCATGCTGGGTTCTAATCTGGAGATTTGCCAACTTTGTTTTGTTTTGCATATTGGTGTTAGAGAAGACAGAAGAAGGATGGTTACGTGGTGCCATTCAGGTACTGTGTCTTGGTGGGAAGAAGAGGTGTCCCATGGTTTGCTCACACCAGGTCCTTCCTGATCCCTGTAAGAAGTCATGTATGAGTATGGTAGAAACAGCAGGTTAGTGTCCTAATAAAAAAATTAGAGTGATCAGACACAGGCCAGCACAATGGGGCCCCCGAACAATCAGGAGAAAGACACCATTCTGTAAACATAAACACACTTTTGGTCCACTTAACTCTTGCTTTGATGAGAGGAGTGTGTAGCTCCCCATTCCATAGAGCCTGATTAACTGTTTGTTTACAGCGGGAGCCACTTGAGGCTTGTCTGACTCAGAGGCTTTTGCTTTGTTCCTCCCCCGGCGCTGAGGTGTATTCAATGACTGCTCTGTTCCCATTGCAGACTTGATCAGCTGTTCACATCCTGAAACAGCTGCCACCTGTTAAAATGAAATATTTGCACATATCACGCCTTTTAAAATTTAGCCCTGTTTGGTTTGTGATCTTGTCTTTCCCCAAAAGCTGTACTTTCAAAAATTACATATTTGAATGTAGAAGATATAAATTGATTGTAAAAGGGAAGTGATTTAAAGATTTCAGTATAATTTAATGTAATTCCAAACAATATTCTCTATCATTTTTCCTATAATAACTTCTCTTTGATGATGGAAAATTTTCTGTAACTCTATCCTGCTCTCTGGCAATTATTCATATCCTGGTTGAAAGGATTTACATACCTATAACTGTAATCTTTCACATTAATGATTTGCACATCAGCAACACAGTAATATTTTATAGAGATATCTTTCTAATTCTACAGAATTCTTTCCAGACTTTTATAACTATTCAGAAACCAAAGAGCATAAAATGTGCCATTTGGAAAGAAACTTGTTGATACCCCTCACTGACTGGAGACTGTCACCTGGGAGTTCCCCAAAACTGACAAAAGCCTTCACTTCAGAACACACCATTAGCCTCAGCAACAAAGAGACTGAATTCGGGATGCAGATAATTTTTCAGGGAGTCAAATATTGCAAAAATAGACTCTGGAAGAGTTACTTGTTCACAAATATTTAGAAATTTTGAGGCACATATGCTTGCAAGAAGGACAAAATGCCAAAAAGATGTCACTTGGCCTGCTTTGGTTGTCACTAATTAGAATTTTTTCTTCATTGTAAATGACTTTGCACTTACTGAAAAACAGAGTTAAAGAGGACTGATAGGTGAGCTTCTAATGAGTCACTGTCTCTACATGACCTCAAAAAAGCTGTCACACACAGTGCACAACATGTCTGGATGCTGTTTGCTTATTTTCACTGTTGGAAAGAACAACAGTGTACTCTGTTTAGGGATGTTCCTTTCACGGCAGTTTTGAACTATTTGTTAGAGGAACCATTTATCTCTCCTTCCTGAGGAGATTTTAATCTAATTGTGGAGACCACCTTGGCATTGATCTAATGAAATTCTTTTTATTTGGAGAGACTGAGTAGCTGGGGTGCAGGTCCCTTTATGGGACCATGTTGGTAAGTACTATATAGAAATGCTTTGAGAATAGCACAAGTGAAAACAGCTCCTCTAAATAAGATACATCAAAGTCATTAATTGTAAGAGTCTTTGTCCTAGAAGTTCCTCTTCCAACAGATTAATCAGACTGGATGAAAAAAGGAATTTTAACACTTCAGGGGGTTGCTGTTGAAATAATAACATCACAGTGTAACCAATTGTAATCACTCGTACTTAAAATAAAGTAACACCCTTCCTGTAAATGGCAGCTCATTTTTTCAGTCTCTCATACTCAATGAAAGAAAAAATCATGCCCCTGTTGTAGCAATTCTGTTAAGCAATAATTCAAATTTTCTTTATCCCTCAGGATAAAAAGGAATTTCAAATATACAACTGCAAAGTGGAGTCAGATCAATTTACCAAGGAAGAAGAACAGGACAATATGCTGCATCTAGAAGAGTCCTAACTTAATTTTTCCCCATTTATGTTTGTGTTCTCAGAAAAAGTGATTCAAGTTGTGAAATAATCAATGAAGGATTCAGAGTAAATTCCAGTTACTGATATTCCTGGTAGTTGAGAACATCTCCTCTTTCTCTTACCATGCTTCTAATCTCACAGGCTGAGTATTCTTCCCTTCCAGTACACAGCTGCATGCAGCATAATAGGAATTTCTGATTTAATCATGCACTGTAGTGAACAAGGAGCTAAACTTATGTGTTTCTACCTTATTATGAGGTACAGTATCAACTGCAGACTCATAGATTCCAGGATAAAAACATCCAAAGTAACCATTGCATTCAGATAACTTGACCTGTGGTGTAGCACACACCCAGGGACCTCCCTGAATTTATCTCTGTTAGAAGAAAAGAATATAGTTTCCAGATCACTGTGATTTTGTTGTAAGTGCTGTAGAATGCTCTGCAGTTGCTATTCCAATCCTTCTATACTAAAATTGTGGTCACAGTCTAGCTTGATTGTCCAACAGCAGAATTTTGTCTATAACATTTGCTTGCATGATCAAAGATCTCATTATCCATGAATATTTTCAATTCCTACCCATCTCTACAGGTGAAAAAAAATAGTACTCAGCTGGAGAAAAGGAATATTTGAAATATTAGGCACAATCTTTATTCCAATATTGCAAATAAAGTATTGTGACTCCCCAAAGCAGCCATAACTATGAATTTTAGTTATGATTTCATAATCTGTCTATTTCCCTAAATATTGGGAATTGCAGTTAAGTGATTTGTACACACATAGCATCATTTCTGCTGAAGACACCCCCTGCTGAGTGAAGAAAGTGCACATGGATGCTGGAAAAATGGGAGAAATAAAGCAGAAGTCCTCTGCCCTATAGCATAAAGGTCTGGAAGTGGTTATGTGACAGGGAAAAAAACCCAGAAAGTTCTTTAAAAACTCCAAATATATCACTTTCGGGACTGAGGTCACTGTCAGCAAAGCATGCCATGCTATTGCAGCTCAGAAAACCATGTCTTGGGCTGCACCAAAAGCATCATGGTCAGCAGGTTGAGGGAGATGAGACAGCCACCTGAAAGGGGTACAAGAAAGCTGGAGAGGGACTTCTGACATGAGCATGGAGTGATAGAACAAGGGGAAATGGCCTTAAACTGAGAGTAGGTTTAGATTAGATGTTAGGGAGAAATTCTTCACTGTGACTGTGTTGAGGCCCTGGCACAGGTTTCTCAAAGAAGCTGTGGGTGACACATCCCCAGAAGTTTTCAAGGCGAGGTTGAAAAGGGCTTTGAGGCACCTGGTCTAGTTGAAGCTGTCCCTGCCCAAGGCTGGAGCTTGGAACTAGATCATCTTTAAGGTACCTTCCAACCCAAACCACTCTGATTCTCAACTGACATTCTGTTTAAGATTTACCACATCTCCTGTTCTGATGAAAAGTAAAAAATAATGCTCTTGTGTTGATGTGGACTCTGCTTCTCTTTGAAGTTTTGGCACCTTGGGTCTAAGCAGTTTTCTACTGCCAATAGAGCACTCTACTGTTCCCAAAGGACACGAGATAGAAGACAGTGAAAGCAGTGAATGGGAAAGAATACTCTTCCTTCTACTTTTATGTGAATCAGTCCTTCATTAGGGTTTGAAACAGGTGAAGATGATATTATAAGTAAAACTGCCACCCATTTACTGCCATTAGGAATATGATAAGTGCATGTGCCTGTCCTGGAGGGCTGGTTGCCATCTGACAATCCAAGGCTGTGCCTCCATTGTGCTTTCTAAACAGAGCAAATATGAAATGAAGCACAAAATTATTTTATGTCAGGAAAGCAAAAAGTTTTCGGTCTCTGTATTGCCTAGCTGCACTTCAAAACTCACATTTAATCCTGCAACTGAAAATCAAAAATTTAAAGGGGAATAAATATTTTTAGCATTCAGGAAAAAAGAGACTCTCTGAAGACTCATGCTGGAAAGTGTTTGGCTTTTATCCTGTGCCAGCTAGCAAAGAGTATAAGTGAACTTATACTCTTAAACTGCAATGACAATAATATCAAATTAAAAGTTCCTATAGTACTAGCTCTTGCTTTAAGGGCTTGATTGTATCTCATAATGCTCAAAAACAAGTAAGTCAGAAAAATACCATCCTCAGCCCCAGGGGTCTTCAAAATTTCTAAAAGGCCATGCAAGTATCAATTAAAATTCCCCGTAACCCATGTGAAGCCTGAGGTGGATCTTTCATGCTTGATGTTAGATGTTCATCTCTGTCCCTTGTGAGCTTGGGGTACACATTTGTTTCTGGGTTTCACTCCAGCAAAAGCATATGCTCAATGATCCACTGAATGCAGACCAGCTCTATGGATCTGGGTTAAAATACCACTGAAACACCATATCTAGGCCTCCTTTTGCTATTACCTGTAGAAATGCTAAATGTGTATTATACTTTATAAAAGAAATGAGCAGATATTTATTTTGAGTTGGACCTTAGTGATCCAGTCATATCAGGGCACTACGGGGAAGGGTGAGGTACAACCTTGGGCCAGAAGCATTGAAACATCAAGATATCACAAATCAGATGTAATTCAAGACAAAAAATGTGGTTATAATATAGAGGCAAGGCAGGAGGACCACAACAGAAGGTTTTCTCTGTCTCTGGAACCACACATGAGTCTTGGCCTTTGTATTTTCGGGGTACTACTCGGATATGACATGCTCCTGGCCTTCCTCCAGAAAGATCTGTTATCTCCTCTCTGGCATCAGCCCAAGGTATTTGTTGAATAAGCATAGGTTCCAGAATTTCAAAGACATATGGAAATAAAACAAAACCAACACAAACAGGAAAAGCCCCAGGAAATGCTTATTCCAAACTTCTCACAGATGAGAAGAATGGTATGGGAAGAAATGTATTTATATAGGAATTGGGTATTGAAGGAAAGTTTTCTTAATAGATTTTTGGGACATTTCTTTGAGAAATACACAGGGTTGCTGCATCTCAAGGATTTCAGCTGGATTGCTGTCTAAGTAGTTTGTGATGCGACAGATTCTGCCTGCCCAGTTCCTCTTTGAGGAACACTGTTGGTGGCTATGGTATTGCACCAATTAATTTTTGTGTAAACAAGATGAGGATCTACATTCCCTTTATGAGTTTAAGGTGATGAACAAGTAAATTACAAACAAGGAATACTTTTGCAATGGCATTTTTATTTTCTTTATCCAACTGCCTGTGGTAAATCTGGGTGGAACTCTCTTCACTGATTTCTTTTCATTCCAGACCTAACTTACCTCCAGCTGGGAGGTCAACAAATCTTTAGGCATCTCATTAAAGGGACTCTGATAGAGCACACACCAGTCACAGTATTGAGCAGCAAATTGGATAAACAAGGAGTATCTGGGATCAATGAAAAGATCTTTCAAATTATCAAGTTACACTACAGCTTTTACTGAAGTAGACACATGGATATATTTCCAGGAGAAGCCACCGGAAAGTCCAAACTAAGCATGGAAGGAAAGATCTTTGGAGATACCATGAAAGTACTGGGGCTACTCTGAAATTCTTAGTGATGCTGCTACCAGAAAGAAATTCCAACTACACCAAACAGGGAGGGACAGGGAGAAAAAGTGGGACAGCATCAGTAGAAAGATATAGATTTGTGAAATACTTAGTAGTGTAGCACACAGATTATCTGCTTTTGACCTGAAAATGAGTCTTTTGAATGGGTGAATGGCAAACCTTCTTACCTCCAATCTCAGTAATGACAGCCTGGAGTTTACTGGTTGTTATCATATCTGTTTCTCTCTTGCAGCATACATTGTCTCCAAGACCACTTTTTAACTCTTGTGCTGTGATGTGGGAAGGGCAGGAGGAAAATGAAGGCCTGGCTGTAAAATAAAAAACCTGCTTCACAATGTGTCAAGGATCTCATGCATGGCTTTCTTTTTGATAGTCTTTTGCAAATTAGTCTTTTACAAATTGTTTTGGGAGGAACATAAGAAAGAGATACATCTTGAATTATCAGCTTGGATACAGCAATAAATTGCAGCTTCATAGACATTTACAGTGAATTTTGTACCCACTGAGCAATTAGTTATCTGGTAACGGTTCCCCTTTGTCTCACTTGTATCTGATATGATACTTTTGTGTTTACTCATTGACTTAGAGCTGAGAGCTGGAAAACATTGTTGAATAGTAATCGTATACAGCAGACCATTAAGAAAATCCTGACCAGTTCTTACACATTCATTTAGAAGTGTAAAACAATCCTTTCATCCCTCTCTGTGCTTTGTTTTCTAGAACGTCTTCAAAGATGCCTTCTTTTGATGGCTAAGGAGGTAATTTATTTGTTTCTCTTTGGCTTGATGGAAAATAATTAGTTATGATAGTGATGCATAGAAACAGAAAAGCAGGAGTAAAGCAGGATGTTTGCCCAGAAAGACAGACAAATGTATTGCATTTGTTTTTTGACACTTGTACATCTAATATTTTCATTACACAGACATAAAAAGATACAAATTATAATCAGAGTAAGAGTAAACAGAGTAATGCTGAAACAAAGTCATTTATTTGAATGATACCATGAGAAAAAAAGGTCATGTTTATCTGGGAACACACTGATAAGGAAGGATATGAGCCCTTTAACCCATACATTCAGCCTTATATAGGGAATGTCTTTTGAAACAAATTGTTTTCAGATACTGTATCAGAAGTTAAAATAAAATAATGAAAGTGGATATTTTTTGATTTCTTTCTTTCTTTCTATGTACAACATTTTTTGTTATAAATATGCTCTGCAAGAAATTAGCCAGTTAATACCCTATTTAAAGATAACTATTCTGAATAAATAAGTGATCTGCTTCCATTGGTACAGGAACTTTGGAATGATCTGATACATCTTCTGAGCTGTAAGTACAATCCAGTGGGTTGGAGGGAGACTGGGCCCCTCAATACAAGAAAGACATTGAGGTGCTGAAGCATGTCCAGGGAAGCTGGGGAAGGGTCTGGAGCACAAGTCTTAAGAGGAGCAGATGAGCAAGCTGAAGTTGTTCAGACTGCAGAAAAGGAGGAGTTTATTGCTCTCTACCTGAGAAGAGGTTGTAGCCAGCTGGGGGTTGGGCTCTTCTTGCAGGTAACAAGTAAGTGGGTTAACAGCTCGACTTTGTATTCTTAAAGATCTTTTCCAGCTTAAAGCATTTTATGATTCTATGTTCCTATGACTGGTATTTTCAGTCTGCTGTCTGTCTCTCATGACTTTTCAAAATTTACCTGCTGTTCTCAAAACCAAAAAATACATAATAAAGCTTAATATCTTCCAGCAAGTTATAAGAAGACTTGAATTTCAAAAGCTGATATATCAGCACCAGATAAGAAAGTGTCTGGATTCAGTGATAATAATAATAATAAAGAAAAAAGTCTTAAAAATTAACCAGATGATTTCATGGCAATGAGTTAGTACAATCAATCTCCAGTAAAACCTCTGCAGTGTGCTGACACAGGTTCTGTAGCCTCAGGTCAGCCCTGGTTTGTTCTGTTGCAGATCCATCTGGCTAGCAAGTTTCCTAGCTCGAATCATAAATCATTAAAAAGGTATTCTGTTATTGCAAGCACTGATGTTCCAGTTTGTTGGTGCTCTTCTCATGCAGGGGCACAGCACAGCTAAACAGGTCATTGTTTGACTTATGCAGCACTTCTACAAGAGGCTGGTAAAATGTTCAGAATTGCTAATGCCTATTATGTGTCCACTGGCTGTGACCTCTGTGTGAGATGTTCAGAAAAGCACAGTTTGCACTGAGATTTACCACTAGGAGAAGCTGGAAGCTCTGTTGTTGCTAGGCAGGTGTTATAGATGAAGTAATGTTATCTGTTAGTTAAGCAAGAAATATTCAGGATGACCATATCTCTGATACTTTATCTTTTCCACCCATTCCCAATTAGGCATTGTAAGTGTATGCTGGAATCTCCTGGAGACATACTGCATTATTGCAACCCTCCTTTTCTGGTAATCATTTTCTGTGTTCTCCATTGTAATGGGCCCTGTACACCCTACCACCAATGATGTCTCCAAAGCTACCTCTCATAGAAATTCGCAGATATATATGTAGGAATGCAAGTGCAGCAAGGGAAACAGGAGCAAGGAGACTGTCTGTAACAGCATTGTAAAAAGCAGTCTTGACTCAATATATTGGACATTTGAGAAGTGTTCATTTCCGGAGAACCTGGCTACCATGTCCTAATGTTGTGCTGGAGTTTCATCCAGACAGTTTTGGTCCTGGAGTGGAAGATGAGGGAAATGAGTACACAAGTTGTCATGTACATCGATCTTCACAAGGTCCTTAACTAATTTGCTAGACCTTTCCTTCCAATTTTTTGATGTTAATTAGTGCTGTTTCTACAGATGATTCAATGAGCTGTTGTTCAAGGCTACGGTCTGGCTATATGAGGGACATGGAGGGATGAGAAGGAAATTTCAAGGTTACACATGTCTCAGAGGACAAGAAGGGTCTCATGCCTTAAAAATGGGATCAGTTGTAAAAGACCTCTACCTTCATTGGCTAGCCTAATGAAAAGGGGGCCAGTTGTTTAATATGACTGAGATGTAGAAGGCAGCAGAAAAATCTTGAACATATATCAGTAGTAAATAGTTTCCTGTACAAGGGGAATGGAGTGACTTTTAAGCTAGGATGTATTTGGAGAAGCCAATGACTAATGGATGAGTAACTGTGTGCTGACTTAATTGCAGTGCTTGGATTTGTGCATGTTGAGTCTTCGTGGAGACCTTAAATATGTATCTTCAGCTTTCAAACTGCTTCTGAGCTCCCATCTGACTGGTCAGGTCCTCTCTCCACCTCTAGTCCTCTGAAGCACATGTAAATAGCACACAACAAATACCCTGGGCCATGAAACAGGTAAGCTTGGCTAAATCTGCAATATTTCCCTCTATAAAATCTAGTTTAAGTGACTATATCAGTCTCCCTTCTCCTTCTGCCTTCTCCTTTCTCCTGCATCTCCTAGAGCACAGCTTCATTTTTCATCATGTCTCTGGGCCAAACTTCATCTCCCACAGAGAGAGCTGGGCCTGCAAAGGAAATCTGAAAATAGAAAAAGTAAATGGGTGACTGCAAAGCTGCAGTACCTGCTTGAAGTGTGAGACATCTGCCAGTGCTGAAATACCCCAACTCAGAGTGGTACTGCTGTCAGCTCACACACTTCAGATCGTCAATTTTCTTTGAATCATATTTTTTAACAGTAGATCACAGTATACAAAGCTGACTCTGCCATTAAATCAAGGGTCAGATAATCCAACTATTCACTTGGAAGGAAACTTCCTTGTTAATTAACATAAATAAAGCCTTTGAGGCTTGTAGGTGTCAGAGCCAAGGCACAAGGGAGAAAGTGATAAAGGCAGGCAACTGTGGATGGCAAAATGGGATGATCATTAAAGGAGTTGGAAATGGACCTGTCATATCTAGTTTTGTTGGTAATTTCATTATTAAACCAATTAAAATTTGATGATTGTAGAGAATAAATGGATGGTTTCACCAGGCTGGAAGGGAAATGCAAAGTGGAATGAAGGGGCCTGCAGACTCCAGTGTGTCATATTAATCTCTTTTCAGAAAACTGGAGGAAAAGCTGTCTTGTTGGTGATTACAGAATGTTCACTAGACTTCACCTGTGGAAGGAGAAAGTTGTCTTATCAATGGCTCATTTTTTTTTTGTTCTTCCTCCATGACACTACTTCTGTACCATAAAAATAACACCTGGGACTAGTTCAAGCACCAGTGAAAATCCCTGTCTGGAGAGATGATCAATGATGTTTTCCTGGGAAAAAAATTTATAGAGCAGGTTATAAAGACTGACTCCTCAGTGGTAAAAGGTGGTGGAGTGGTGCAAGTTGTAAATGCAGCTGCACCCATGAGAGAAAATGGGGAGCTGTCCCTCTTAGGTTTCTCACTCAGACCCGTTGGCCTCTTCTCTCCACTTGGAAAGTGAAGGTGGTGTACACAGACAGGGTCTGAATGAGATCCATGTACTCTAGTTTGGGAAGCCCAAATGGATGATCCTAGTGGATGACAAGAATCTGCAACAGCAGCTCTGATCAGGAAGGATGTTTGGAAATTTGTCCTGTATCTGTAGATTTGCAATGAAAGGAGCAAGGTGCTACTGTGATCTTTAAAAAACTCAGGCAAAATCGACATTCTTGTGTTTTTAGCAATTGTCTGAAGAGCTGCGAGTCCTAAATGGGAGAAAAGAATATATTTCTTCCTCCTTGAAAGAGTAAAGCATCACCCAAGAGCTCTGGATATGCTCAAGAAACAAACCAGACAGAGGAGTTAATTCAGCTAAATGTAACCAGCCTTAGTAACCTGAAAGAAAATCCATGAAGAAGGGCTCCAGCTCACAGGTTTCTGACAGTTTCCAGGCTCTGTCTCGTCTGGCTTTGGAAGACATTCAATTCAAGGACAAAACTGGGCTGATGTGCTTGGGAAGTTACCCAGAAGCAAACAGGCTGGTGCCAGCAGGAGCAGTAGCATCAAGGCATGGCACTCAGGTATCAGGCTAAGCTGAGGCACAAGTGCACGAGTGAGGATCAGACAAGAGTTTGCATGGCCTCTCTGTTACTTTTTTATTCCTTTCACTCCTTGGTTTTCAAAGAACTCCTAGGAATCATTTAAAAGTATAAAAATCTCTTGACCTGAAATCCCAGAGCAGACTGATTTTCTTTCTTGCTTTAAGAGAGATTGCTGGTGCTGGCAAGTGACTCATTAAACAATAGACCTCTCTGAAGCATTGCTGTGCCTGTGAGAGGAGTAAAGAAGAGTTTTCCTAGGAGAAAAGTAATTTGACTTTTTCATTGGATGTATTTTAAATTTCCTTTCTTTCATTTTTCCCTTCATGTATTTGAAACTCTTTCTAGGGATTGCTGTACAACAGCCACTATGGGAGAAATTACTATATTTTTTTAAGTAATCAGTGAAGTATTTAATATTTTAACAGTGTAAAAAATTATCTTTTAGAGAGAAAATTGTGCCCTTTTCTTGTGAAGTTTTTTTTTTTTGTGTGTTGAGCCTCTGAAGATGGACAGAAGATGGAAAACTTGGAACCAAGAAGCTTGCCTATGAAATCAGGGGAAGTTTTGCAGTTTGTTTCTGTGTTGAAATGTCTCTATTTTCTTCTGTATGAAATACATCATGATGTGATTTTGTTTGAGAAAATTTGGTTAATTCAAAGTGACAGCATCCCAGAGCTTTAATTTCAATTGGTTTCCTGACAGACTCTGAGTGACCTCTCCTTTTATTAACCTGAAGCTACTTGGAGTGAAGGTCTGTCAAACTGTCCTTCTTCATCCAGAAACAGGCATTCAAAAGGGTCTGTCACTGTTCTCCATAGTGTAAGTACTGACACCTTCATTACAAGGCAGCTGTAACCAGTAGGAAACCCTGTCAGAAAAAACTCAATTAATAAGAGGTCTAATAATGGTGACAAATGTTAATGTTCCATGTTTTTTTTTTTTTTTTCTGAATGTTCTGGAACACTGAATGGGAGAAAGACATGAAAATTGTTTTCTGTACAAGATTTCACTCTATCAGGGAGGCCTTTTCCAGGATAAGAAATTTTCAAGGTTTTCAATCCTGAAACTATAAACAGGGAAAAAAAAATGTAATATAAGCTGTGTATAAGGGAAATGTCTTTTTATAGACTAAAGGTGTTACTTCATGGCTGCTTGGAATCCCATATCTCTTTGGTGTGTGTCGTGTTTGAAGCATGACTTATGCTCCAAGTTTCTCAGTCAGAAGAGGTAAAAACTGGTTGTTAAGGTCTTGGGTTATCCTCTCAATATCTGTCTGGTCTGATTTAGGTGGTCTCAGTCTCACTTAAGCTTTCTTGCATACTGTTTTCTGCCAGCTTGATGTGTCTGAAGCCTGGGTTCAGCACATGGGAAGCATTAAGCTCAAAACCATGGTGGGTCTTGGGTGTGTGAATCAAGACTGGCAGACACCAGCCCCTGTGTGAATGTTTGTGGAGAAATTAACTTAAGCTTCAGTCCCCAAATGCCTTAACCCATATGGGACATGGCATATAAGAACTGCTTTTCTAACGTGGTGGAAAACTACCACAGAAGGAACTTCACTGTGGACCCCAAAATCAGTGGCAGTGATGTGAAAAAATAAGAGAATCATTGAACTGCAAGTTGCCCTACAGGCTCCAGGGGTACGTGTGTCATTATAAACGCATGGACCTTGCATAAAACAGCACCAGCAACTGGAAGATCTGATTGTAGTTGTATCAATGCAACCTACTCAGCCTGCAGAGGGAAACACAGAGATGGAGGAGGCTGTGCCCCAAGTAGCTGATGCGAGGAAGGGACAGGTCTAGGCAGGAGGTGAAGAGCAGAAGATCCCAAGCTTTCAAGTACACAATAAATAATTGTGATATGAAGTGTACTAAATCAGGGGGAGAAGTTCAGGTATTCTCATAGTGATAAAATTAAATAAACAATTCCTGATGGATCCTTTGGCACCATAAATGAAGATATAATTTATTGCAGTCACTCTGTGCGAGCTAAATTGGATTTACTAGAAGGTCTCCAACAGACGTTTCACGGAGTTTCCTCTAGGCAATGAAGGGCAGTGACATGAAAATCTTTGGAGGTAGATTCAGGAAAGACATTCTCATTTGGAGTGGTAGTTTGATTTAGAGTCATCTTTCAAATGAAAAACAACTTTTAAAAGTCTTTTAGTTAAAGAAGGTGCAGTAAAGAAAGCAAATAAATATTGATGAAGAATGAAACTGAGCATGTAATGCCTCATTCATTAGGTTGCTCTCTTCTGCGCTTCTGGGATGTTTTATGCATTTTAAATGAACCAGTTTAGCAGAGACCAGGTTAATTCTTACCACCTGGAAATGTGTATATATATATACATATATCTATATCTATATCTATTGAAGGTCTTTCTGGAAGCAGGAGGTATTCATTAAGTGTATAATTTGCTCTGCAAATTTTCATTTTAAATTGAAAAATGTCTCATAAATAGTGATTTGAAGCCCCAAGAACATGAGGCTAACAGTGATATAAAAAACCATCAGGCAAATAAACAGACTCACATGCAGAGAGAAACGACCACAACCAGGTCTATAGAATGCATTAAGGCAATCTTATGGCCACCTTGTTGTATCCTTTGTGCCCCAGTATGCAAAAAAATGTATCCATTCAAAGTTTCCTGTTGAGTTCTCTCACAATTTTTATGGCAAATTTGTGTTAAAAAAGTTGTAATCATTTTTTCACAGATACGCTTTTTTATTCCAGCTTTAACACTGATTCCTTCTGTTGCCTCAGGCAAATTCCATCCATTGATTAAAGCTTTGAGCTTCTCTACAGTTTGTTTTCTGCCTTTGTGAAGAAACGAATGAATTATAAGGTACTGTTCACCACACGTGAGGTCAAAAACTTTCCTGCTGGATTGATTTGAGACATAACCTTGATGTGGGACTTTGCTCTTTGATCTCCTTCTCACACAGCAGAGATTGCATAAGCAAATATTTTATCTGGGTGAAAATGTAACAGAAATTTGGGGAGGCAGATTAGGGTGACTAAAATGCTGAATACTTCTGTTTCATTGTGGATCTTTCCAGTCCAGATATATACATTGGCAATTGAATTTACTTTGCTGTTGTTTGAGGAGAGACACATTTTCTATTTCTACCAAATGCCCATTGCAGTTGATGAATGGTTGAATTGTCATTTCTTGGCATCATTTTGAGTGAGGAGCAGCAAAAATAGTTGCTGATCTTGTACAATGAGAGAAGGAAAGGAGTTTATTCATATCTCCCTCCCTGGAGAACTTCATTTCACAGAATCACAGAATGTTCTGAGTTAGAAGGGATCCACAAGGATCATCAAAGTTCAACTCCTGGCTCTGCACAGAGCAACACCAAGAATTCCACCAAATGTCTAAGAGCATCATCCAAATGGTTCTTGAACTCTGTCAGGCTTGGTGCTGTGACCACTGCCCTGGGGAGCCAGTTCCGGTGCCTGACCACCCTCTGGGTGAAGAAACTTTTTCTAATATCCAGCTTAAACCTCCTCTTACACAACTTCAGGCCATTCCCTCAGGTTCTGTCACTGTCACCACAGAGAAAAGATCAGTGTCTGCCCCTCTTCTTCCCCTCAGGACGAATTGTAACTGCAATGAGGTCTCCCCTCAGTCTCCTCTTCTCCAGGCTGAACAAACAAGTGCCCTGAGCTGCTTCTCGTACAGCTCCCCTCAGGGCCCTTCACCATCTTTGTTGCTCTTCTTTGGATGCTCTCTAATATCCTTATATTGTGGTGTCCAAAACTGCCACAATATTCAAGGTGAGGCCACCCCAGTGCAGAGCAGGATGGGACAATCCCCTCCCTCGACTGGCCCCAGTCTGTCCATTCATCCAGGGTTTCCCCATCCCAGGTGAGAATCTGGCACTTCCCCTTGTTGAACTTCATATGGTTGGTGATTGTCCAGCCCTCTAATTTCTCCACATCTCTCTGCAGGGCCTCACTGCCTTTGAGGAAGTCAATAGTCAACAGCTCCTCCCAGTTTTTTGTCATCTGAAAACATGCTCAGTGTCCTTCTAGTCCTGTGTCCAAGTCATGTATGAAGATGTTGAAGAGAAGAGGGCCCAGGATGGAGCCCTGTGGACCCCACTGATGACAGTCGTCAGTCTGATGTCACCCCAGTCACTGTCACCCTCTGTGCTTGACCCGTGAGCCAATTGCTCACCCACCACATGATGTGTTTATCCAGCTGTGCTGGACATTTTGTCCAGCAGGATCCTGTGAGAGACAATATCAAAAGCTTTGCTGAAATCCAAAAGGATTACATCACTTGGCTTCCCTTGATCAGCCAGGTGGGGTACCTCGCCATAGAAGGAAAACAGATTGGAAAAGCAGGAGTTTTGCCTCACAAAGCCATCCTGGCTGTGACCGATGACTTGTGTTGTCCTTCAGGTGTTTTTCAGCAAATTCTGATCTCATCCAGCTTGAATACTGTGTCAGTCAGAGGTGAATCAGACTTTATAAAAACGCCAAAACATCAAAAAAATAGAAAAATAAACATAATGAATCATTAGGTATTGTCACGGATCCTGATTTATGTTTAATGGTGTTGGCTACATGGATTTCATTGCTATTAATTCAGCATATTATCAGGCAGTCTGTTGCAAATAAGGATTCTCTCCACCTGGTATGCAGTTCAGTTGCAATTTAGGGAGAACTCAGATTGGACTATCCAACGATCTGTCATTTTTAAAGTGTCTCTCTGCCTCAGGGAGCAACCTTGAGAGGTGTCCCTCCTCAAGGGGAGGCCACAGACATGCAGCCATGCTGCCAAGCAGGGTGAGCTCACTAAGGCTGTCATATTTATGGAGTAAAGTGGTTGGCTTGTAGTCAAATTGCATACAATGGAAAGGTATCCATGAGACTCCTTGTACCCACAACTGTCTTTGTTCCTTGATAAATAAGAACTGCAAACTGCCTGCTATTCATGTGTTAATTGCATGATCAGTGCTCCAAGCTCACATGCATCAATGGTCACTAGGTCACCTTTGGGGGTTTCCTGGAGTTATTGGCTTGGCTATGGCTCAGGCTTTACCTCCTTTGGGGCCTGTACCAAACTACCCAGTTTGAATAAGGGGGTTGAGTGTATCCATCACAGCTCTGTACAACTGATAGTACACATTTCAAAATCTAATTAAAAGTGGGAGGATTTTCTGATCAGCTTTTCAGTAAGAAATAACTGGGGCTCTAGGTGCAAGCTCTGACAACGCTGGAAGTCCTTGAACACTTTACCAGTTTTACTGCTGGCGTTCCCTCTGCCACATCAGTCCCCACATTTTGTTGTGAGGCCAAACTGAAGTCAGTTCTGACAGAACCCAATTCATTGTTTTCACCTTGAAATGAAAGTCAAGCTGGAAAACTGCTGAAACAAGCTGTTTGTTGCAGCTTTCACACGGTGCCTGATTGCTTCCCGGCATGTCCGTGACGCTAGAGTTGGCACATTGGCCTGATTCTCCCTCCTCAGCATCAGATCTGGTGATGCAAAAAAGATACCTGTGGTATCTCAGGTTGCTGTTTGCCTTCATTCTTCTATTTTTTCAGCCTCAGTGGTCTTTTCCATGCAACAGAGTAACCTCTAAAATTAAAGGAGACTTGTATGTGCCCAGAATTTCTGCCTGTTGCAGTGTTGATATGGCTGGCACTTGGCATTTCTTTCGGATTCATGTAGCCTCATTGCTCTCTCCAACTACCTGACAGGAGGTGGTAGCCAGCTGGGGGTTGGCCTCTTCTCCAAGCTGACAAACAACAGGACAAAAAGAAATGGCCTCAATCTGCACCATGAGAGGTTCAGGTTGGACATCAGGAAAAATTTCTTCACTGAGAAGGTTATCAAGCATTGGAATGGATTACTCCTGGAAGGGTTCAAGAAATGAATGGAAGTGGCACTTAGTGCTGTGGTCTACTTGACAAGGTCAAAGATTGGATTTGATGGTGTTGGAGGTCTTTTCCATCCTTTATGATTCTATAATTCTAAAATTCTGTGAAAATTCAGGCTAGAAAAACCTGTAATACATACTCATTTTCCCTCTGATTTATTTCCTTTTATTGGAGCTTAGAAAGTCCATGTGCTTTCCATTACAAGAGATGAGGTGTTAGATACCAGATGCCAGGGTGTCTTGCATTGTACAACAAGTCCCAATTCCCATATATTATACATAAAAAGAAATTAACTATTTGGCATGAATTTGTAATATTTAGTCACTGCACCAAACACTATCTAGAGAAACAGAGATCCAACAAAGTTAAAGGTACAACCAATTAAGGATGAGATGCCAGCCAAAACCTTCATGTGTTTAAGTCCCATTTTATTTCAGAAATATTTCCTGACTTTCATGAGTATCTGTGTTATTTATAAGCTTTTGCTAAATACCATTGATGAAAACTTTTCAATCTGTGCACTGTTTGCAAACTGTTCCCTTCAAATCATCACTACTCATCATATGTGTGAGCTCACGTGGTCTGGTTCTTTGAAACCTGCTTGGATGCCTGAGATACATTCATAGGAAAATAATGAGTAGTATTTCTTCAGTGCAATCTGTTTAACATTCAGAAATGTTTTCCAGACAGGGAAACAGTTCTTGAGATCACAAGGAAGCAGAAGAAGAGTGTGACCTGTTGAATAGAAGAGCTCTAAATCAGAATCTAAATTAGATTCGATTATTCTGAAATATATTCATGAATATTTCACTTAGCCAAAAGTACGCAGTGAAATATTTAAAAAGGTAGGTCTGACCCATGCTGGAAATAACTTCACTGTTCAATATGAATAATGGCAGGCACTTTATATGGTAGGATTTCTCTCTGCATTCATATTATGCCCAGGTACAACACTAACATTTTTCATTACTGTACTATGTGACCCCACAGGAATGTATAATCTTTACAGGTGAAGGTGCTTGAAGATCCAAGGCCCAACAGCCATAACAAATGTGGGTGTCTTTACTCAGATCACTTAGGGTATGCTTAACATAACATATAGATTAGCCTGACTGGATTCATTTCTTTCCCAAGAACTCTCCAAAATACCAGAACTGGAGCCAGATGCCTCCATTTTGAACACCATACTCTGTATTTTTTTTTAAATGGTACCTTCTAAAAGTTATTAAATCCAATCAAACTGAAACTAAATAAATGTGGAATTTTTAAAAAATATTTGAAAGGATAATCTTCTTCAGGTTT
Source organism: Anabacerthia variegaticeps (assembly GCA_035583185.1). NCBI lineage: Eukaryota > Metazoa > Chordata > Aves > Passeriformes > Furnariidae > Anabacerthia > Anabacerthia variegaticeps. Next base: position 146,247,188 of record JAWWEW010000078.1, on the reverse strand, counting down.
ATCATGATGTAATCTAATTTTCTTAATTTTCATTAATTTTCATTTGTTGAATTCAATTCATGAACTGCACAACTGCTTTTGATGAAATAATTTCATAATGTCAATAATGTGGAACATCAAACATATGGTTAGTTTAAGAAATTTAAAACTGCTCAGTTACTAAAATAATCACCAAAAGCAGTTTGTGTAGAAGTTCTATCACAAAAAAAAAAAAAAAAAGCCTTTCAGACGGGAAAAAGTGTGTTTTGACAGTTGCTTAAAAGGAAGAAAGAAATCACAGTGCCAGAAAATGAGAGTGGCAAAGTGCTGAGCTTTCAGAAATGACGTGGAGATTGTGTTGAAGAGGATGATACAGAGTAAAGAGGACACATAGCTGAAGAGTGGGAGCTGGACAGAAAGTGTGCTTTGGTATGGTAATCGGTTGAAATTCTCAAAAAGTGAATCAGAGCTCTATTTTAATAGAATATGAATGATTTATACATATCTCACAGCCTACTCTCTAGAAGCATAAGCAAAAAAAAACCATTTTAACCTTTTGACACAATCAACTCCACCTCACATCTCTGCTGTGAAACTTTAATGTTCTTTCAGGCTTGTCTCCATCTGCAAAATGATTATGGCAAGTACCTGAGCCTCTTTAGCTAGTCTTACAACAGCTCTTTTTATTTGTTCTGCATTGTGGTTTTTGCAAGTAAAGTACACAGTCAGCACCATTTAAGGGTGCTTTTTGAAGTCAGATGCCTCACACCTTTTTTTTTTTTGTGGTAATAACTATATATAGTCTAGTAAATAGAAGATATAAAAACAGAAGTGTAAGTGGAAAACCTGGATCTATGCAGACTTCTGAGAAGCATTTAGGCATTAACTCAGGAAGGAATAGCGTGAAAATCCTGAATATTCTTTCAACGTTCATTTCCTCAGCACCTAAAAATATTCCTTTGCTTCACCATTAAGCCAAGCGTGATGAGGGCAAGGTAAGACAGCATGAAATCAGAGGATGCTCTTCTTTTTCAGAACTAAAATATCCAAATAGATCACCATGTACTGACATACATAACTGAGGATCTGGGCTGTGTTCAAGGAAGCTGTGAGCTGGGGGTGGTTTCCTTGGAAGTGGAAGGGAATTTGTGTAACTTTGGGGAAGAAACACTATTCTGGGAAATGGCTCTTTCAACTGCAAGGAGCAGAGAATTTGGAGACTCCCATTGCTCTGAACAAACCTCAATATCCAACAATAACCAAATCCTTGTTAGGAGCTTTTTTCTCTGAATATGTTCTGCACGTCTGTGTCTTCTCTTTTATTCATGTACAAATGAAGACTACCATCTTTATTTTTTTTCTATTCCTTTTTTCTTCAGTGAAACAAGTTAATCAGAACTATTTTTAAAATTTATTTTTTCCCCTTCTCTGTTCCCTCTAAACTTCATTTGATGGGTCTCCAAGCTTGCTTTCTCATGTCCTGCAAATAAAACAAAGGGATTAGAATTGGAAGATTTCTGATGCACTTATATAAGATGCACAGGGAACAAATTCCAAAGGAGACAATCACAGATGTCCTCAGTATGGAAGACTACATTTGGCTTAAGTTCCAGAATTAATGACTCTGCGGTTAGTTATTGTTAAAATTGGATTTACTGCCAATTTTGTTAAAAAGCATCAGTAATTAAGCTTGAAAATATTTTCTTCCTATATAAGCCAATGCGGTCATATCTTAGGAGTCAATGTGCATCATGATTTGATTGGTACAGCCCAGATTTTATTGGCATCTTTGGCTATCCTTTTGAAATAATTGAAATGTCTCAGGTTTTTTCATTTGATCAGTTAAATTTTTGGTTACTGAAAAAAGAATTAGATATTCTGATGCCAAGTAGATGCAGCTTATGTATAACAGAAACTGATAATTTACTGGAATGACTGTTCTGGACGATGAACAGTGTTTGGAGAGAAAAGCTAAGACCCAAGACACAGTCAAAGCTGCTCTTTGGAGTACTAATGAGGCTCTTTCACCACAGCATAATGAAAGAAATAGGACTTCAAGTTACTCAAAGAAAGCTTTCCTGTTAAGAGATAGGAATGTGTTACAGTTGAATCAGATGCTGACGTACTAAGAACAAAAAGGCCTCCTTTTCAAAGTAATTTCTTTGGACTAGAAATTATGGAACTATAGAATCATAGAATATCCTGAGTTGGAAGGGGCCTACAAGCATCATTGAAGTCCAACTCCTGGTCCTGCACAGGACCATACCCAAGAGTCACACCATTTGCCTGAGAGCATTATCCAAATGTATCTTGAGCTCTGTTGGGCTTGGTGCTCTGACCACTGCTCTGGGAAGCCTGTTCTAGTGCCCAACCACCCTCAGAGTGAAGAACCTTTCCCTAATATCCAACTGAAATTTCCACTGCCAAGATAAGAGTCTTCAGATTCCTACAGATGGTCACCAGAGAAAAGAGATCAATACCTGCCCCTCTGCTGCCCCTTGTGAGGAAGTTGTAACTGCAGTGAAGTTTCCCCTCAGTCTCCTTTCCTCTGGGCTGAACTAGCCAGGTGACCTCAGTTGTTCCTTGTATGACTTCCCCTCTAGTCCCTTCACCATCTTCCTAGCCCTCCTTCAGATGCTAAATAAGGTAGCTGTGGTCTGCAGGGCTGTGAACAAACACTCATGCTGGGATATGCAGGACAAAGCCACAGCAGGCTTTGTTAGCCACAGGATGACTCAACTCAGTCAATATTATAATAATGGCAGAAACTGTAGATCCCCTCCTTCTTACTCTGTCTTGTCACATGAGGAGGCAAGAAACTTGCTTAAAAGATATTACATCCTGACACAACAGGGGCACATGGGATTATCAGCTTTAAACTAAGATAGATTTTGTAGCTGGGTTTAAGTGTTTGTTGTGGTTTGTTTGGGGTTTCATTTTTTTTTTCATTGTTGTTGTTGTTACAAAACTGGGTGATTTTATGAGTGTGTGGTGTAAGGGTAAGACTTGAGTCCCAAGTCCAACATTCAAAGACACTGTGATCTAATAACTCCCAAGAGCCAGCCCAAACTGTTTACTGAACTGCTTATTTTCTGACTTGAATTGTATAGCTCTGTTTCTCTTCCTGCTAAAACTTTGATGAACTTCCCCTTGAACAGCTGCATGGAAGAAATATTTGATGGAAGGCTCCATTTCAAACTGATGCAATAGACTTCAAACTAGTTTTCCAGAACTGAGGTCTTGCTAATTGCCCTATAGCTTCTTCTTAATGTCTGCAAATAAAACATTTGTACAGGTTTCAAATTGCTTCTCTTGAAAGCTGGATATTAATTAAGTTTGTTCCTATGAAAGCACCTTAAGCATCTCTGCCCACTCACTTTCTTATTTGTTTATGCACTTGCACTATAAAAATAGTTCATTAAAAGAAAAATGGAAATCGTGTTCAGATGCAGAATAAAGTCTCCTCAGTTACTGAGCTTGAAATGCTGCCATAAAAAGCAATGCTTTCTGATGAGACACATTTTGTAATGTTTAATGAAAGGTAAAATGAAGACTTAAAAAAAGATAGATCATAAAAAAGCCCATACTTAATGCAGCACAAGGGAGAGAGATTCATGGTTCTGGTACATGCATATTTAGGGAGTGTTTTCTGTGGAATAACTGCTTTACCTCAATCGAGCTTTCAAAATCTGTTTTAGGTGAAGAGTAGCAGTGATTCCATTTTTATTTAATTCCTCCTGTTACCACTCAATTATCTCTCTTAGTTTTTTATATACATATACATATACATATATACATGATGTGTGTGTGTATTTGTTGCATTCAGGTAGACAGCTAGACTGAGCATACTCTGTTTTAGCATTTCCTAAATTTCTAGGAACATGTTTTTTTCTTGGGGTTTGGTTTTTGGTTTGTTTATTTAGATAATGGCTATGTTTTTATTTGAGATCTGCTGAATAAGGCATCTCACAGATCTCATGGCCATGATAGGTAAAAGAACCTTGGAGACATTCAAAACTTGACTTGACAGGACTCTCAACAGCCTGGTCTGGTCAAACTATCTCTGAGTAGGAGGTTGGATTAGGGACCTCCAGAGGTCCCTTCCAACTCAAACAGTCCTGTGATTCTGTGATATTTTATTTTCTGTAGGCTAACTGGGATAGTGCTAGTATAAACTTGTTAGCAGGACTAGATTGCATATATGACTTATTTTGGAGGGGAAAAATTTAGCAGCCTTTGCTCAAAATGCAAGAGAAGACATCAAGTTCATACTTCTGTAGAAAAGACCTGAATGGATTGTCTCAATTCTTATAATTTAAAATTTACAACGGAATTGTGAGATTTAAATTGTTCAAGACGTATTAATAATGAGTGGACTTCAGAAAAAAACTGATTGATGATAAAAGGAGGCAGAGGTAAGATTATGATTAAATAAAGGGAAGGTAGTTCTTTTGTCTCAGAAAGGCTTTTGATGCAACTAAGGGAAGTGTGAGGGCAAGCAAGTGTGTGGATCCAGGTTAGCAGACTGTTATTATTTGGCTCCAAAAGATATATATCATCTTCCTTTTGATGACCAGTGAAAAATTTCTTTATTCTTTCTTGTTCTAGTCACCAGAACAGAGCAAAATTTCAACAAAAACTTTCTGCTCAACTAATAAATTGATGTGTTACACAGTGGAAAGATTGGAGTTTCTATCACAGAATCACAGAATATGCTGAGTTGGACAGGACCCACAAGGATCATCAAGTCCAACTGTTAGCCCTGCACAGGACCAGCCCCAAGAGTCACACCTATATTGTATATATGAATTATTTCTTCATATCATGTAAAACATGCAGATACCCTTTCTAAGTGGCCATAGGCTCCACCTTAAAAATTCAGTGTTTAATTAACTCAGAATTTTGCAAAAACATTTATATGAATTTATCTATAAAGAAAACATGGTTTGGAAGTCTTAAGGGCCAGATTCTTTCCATCCTCTTCTGCCCTCAGTTAAGACATTTGAGAAGTCTGCACAGAAAACTATGAAGAGGAAGTAAAGATTTTTAAAGGAACCAACAGGTCTAGGAAATTACTACAATGGAACTTGAGAACATTTATAACTAAAAGTTATAGTTTATAGTTTATAATTAAAAGACACATCAGATTAAGAAGACTATTTCTGTAGCTATTCAAAGCTAATTCTTGCAATTAATTTCACCTTTTGTTTTCACTAAAGATACAGGCAGAGAAATAAGATCATATCAGCAGAAGTAAGTGATGACAAAAAAGTTGGGATCCTTTATCAAGGTAGACGAGTGTTGGATTAAAATACAAAAGGATTTTCTGCCTATGAAGACTGGAAAAACTGTCATAGGAGGAAATTTGGAGGAAGGTGTAGAAGCTTTGAAGGTCTGTTATAAAACCAAGTCCTCTCAGCAGAAAGCAAAAGAGAGGGAAGATACAGACATAGGAACTGGCTCACAGTGACCCACCAGAGCCAGGCAGCCAAGAGAAAAAATACTGGAGTGTTTTAGGTGGGATTTCTCCATATAAAGAGGGAAATTTTAGTGCCATTGTAACTGACTTGGAATACAATTTACATCTGTCATAAGCATTATTCAACAGTGGTATTAAAATTAGAATATGGTTACTAGAGTGGAAGAAAAGAAAAACTATGAAAAAAATAATATCTAAAAGCTTCCTGCCTTCAGACTAGCACAATGGAAGCTAGCAGAGGATGCAATTGTTGCTTATAAATATCTACAAGCAGGTAAATTCCAGGAAGAGATAGAAGCCAAAGGACAAATGGAGCATAAATTGATCATAAATATGGTTAGGCAGGGAGTTAGAAGAAGCCTTGGAGGAAGGAGATTAATGCAGATCATCTGTTCACTTGGAGTACTGGGTACAGACCACATAACTATTTTAAAAGGGAGTTTGATAAATGCATGCCTAGGGTTGATATGGCATGACTTCCTGCGGTGATTGAGGGCTGGAACTGATTACCCAGAAGATCAGGTCCTAAGTGGATGGATTATTGGTAGAGAGAAAAGGAAATAAGCTAAGAAAACATAGTGTTGGGACCTGGATGGATAGAAAGCCAGAGACCGGAATTCATTTCCCATTTTGGAGGTCAATATACAGTGTAAAAGAGTCTTCTATGTTCACCTTGTAGTCAAAAAAGAGGAATCAGCAATTTCAAAGGGCAATTCATTCTACCAAAACAGAAGCATTTAAAACTAGGAGATGTGATCCTGTGCAATCTGCTCTAGGCGAACCTGCTTCACAAGGGTGTTAGACTAGATGATTTCTGAGGTCTTTTCCAGTCCCAATCATTCTGTGATTCTATTATTCTGTGAATTGTCTTGTGAGGAGAATTATCTTTTTCTAAGTCCCTCTCTGTTGAAAATAGCAAGAACATAAAAGGCAATCTTACATATACAAGCCTAAATTTTCAATGGCTGTAGTTAGTTGAAATGAATCATGCCATATCTAAGGGAAAATGTGTGAATAAATGGGGAGATGTAGAGGGAGATGTGAGAAATTCTGCTGCAGAGAGGAAAATAATGGCAGTGATTTAGCCTAATTCCTGTAGTTTTATAATAACCTTGATATTTCTTCAACATATACATTACATTTGCAAGTGATTATCTTGGCAATAAAAGCGAGTTGACAACGACAGTCTGTGCCTCAGAGAAGCCCTCTTAAAGATGTGTTTTGGAAGAGTTGAAAGGTGAACATTTCATCTAAGGTTATGAAAATTATTCTCTTCTAATTTTCTGTCAATGTTTCTTGAAGTTACAAAGCTGTTGCTACCCAGTTTTTCAATTTCTATGCATTTGACCTGAGGAGAAAGGGAAGCTTATAAGCATACTTTGAGAAATTAAGTTTTGAACCAACTAACTGTCCTCTACCACATTTGCTGTAAACCCACACTTGTTTCTTCTGTTAATCTGAGTGTTGAGTTCTGGCTGAGTTTGCAAAATTGTGTGATTTTTCCTCTGGTGTATTTATAGAATGATGGGTCACTTTGGAAGGGACCCTAAGGATCATCTAGTTCTACCTTTTCTGGGATACTTGAAGGGGGTGTACAAGAGGCCTGAAAAGGGACTTTTGACAAGAGCATGTAGTGGTAGAATAAGAAATGATGGCTTTAAACTCAGAGAGAGTAGATCAGATATCGGGAAAAATGCTTCCCTGTGAGGGTGGTGAGGCACTGGAATAATTTGCCCGAAGAAGTTGTGGGTGCCTCATCCCTGGAAGTATTCAAGGCCAGGTTGGATAGGGCTTTGAGCAACCTGATCTGGTGAAAAATGTCCCTGTCCATGGCAGAAGGGTTGGAAGTGGACGGTTTTAAAGGTCCCTTCCAACCCAAACCATTCTACGACGATTCTATGATTCTTACTGCCCTTGACATACATGGCCAGAACTATTTCTATCAGGGTTTTAACTTTCCTAACCTAATCCCTGTCTGCTTGCAGAATTTCTCTGTATTCCTTCCAGCTTACCTGTCCTCACTTCAACTAGGCCACCTGTTTTAGTTTGTCCAGGAGCTCTTTGTTCATCCATGCCCGTGTCCTGACGTTTTTGCCTAACTTTGTCTTCATCAGGATGTGTTGCTCCCAAGGTCGGAGGAGGTGATCCTTAAATATTAATCAGCTTTCTTGGGCCTCTCTTCTCTCCAGGGCTTCATCCTATGACACTCTACTAAGAGGCCAGTCTGCTGTGCACACTCCACAGTGCCTTAAGGACCTTGAACCCCTCCATTTCTTGGTCACTGCAGCCAAGGCTGCCCTTGAGTTTCAGATTTTCCACTCCAAAGCATTCCAGCAACCTCTTGCACTGCTTATGCCCTTATGTCCCTCCAACAGATGTTGGGGTGTTTGAAGTCCCCAATAAGGACCAGGGCTTATGAACATGAGACTGCTCCTACCTCTCTATAGAAGGTTCCATCTGCTTGATCTTCCTGTTCAGGTGGCCTGCAGCAGACCCTCACTATGATGCTGCCCGTCCCTGCTCACCCTTTTATCCTGACCCATGAGCTCTTGGTCAGCTCCTCATCCACCCCCAGGTAAGCTTTGGTCACTTCAGCAGGTCACTGACATATTGGGCAACACCACCTCCTCATCTCCCCTGCCTGTCCTTCCTAAAGAGCCTGTGTCCTTCCATCCTAACACTCCAGTTATAGGAGCCATCCCACCACATCTCCATGAGACCAATAAGACCACCCTGAAGGCTTGTGCACTTCTCTAACCTCCCTTGTTTATTCCCTCTGCCAACTTAGTGGCTGGAGCAGCTGGAATTCCTTTGTGCTGCCCCTCAGGAACCCTTCTGACCTCTCCAGTCTCTGGGCACCTCCTGCTAGCACTGGCATCCAACTGGTGGTAGTGGGATGGACTGAGATCCCTTCCCCTTCCCTATTAGAGGCAATTACTATAAGACAGAAAGTGCACTTACAACAGTAATTTGCAATTTCCTCCAAACCACATAGACATCAAAGCTTGTGAGACACATGAACGAACAATTTCAAATGCATGCTAAACTGGGCAAAAAGACCAGGGTTAAGATCAATAACAAATCCCAAAGAAAAGGAAACTGTTTCTTTCATATCTAAAGGAACACTGATTCTTAGCAAAGATCATTAAACATTGCATTTTCCCTGCCATACCATGCAGACGAAATCTATTTCATTTCTGTGGGTTGTTGTTTGTCTGTGAGTATTCTTTTTTTAGCTGTGACCTGAAACCAGTTCAAAGGTACTTTAAAAATATATGTCACACAAGCACACACATACACATGCCCTTTGTCCTTTCACTTCTTCTAGAGGTCACATTCTTCACCTGCAAAATATTTCATCTTCCTACCTCCTACACTGACCTTATGCAAACTATTCAAATGAAAGAACTACTGGCAATGGCAGAAATACCAATATCAGTTGTTACCATCTCCCCAGGCAGATGCTAACAGCAGTGGTTTGTCTCTTGTGGCAGGTGGCAGAAGTCAACAAATAAAACATTTGCCATTGTTTTCTATGGTTGCCCTCACCCCTCACCCTGTCACTATGTGTAGTCCCAGATGAAGTGATACAATCTCTCATGGTAGAATTGGGCTCTTCTCACTAAGAAGGTTAAAAATAACAAACTTCATGTTCTGACCATCATAAGTGATGTCTCAACTGTATCACTCTTTCTTTCAGTGAAGAAAATATTGGGATTTTGTAATTTTTGAGACAAAGACATTGATTTGCAATGAGGTACTGTTGTCACAACAACTCATGCCACTATTTCCACTCCTCTTGCAAACAATAATTGATGCATGAAATCAGTATAACACTAGTTTGTATGCCCCATATTTCAAGCACTCAAGCCACAGTAATACACAGTGCCATCTAAGCTGGAGTTACTTGTCCTTAAAGAAGTGGATGTCCCACTGGCTTCCTGGGGCTGTTCCCTTGCAAATGGCCATTACAACAAAATATGCACTGAACTGAATTTACTAAGCCTAGGAAAAGTTGGCTTGGTTGGGTTAGGTTTTTGGCACATTTGCATTCTGCAGCAGACAGAGGTTTGTTTTAATTACTTAGAAGTGTTGCATGCACACAAATCATTACCAACCATTTGCTTGTAATGCAGACACACTGGGGGAAAAGCTTCTGCCAAGCAAGTATGACTGGGTCAGTATTTTACTGTGATGGATAACTTGCAACTGAAAAATCAGAGGGTCTTATTACTTTTTTGATTGTTTTTGGCCTTGCAATTCCCCTTTAGCATTCTGGGTTATATATTTGGCTTGAACATCTGCAACAGAATGGGAAAATGAGAGGGCTCCCTTCACACATGTCACCCTCCCTCCAGCACTGGAGCTGCCTTTTATTTTAAGTCCTTCAGAGCAAAGGAACACAGATCCGGTAGAGCAACTATAAAAAGGTAAAGCTGGTGTTTAAAAAGTCCTTTTTCCTGTCCTAAAAACTTTGTTCAGTGTTCACTAATACTTAGATAGACTCATAGGTTGGAGAAGACCTTTAAGAACATCACATCCAACTGTTAACCCTGCACTGCCAAGCCCAACACTAAACTACGTCCCTAAGTGCCACACTTACACAACTTTTAAATACCTCCAGCAATGGTCACTAAAACCCACTTCCCTGAGCAGCCTCTTCCAATGCTTGACAACACTTTCAGGGAAGAAATTTTTCCTGATATAAAATCTGTACCCCACCTTTCACAATTTGAACTCAATTCCTCTTGCCCTATCACTTGTTTCTTGGGAGAAGAGGCTGATCTCCACCTCACTACAACCTCCTTTCAAGTAGAGAGTGATAAGGTCCTCCCCTGAGCCTCCTTTTCTCCAGGCTCAACATTCCCTGCTCCCTCAACTTCTCCTCATATGACTTACTCTCCAGACCCTTCACCAGCTATGTTGCCCTTCTTTGGACACATTCCAGCACTTCAATGTCTTTTTGAAGTGAGGGGCCCACAAGTGAACTCAGGATTCATGGTGCAGCCTAACCAATTCCAAGTACAAAGGGACAATCACTGGTCCTGCTGGTCACACTATTGCTGATACAAGCCAGGATGACCTTGGCCTTCTTGGCCACCTGGGAATACTGCTGGTTGGACATACTTGGGATTGAACAGTGCCTGGAGAAAACACCAGTGGTAACTGGTGTATAAAGAGAGTTACTGTTCAGACATCTCATTTGGAGTCATGACAATTGTACAAACACCAAGTAAATGGTTGTGCCTACTCAGAGCCATGTTGGTGGTTCTGACATTTTTCTTGATGGCTGAGACATAAAAGTTGGATGACACAAACAAGAGGACTAGATAGATGGGAGAGAAAAGGAAAAGCTTTTGGCTGTATCGAGCTTCAATAATACATGCCAGCTGTGTGCTCAGTTTTCAGTCCATTGGTGGCAGAAAGCAACACCAGCTCCAGTTTACTGCATAGACAATCTCTGATGTGATAGTCATGAATTTCCCAGCCACACACATTTTTTTATCACAGCCTACTTTTTTTTGTAGGATTTCTGCCACATTAGAGGGTGGCTGGGGCCATATTCAGTGCAGAGGAGTATTCAGGAGATGGAGCCATCCGGGGTAGACCAGTTAATTTTTTTTTGGAGGAGATGGAAATGGTCAGAATTAGCACTGCATAATGGATTATTGCAAGTCATTGGGACTGTAGTAGTTGACTGTGTGCATCCTCTTAATTCAGTGCATTTTGTCTTTGCTAGAATTCAGGTTTGGTTAAATGACTGTGGGGTAAGAGCATGAACAGATTTTTGCTACAGGCTGGAAACATGTTGTACCAAACCTGGCTGGCAGAGAAACTGCTCTGTTCTGGAGCAGCAGCAGGATAATCCACAGCACCCAAAGTGACTGCAGAGGTTGTGTTTGGGCAAATGAATTTTATTCCCAAAATAACCGAGTCACAGAAGAATTCCTTTGCTTGCTTGAAGCACTCAATTGCATGCAAGACACCAGGGTTGGTAGGAGAGTTCTGATTGCCTAGTGGTGCTTCGAGAACAGCCAGAGCATGGTGGGGCACATGAACCTGGAGATGTTCTGTATATTACATTTAACATGATGAACACCAAGTTTCAAAATGTAGAACCTCAAATGAAACCCTAATGTGTCTGTCTATTTCAGATCTTAAATCTTTAGAACACCCCCCTTTGCCCTCTCATAATATTTTAGCAGTTCAAGATTACTTTTCTTCATTGTTCCAGTGATTTTTAATGATGTGACAGGCATGAAAACTTTTAATTAACTTTATATAAGTCCTTCCACTAATTCCAATAAAAATGTGAATCACCATTAACAATTCCTTTGTATGGTCAAATATGAACAAGGAGCAGAATGGCACTTCTGTTTTAATAGGCTAGAATGAAAATAGGGATATACTATGTTGATCAGAGATTTAAAATAAATGTACCTCTACTAGGCAGCAGTCTAGGCAGCAGTTCACTCTACGAGTATGATATTTAATCACAGCAGGGTGGTCAGGCTTCTGTGGATGTTACAACTGCATTAAGACTAAAAATAGAGATGAGTTAGTACTAAAATAGCAACCTGCTTTTTCAGTGATGTGTACTCAAATGTTAAGCACCTTAACCTAGTGTCTTAAAGACATGTGGCTTGAATATTTATTATATGCAAAGGAAAGAAAATATTTCATGTAGTGACTGCCTCTGGTACAGTGCTAGCTGGTGGAAGAGCTTTTATATTTTCTCTTACCAAGCTCTTCTTTGCATGGGAAAACAAACTCTTTAGATCAATTTGAGCTGGATTTTATATTCATGCAATCTGTCTGTCTTTGGGTGGCCTCCAAGCTGTGTGCAGAGCTTGAGGGGCGTTTGGATACTGAGCCAAAGACAGAAGACTGGATGGGAAGCCTGGAAGAAAGATGCATGAGGTTGCCTGACCCCAAACTTGCTCTTCATCAGGCAGGGAACAGATAGCTATGATGTTCTCTTGCACAGGGCCAACCATGCCTTTAGGATATTTGATGTGCTTCCTGTAGCCATTAGCACTGTGTGCAGCTTTTGGCAGGACCACCGGCTTGCAGGAAGTGAGGGGAAGATACCCCTTTGGGCTGGAACTGGTTGCAATGATCATCCTCTTCCAGGGAAGATGGAAGTCCATTTGCCCCCTCTTCTCCAAGTTAGACCTCAGACTTCCACGCTGTCTTCTCCCTCTGTGGTGGCAGAAGGTTTGGGCTGCCTGACTGTAATTAGCACTTCACTGCCAATACAAAGTGAGGAGCAGCACTTTGTTGATGGCTCATGAAATTATGTGGGAAAGAGCAGAGCCATGTAGGTGGTTCTGACTGGAGCTGCCAGGACCAACTAGCAAAACGACTCTTTCTGCGGGAAACCAGGAGAGAGGGGTTTGTTCCACGTTAAAAAGCAAATTGTAAAACCCCTAAATTGCTCTTTTGTGCAGCCTTCATCTGGTACGTTCTGCTGAAAAAAGAATTATTATACGTGCTCTCTTTGGCAGAAAATAATTTCATCTTGCCACTCTACTGTCTATGAGTCCTTGAGATAGAAGCCCATTTGGGAATATCTTGAGGAAACTGCCAGATCTTGGACATGTAGTAGGAGTTCTCGTGTTTATACAGTGGGTACTCATGCCCAAAGAACATGATTCATTAGCAGTTTCTTACATCTTTCCAGAGGCACTACTGGAGCTTCAGAGGGATTAATACTACTAACTACTTGTGGGACCTGAGTTTAACACATTTACTGGTGAAAAAAGTGCTGAATTCATTTCTACATACCTCCTTTTGTATTTGCTTTGGCAGATCTTCCAGGGAATAAGCACATTGCCATGTTGCTACACGATGACATTTCTCCCCTCAGTTTCTTTTAACTCAATATTGACATTTAAAGGGGGCATTTTAATTCTCATATTTGTTAATTTTCTAGAATTTGCAAAGAACTACAAGTATATTTGGGCCTGAATGTCAGTTTTTCTGCCTGGTCTTTAAATGGGTCTGTGCTTGTTGTCTAATGTTTGTTGCTTACTACCTAAATTTTATTAATTTCTACACTGTATCTTGTTAAGGAAAGGGAGGTTTTGTGTCTTCAATTGCTTTTCAATGTGCAGGTTCATGATCTCCAGCTGCATCTTTTATGTGCCTATTGCCTTATCCCATCTCTAGATGAAGAATGCCAGTTGGTACATGCAGGTTCTGTTCTATTTCTGAAGAAATATTCTCTTTTGGTGTTGGGTTTGCTTCATCCTTTTGAGAATTTTCTACAGATCACGATAAATTCCTAACCTTCTTCCCAAAACTTCTTTCAACCAGGCATTGGACTTTGTTTCTAGTCAGGTCTGGGCCTGGCATTGGGAACGGTTCAGAGGATGCTCCTGTGGGCTCCTGGTCTAAAATTCATACCAGCAACTCAGAGTTTCCTTCCAGAGACACATTTTCTCCCCTCCCATATTTTGTGAGCCTTCATGGACTAAAATAGAATAGAATAGACTATTTCAGTTGTAAGCAAGGAGTCTACAGTGATCATCTAGTCCAACTGCAAGTATTACCCCTGATCCTGCATGCCTGCTAGAGGCAGTGAAATATACAGCAATGCAGGCAGGGAAATGAAGATTCCTATTGGATTTTCACCTTCACTCTGGTTTGCTGTGAAGTTTCCTGTGAGAGTTTAGTTTATTTGTTCCTCCCACCTCACTCCTCTTAACTCTGTGGATTGGAGCAGGGAAGAAGGGAAGGCAGTATTTTTCACAAGGAATGAACAGTCCTGAAAGCTCATCCCACAGCAGTTGAACTCCCAGTTGGGAATGATTTACAGGCAGCATGCAATGTCCCAAAAACTTCACTGGAGAGACTAGAGTGAGGCAGCTGACTCTGAACTCCCGTTTTGAGATGTTTAATCCCCTCTGTTGACCTGCAGTGACTTGATTATTACCTAACTTAGATGGTTGGGAGCATTCTGTTCTTGTTAAGAATTACAATAGATGCCCAAAGTAATCACTTTATACATGTCCCTTTTTTCCACAGCAATAAGTGGGCATTTTAGAATTCTTGTGTCTAATGGATGTTATTAGGATATCAAGAGGTGCTTTGCTGCCTGTTTTAGAGGAGCTGTATAATAGCTGAGATTGATGTGTGTTGACAAAAGAGATCATACCCTGAATTATTATTCATATTACAGTGAGATGTAGAGTGCTTAGCTCCATTGTGTTAAATCATGCATGAAGTTAAAACAAGAGATTGCTGCTTTTTGCAGTCTTGCAATAAAACAAGCAAAGGATACAACAAAGAGAGGAGGAATGTTACCTGGTGATCACAGGATAATTGTGGTCTCTATGATTACTGGACTGTTGAAAGAATGTCCTCACTTTTCACATCGGAAACTATTTTCAGAAATTATGCAGCAGACTTTTTAACATAACAATTTAAAATGGAGTTCTTCTGTACTCACAGGGAACAATTCACGAAAGGGAAGTGTCTAAATTTCTTAAATAAATTATTCACTTGGAAGTAATTGCCAGCCCAACTTCTTCTGATGTCCTTCACGGCATTAAGGTATGAACTCATAGCTCAAAGACACTCAGGAGTAAATTTAGATATAGCTGAAGAACAGCATTCTCCACTTAAATAGGGTGTTTCAGCATATCTTTCAGTGAGACCTCACTCACAACAAGGTGATGGCACTTTAACTTCATTACTTCTCAAAATAACCAGTTTCATGAACATACCAACAGTAAAGCCTACTGTCCTATGGGTTACGAAGGAGAAATGGGTTCCTTAATTTCTAGTAAGAGTGAGGTCAGGTTGCAGTGACTTGTAGGGTCTCATTCAAGGGCTTTCTAGACAGACAGTCAATTGAGACGCACAAGGATTCACACTCATAGTCATTTACACAGCAAAATGGCTTCAGCCTTGTTTTCTTGAGAAATCAGACAGAAAATGTCAAAAACTCCCCACTATTTCTTCCAGTCCTCACGATTTTACTCCTCTCCCTTGCACTGTACTTGTTAGTCATTTGAGTGACTGAATTTCCTACCTTCTTTATAAGCTCTCTTGCAACAAGAAGTGCAGACTTCATGTCTTGAACTCAGATTTGTCCTATACCTTTACCACGTACTTGTTCTTGAATTAAGTATCTGAAGAGCAGCAATAAAGAAGAAAAAAATAAGAGCAACATGGTCTAATCTCAAGTCCTAGAAAGATTTCAAAGGAAAGGGTGAATAAATTGTGATAAATGGTGAAGAAAGCAATCTAGGTTTGAGGTTAAGATTGCAGTAAATTACCCAGTAGATCTGTTACAGGAAAACTAGACATCAGCTGTGCAGTGTATTTCCCATAGTTCTTCAATGTAAATTAGCACTATAACTGGAGAGATGGAGAAGGTTGCAATATTTTGAGTGCTAGCAGAGAAGTAACTAACTGATTGCAATGACAATGAATTATCAGATTCAGTGGGTGTTATTAACAGAGTTCCTCAAAGATACATTTTGAGACTAGTCATGTTTGATATTTTCTTTTATAACTCAGCATAAAATTGGGGGTTTGAGAATAACATTGTCTTATGATAGTAATGACACATCCTCTATGCAAAGGAAGTTGGGTCTGTAAAGACTGAGGTAGGTGTTGGATAACTTAGAAGATTGAAGGATGAGAAAAGAAATCAACCAGAAGAATGCCCAGGTCATGCAGGACTGAAGGCAGCAACCCTGGCAATGTGGCAGAGCTCATCATCTGAAGTGACTGAGGAGGAGTGAATCATAGTCTTTTGCAGCTTAATGGTGAAATATCAAGTTGGCAAAACCATGGAAAGAGCATGAAAAGCTGCATGTGTCTCAGCGTGTAACTGATGAGCATGTCTAGTAGATACAGGGGATTAGAGAGTGCAGAAATTATGTTATCTTTACGTTGAATGCAAATGAACTCCAAATGGAAGTTGCAGAGGAGTTGCTTCAATGTTGATGGGAATAGAGGGCCTTTCTTAATTGGAGGGACTGAAAGGGCTGGGCTGGCTCCGACAAGTAAAACAGTCTTGCTGAAGGTGAGTTTGTCTGAGCTTAAATAGTTGTTTTATTACCACATGTTTACCCTCCTCGTGTATTTGTAGGCAACAGTGTTGACAAGAGAGCAAACACCTAACATGATGAGAAATGCATTTGGGCTGGAAACTGACAGAGAGTTTCTTCCAGAGGAAACAAAATTTGTCAGAATGAGAAATGGGTAAGAACCCATCTGATCTCTTGAATGAGGTTGGTATATTGTGACTGTGAATATAAGGGAGCTGGACTGCTGACATAAAACATTATTTTCATTTCAGTGTCATAAAAACTTTCATGCAAATGTTTTAATTGTGCATTGCGTTTCTGTAGTGCCAGCAGTCTGGCTGGGTGGGAGTTCTCATGAAGTCTTCTATCCATTAGAGTGAAGACCATTTATTGCATTTCACTCTGCCTTTTTGAAAGGCACTCCTGAATGGAATTTGACTTCCTTTTGTATTTTTGGCTTGTGATCACCTCTGATGGGAGAGAAGACAAGCAAGGCATGGTTCAACCACAGTTTTTGGTGACAAGTCCCACATGTTGTGGTGCTCCTGATCAAGGCAAGGCCAGTGAAGGGCTTCAGCTTTACTCAGGAAGGCAGAACTGGGCATGGGGGCTGCCTGTGTCATATGTTTTATCCTATATCAATATCAAATATATATGTTGCAAAGGTCCTGCTTGCTTTGACCAC
Source organism: Anabacerthia variegaticeps (assembly GCA_035583185.1). Taxonomy (NCBI): domain Eukaryota; kingdom Metazoa; phylum Chordata; class Aves; order Passeriformes; family Furnariidae; genus Anabacerthia; species Anabacerthia variegaticeps. Next base: position 146,230,000 of record JAWWEW010000078.1, on the reverse strand, counting down.
CACTCACCATAGCCATTCAGTAACTAAGGGCATATGTATAAATAGAACTAGGAATTGGCAACAGACCTCCACTTAGAGGTTTAGAGAACATTTCACCATATCTCTCACTCTGAATTAATTATCTATAGCTCTTCTTTTTTTGTTCCCTCCCTGTGAAAGGAATAAAACAGTCCATAAGAGAGTCATGTACAGAAGAAGAATAAGCTTTCTCATCTTTCTGCCCATGTGAATTCAAGAAAGTTATTTAATATGTATTTAAACTGTGTATGAAAATGGATTATCGCTACCACTGCCTGCACTCAGAATGGTTTGGATACAAGACTTTGGTTTTCACCTCTCAGTGACATCTACACCTTAATTTGATCATTTCTTTTACCTTGCTGGTACAGATCAGGAGGCCTAAATTTTGACCTATTACCAAAAAAATCTGTTTAATGGTGTTGTGTTCTATTAACTCATGAGCACCAGTATATAAGTGATTCCCTAGTCCATATGAAGTGTGTTGTCCTGGGTATGTTGTGTAAGTTGCACACTGAAACAGGAGCTCTGGCATGTGCTGTCACTTCCACCACACATTCACTCTCTTCCCCTTGTGTAACGTGTCTTAGTCTAGTGCTTGAAGTTTGGAACAGAACAGCTGAGATAAAAGGTCTGTTGTAGCATTTTGGGAATTATTACTGCTTTCTATACGTTCAGTTCCTCCTTTTGTGCTCTGTCCCTTTTGTGCTGTTTTTCCTTTGTTTTTTTGGAAGGGTTGATGTGTACGTACATTGCAATGTCTTCTCAAGTGTTCTGGGAAAGGGATTTCCACCAGCTCCCTTGAGAGCATGTGAGAGGAGTCCTTCTCTCCAAGCAGTGACTTTCAGAAAGTTACTGGAAATTTCTCTAAGGTCGCCTTGTTCATCCTTGCCCACAAGAACTTTAATGCTGTAAAATCTGTCTCTGAAATAAGAAAATGGAAGCCCGTCTTTCCTTTTTGCAGATTACCTTTTCTATAAACATTACTTCTCACATCCCAGACTATCTCCCCATTAGCAGATATTAATGTCTTAATAACACTAGCATTCACTAGGAAAATACATTTCACCTTCTATCACATTCGGATCAGAACAATTTTTTATTTTTTGTAACTTCAGAGAAGAGTTTTGTTTTTTTCTTTTGGAGGAGATGCTTACTTTTCAGATTGTATTTCACATTGCAATGGAAAGGGATTTAATGATCCATTTATAATAATTTGAACTGTCGTGTTTTTGTTCTTAACACATTTTGTGAATGACTAGCTGCAGCAGCTTCCAGCTGGGCACAGTAATGCTTGATGGGGCTCTCTGCTCCAACAGGTCTGGAAACTTTCATAAAAAGTGCAATTTCAAATAATGAAGGTTAAAAGGATGATGTGTAAGTCTTTATAGGACACACCTATTCAAATCATTTGTCACACCATGGAATAGCTGGACTAGAACTATAAGATGAAAAGGGTTATGCTGCCTTCCACAGTTCAGTGTTTTATTTACTCTATGACCTTATTTTTCAATAACATTTTAGGCCTACCAGACCTAACACAACTAGAAATTGTAGCCTCAGGCTGCATTTGCCAGCTAAAGAGCATGACTGTTATACCAGGGGAGTCTATAATGGTATAATAGCTTCATAGCCAGGCTAAAATGTAATTAATCATCTATTAAGAACTGGAAAATAACTGTAATTGGTCACCCTGTATAGCAGGATCTGGTTAGGCAGAGAATTAATGAGTTTAATGTTAAGTAATTTCTCTCACCACTTTACATAAACACCTTACTGTAGTCATTTACTCATATATTTATTCATCTTTTCATTCGTTTATGTTCTTAGCATCATTAAGCATCAGTCTTTTGATCTTAAAATCTTTGTTTTCTACTATTTCTGGAAATTTTCAACATGCTACATGAGCCCGTACTTAATGGCTTTGATGAATGGAATGTGAAAGCGCTAATGGAAGAATAACTCTTTACATGATTAATCACACTCTAAAATTCAAAGGAAAGAAAAATTAGACAAGGATGTCAGTGGAAAATATGAATGCCAAGTGGCTTTATCAGCACCTAAGGCAAGCCAAAGCCAGCTGGTTACTTTCTTGATAAAAGAAACGGTATATTTCCTGCTTCTGGAATTCATTAGGATGATTGAATTGATTCAGTGTCAAACTTCTCTAGTGAGGCAAGAAAGACTGGGAATTGTAAAATGTTCAAGGAATTGGATATATTGGGGATGAATGTGGGTTGTATGAAAAGGAGAACTAACTTGTTTTAAAAGGGAGGTTGATCTATTTCCGGAACAAATTAGGTGATGTGTGTTTTGTACTGGAGACTGAAGACATTCTTCTAAGGCCTTCCTTATTGTGGAGGGAAGGAAGGAGATGACGTATTCAGTCAAGGGCAGGAACAAAACTTCAACAGTGGTTTCTTGAACACACCTATGGAAGTGATGCTTTAATAGACAAAGACAGAGGAAAGTTGCCCGAGATGAGGGACACATTTGCACATCTGTTTGCTGTGTGAACTCCAAAGAAAGGTGTGTCCCAGAGGGATTGTCGGAATAAATGCCAAAGTTTTCAGGAATTCAGCACTGAACAAGAACACCAACACTCAGATATTGTGATTTTGTAGTAAGTGCTCAACATTCATAATACAAACAATGGGAGGTACCAGTAGACTTTGGCAGAAAGGGATTTTTCAGGCACTGTCTTACACTCTGCCAGTCTTAAGCAGATGAGTACAAATTGAATTTCACTCTAACTTGCTATGGGCAATGAGAGCCCAAGGTTTTAATTAATTTTGAGTGAATTAAGGTAACATTTTTTTTTTCACACAGTTTATAGATAAAACAAAAATGTAAACAAAAATGTTTTGATAGCATTATTAATGTGCTCCATGTTCTGCATATATGACGGAAATGTTTTTGATGTCATTACTGCTAATAATGAAATAACTGCATGCTGGTTGTGAAGGATGGCAAAAACACAAAGAACACCAATAGCCTGGTATAGAAAACATGGTAAAAACAACAGAATTTAGAAACAGCTAGATGGACATGTGAGGAAAAGACTGCAGTTGGATAGAAGAATGAAGCTTTTCATTGTGAGGGTGGTTGAGTACAGAAATAATTTGCACAAAGAGGTTGTTGAAACTCCATCCACAGAGATATTCAACGCCCAGCTGGACACATCCTTTCGCCACCTGCTTTACCTGTCCTCACTCTGAGCAGACTGAGTTGACCAGATGCTCTCCAGAGGTTCCTTCCTCATTCCAACTCCAACTAATCTGTGTCATTTTGTATTTAATTACAGTTGCATAGAAACTTTCACTTCTGATGTTTGCTCATTTTTGAGTGCTTTGTAGAGACAGGGAGTGTGGACAGGAACACATACATGCAAAAAAATCCCCAAAACAACAGTGGGTGCTAGCACTCATATGCAGCATGTGACAAATAAGTTGCACATCAGGCTTGACTGCCAGCCCTGTGAGGATTGATTCTTTCTCTCAGGACAGACAATGGGGAAAGATGATTTAGAAGGAAGAAAGACAAATGGTTTTTTCTCCGATGTGTTTTCTGACCTGCAGCACAATCATGCAAAATCCTCTGAGTTTATACTGTCTATTGGTAATGCCAGAAAGTCAGCATATTTGTATGGAGTAATACATCCATTCTAGCAGGAGACTGGATCCTTTGCTCTGTAGATGAGAAGAATAAGGAAACATTTTCTAAAAAGAAAGACATGTTAGTCTATTTACCCTGTCATGATATGCTTGAGTAAAGGTTTTGTTTTGGACAGATATCATGAGGCAAGAGCTGAGGCAAGAAGGTAAGTACAGTCCCATATACTCTTGTGTAGAGTGTTTGGTTTGCACTAGATTGTCCTTCCATACGCCTTCCAATCAGATCCACAGGGAACTGAGGAAGCAGCAGTCTCAAAAAAGGGACAGAACTAGTCAAATAATTTTTCAAAGATAAACAGCTGAGAGGATGACCCGTGTGCTCCATCATCTTTTCTCTTCTAGGTCACTTGTTCACATCTAGAGTGGATCAACATTTACCAAATAGTCTTTATCTGAGGAGGAACTCAATGCATGACTAGGTTGTGTTATAATGGATATGACGTGTTTCCATACATAGATTTCTGCTCTCATCTGTCATTCCTGCCCATTTTTATGTGCCCACAGTGAAAGATTGGGGTGCAGGACACAGTCTGCAGGACTGCAGTCCAGTCTACGTGATTTGTTCTTTGTGATAGAGAAAGAGGAAAGGGTAAGAAATGCATTTCCTGGCAGTAGTCAAATAAAGTAAAAATATAAGGGATAAAAAAAGAAATGAGGGTTTATACCTTTTGGTTTTCTGCTGCATTTTTTTGGTTAATATTTCAATTAAAAATGTACTGCTGGTCAGTTATGCTAGGATTTTTCTTTTGAAATATCTTCATATCTTTATTGAGTTCCATTTTAAATAACATCTCCCTTAGTGACCTTTGAAACAATATTTTTCATCTTCAGAGACATAAAAAGTATTAAAAAGTATGATAAATATGTCCAGAAGAAAAATAAAAAAGAAAAAGAAAAATGAAAAATGCTTTAAAAAAGCTAAAAAACATGAACAAGAGTCGAGAATTTCAAGAGAGACTTTCAGCATTAGATTTTTTTTTTTTTTTTTTTTTTAAATTGGGGCTGGGGGAAGCAAGCATTGTTCAGGTATGTGAAAGAAATATAATTTTTAGCTCATATAGATGAGAATGCTGCATGAATAAGGGGCAAAATACTGCCAGAACATGAGATCTGAGTGCCAAAGTCACAAAGGAGGTAAGGAATAAAAGGCAGCATCTGCAGACCGGCTCAGTGCCATGGAAAGAGAGACAATCCTGAATTTGAATGGGGAACCAAATTGCAGAAAGAGCCTCATCTGGTCTTCTGCAAACATTCAACTGTCAGAAACCAACTGAGCTGTGAGTTTCCATTTGGTTTTATTGTCACTGTCAATGAATAGGGGGAAAGAAAATGGCAGAAGAGGGAAAGAGGATGGTAGAGAAAGCTTTTAAGAGGGTATTTGGACAGTCCTGGAGGCTTTGGAGTCAGATGAGGGGGGAGTCTGAAAAGAAATAGAGCAAAGTGTATCTCGTCAATTGACAGTAATTTCCATAGAGTCGTAGAAGACAGAAATTCAGAGAGAAGAAGGATGTGCAACTTGTTCTGGTGAAGATGTGTAGCAGAAGCTGCCTGCCTGGGAAAGCAGTGCTACCTGTTCACATTTTGGCAGCATTTTAGGAAGGAACAAAAAAAGAGACACATCCTCTGATTTCAAAGAGGGACGGGTGTCCAAAGAGAGATCTATGGAGAGATGTAATCTATTATGTTGGACTAATCATCATTGATGACCAGACTGATTTAAGGATGTTAGTGATGATATGCCCAAGAGCTAGGACAGTGTGAAATGGGAGTCAAGATAAAAATTTTCGCTAAAAAAAAAAAAAAAAAAAAAAAAAAAAAGGAGAAAAAAACCTGATGGGCCACAAATGAAAGGGTATGGATAAGAAGCCAGGGGGGTAGGGATAAGAAGGGTAGACTCTGAAGCAAAAGAGATGCCTGAAAAGTCCTTGAACAGAGGAATAGTGAAAAGAAAAGACAAGAGAAAGACTGGCTGCTTATAGCAAAGGAAGCTGACAGATATGCAGAAATGGCAAAAAATAGTCTTAATTCTGTCCTTGTACAATAATCTTCCAAGACACATAGAAAAACAATAGCACTAAAAGCAATGAAAATTAGGAAGAATAAAGCATGGAGTGAATATTCATTAAAGGAAGAAAAAAAGTCTGCTGCCATTAGAGATTTGACTAGAGATGGGCTGTTGTCCTCCTGTCTCTAGTTGTTACAGTTCTTGGACTGAAGTCCAAAACAAAAGCATAAAAGAAAGATCCAGCCAAACTACATCTGGCAGATTATTGCAGATTTCTGGCAAACTGCTGCGAATGTGCCTCACTTGCATTTTCTTACAGCTTTCACCAGCAGCTACTTCAGCTTCTTCAGTAATGAAGATGTGTCTCTCTCACTTACACATATTGAAGCTGCTCCATTTTAACATAAATAATTAATTGTTCATTGGAGCAGGAACTAGGAGAAAGTGTCCAGCATCCCAGGTGAATGTCCAAACTACTGTATTATGGAGAAATTCCCATTTTCTCTTGCTCATTAGGTCTTAATTCAGCTATGCAAAGCAGAGCAGTGTCAACAGAAGTAAATGAAATGGCTTTGTCCCAAACAGCCACACAATGCACTGAGGAGGGCACCTCCAGAGAAGGTGAAAAGCAGAGCTTTGAACACTTAGGAAGATGTGGCCACATAAGCATACAGTTTTCTTGTGCCAAGGTTTTTTATTTACACCTGGGGCACAAATTAGTTAAATTACAGATTTACTCATCCACAGAAAATAAAAATGTCTGTGTGAAGGGCTGCCTTCTGTCACAGAACATGTCTTTCATTCTTAAAGAAGCATTTCTAAGAAAAAGAGACAGAAAACATAGTTCATGGAGACTTTCCAGCCACCTGCAGGGATATCAGCAACTTTGTCTGCTGACTCTTTTACACAAATGAAGATTGTGGGTTTAAAAAAGGAACAAAATAGCAGGACACAAGTTAGTCAGAGTGATATTGCTTTAAGTATCAGTGGGTTTTGTGCCAGTTGTACCTCCCAGTGCCTTGGTGCACTGCTTAGAGCCCTATGAATATCTTTGCAAAATGTAAACCAAAGGGCAGAAGAAATAAGGTAATTTTCACATCTAGGCTAGTCAATAAAATAAGGTCATATAAAACTTGTATCAATATGCAGAAGTTGATTAGTATTTTGAGGAGAATCAGATATAATATCACCATTGCTGTGAAAGCCAACTTTTTGGGAGCATGAGTCACTGAGAGATTGGTGCATAGTGTATCTATCATTGCACAGCTGCAATGACCTCATCGTCTCCTCCATACTCTGTTGTGGACTTCCTCACTATAAATGCTGATGGAAAGGACATAACTTTATCCAAGTAGAAAGACTTCCACCACATTATCTGAACAGTATAGAGAGAAGATCATCATGAGGAAAAGTGCAGGGAACAGGCTTGGTGCCAGGACTAAGCTGATCTTTACATGGGCACACTGAGAAATTTGCTGTATCAGGAAGAAAAATGGAAAATGGATCATATTGGTTGTAAGGGACCCAGTTCCAATACCCCTGCCATGAGCAGGGTTTTCCTTCACTAGACTGGTTTGTTCTAAACCCTGGACAACCTGGCCTTGAAACCTTCCAGGGATAGGGCATCCACAATTTCTCTGGGCAACCTGTGCCAGTGTCTCACCAACCTCCTTATATCTAAACCTCCTTATATCTAAACCAAATCCTCTTTCAGTTCAAAACCCTTGTACCTTGTTCTGTCATTACAGGACTTGGCAAAAAATCTTGCTCCATCTTTCTTATAATCATCCTCTCTCTAGTGAAAGTCTGCAGTAAGGTCTCCCTGGAGCCTTCTCAAGACTGAACAACCCCAACTCTCTCAGCCTGTCTTCATACCAAAGGTCCTCCAGCCCTGTCACCATTTTTGTGGATCTCTTGTGAACTGGCTCAAATAGGTCCACATCTTCTGCCAGGGATCCTAGAACTGGACACAGTACTCCAGATGGGGTCTCACAAGAGCAGAAGGGCAGAATCGCCTCCCTTGGCCTGTTGACCATGCTGCTTTTGAAGGAGCCCAAGATAAATTTGGCTTTCTAAGCTGGAAGTGCACATTGCTGGCTCATGTCATGTTTTTAATCTACCAGTACCCCCAAGTCATTCTCCATAGGGCTGGTCTCAATACACTCTCCCACAGGCCCTGCAACATTACAGGCTGGGGGTAGAGCAGCTGGACAGTTGCCTGTCAGAAAAGGACCTGAGGATTCTGGACAACAGCAGCTGAATATGAGCCAGCATGTGCCCAGATGGCCAATGGCATCTTGGCTTGTATAAAAAAATAGTGCGGCCAGCAAGACCAGGGCAGTGATTGTCCCTCTGTACTCAGCACTGATGAGGTCACACCTTGACCCTTGTGTCCAGCTTTGGGCCCCTCACTGCAATATTGTGTCCAAAAAAAGGGCAATGGGTCTGGGGAAGTGCCTGGACATGTCTTGTGAGGAGCAGCTGAGGAAGCTTGGAGTGCTTATCCTGGAGAAAAGGAGGCTTGTAGCAAGGTGGGGATCCACCTCTTTTCCCAGACAATCAAGTTGTGGCAGAAGAGGTTCAGGTTGGACATCAGGAAGATTATTTTCCACTGAAAGCATGGTTAACTATTGGAACAGTGAGGTGGCAGAGTCACCATCCCTGGAAGTGTTCAAGAAATGACTGGACTTGGCACTTACTGCTATTGTTTAGTTGACATGGTGGTGTTTGCTCAAAGGTTGGACTTGATGGTCTTTTTCAGACTTAATGATTCTATAATTCTGTGGGTCTGTGACTCAGTCCTCAGTCTGTATTGATACTGAGGATTGCCCTCACCAAGCTGCAGGACATTGTACTTGGTGATTTTCATGAGAATTCCATAGGTCTACTCCTCAAGCCTGTCAAGGATGTCTCGATGGCATACCTTCCCTCTCTTGTGTCATTGGTGTCATCTGCAAACTTGCTGAGGTACACTCAATCCCACTGTCTGTCACTGATGAAGATATTAAATACTATTTCTCTCAATATGGACCCCTGAGAGCATCTACTCCCTTCTGGTTTCCATGAGATATTGAGCACTGACTGCAGCTCTTGAGTGCAGTCATCCACCTGCTTCCTTACCCATAAAATAATGCTTTCACGAAATCCATATGTGTTGAAATTAGAAACATGGATGTTGTGTGGGGCCATGCCAACATAATTAATAGGGGCTCAGGATGATCAAGATAGATGACATCATTCATACGTACCACTAATACTTTGAAGTCTGTGAGATTCCTGTGTCTTTCTTTCCTCTTCCTTTCTTGGATGAAACTGAGAGATGCTGAATGTTTTTTTTTTGAGTCAGCTTTGATTTTGCAGGCTTTGAGGAACATGAGACAAAGAAATCTGCACATTTCCTATCAAAGCCATGAACCAAGTTTATACTGGAATTTGGATCCCTCTTGACTAATGATCAGTGTAATAAAAATAGTGTGTTCCGGGAGATGGCCTTTATTTTTTTAAATGCATTTTCCACTGCACATACCTCCTACACTTCTGTTTTGTTTCCCATACCAGCCTTGCAAAGCTTTCATCAGCCTTCCATTGCTGTATTCATTTAGGGCTGCCCCATGTGGTGTGGATGCTTTTTTCAGACAATGCCAGTGACAAAGAAATGAGATTTGATGATGAAGGCAGTCAAGCAAAGCTTTAGCAGTAGCTTGTTACTTTTGGGTTATGGTACAGAAGAATTGGTAGCACATCTATGTTTTAAGATAAAAGGAGTCTTCTTCTCAGACAAAAAAATAAAAGGTAGCCAAACGCAGTGATTTTACGCATTTGATACTCTGAATACATGATACCCAACAGAACAATCTCCCTAAGCCCCCTACATGAGAGTGCTGGGGAGTTACAAAAATCAGATGGTTAGATGGTGCCAGAGGGGAAGAGCAAAACAGCTTTACACTCTGCAAAAATGAGGATACCTGGGGGTGCTCTGTCAATATGAGAAGTTGCTTTGCAAGAGAAAGTTCTTGCACACCACAGTATCAGGATATTGCTGGTTGTGTGACGAGCTTTGCAAATAGTTTTAAACATTGTCCAGAGCTGACTGATGCGTGCAAGGGAGTGCTGTCAAACAGATGGCATGTATCTCTCTTCAAAGTCAAGCAGCATCCTATACATCAATGTAGAATAAAGGAACTTTTCCATTCTGCACCATGATCTGGTGGGTGAAAAGGCACTTAGACTGCCTGAAATGAAAGGCTTTTAGTTTTCTTTTTTTCTTCATCTACTGGAGCATTTGCTAGCTTAGTCTGTTTATGGTCACATTTTCTATGAATTTTTCATTATAAACAGCTAAAGGTTTAGTAAATAATTAATTGCTCCTATAAGCATCTTACAGACACAAGCACCTGGATAAGAAGCATTTTTAATTATGAAAAACTGTGGTGTGGGCAACATATTGGGCTGCTGGGCCTTCTAAAAGATGATTTCAGAAAGCTTATTAGAAGATAAGTTATAAACTAACTGTCTATGTGTAATCTTCAAGGAATATTTGGCCCCATTTATTTGGAAAGTGAGCATTACAGGATGTTTGGGGCAATTGCTCTAGGTTTCTTCTCTGCCTGACCATGAAAATAGCTGTGAAGGGTCTGGTTTGGAGCCAATTTCAAATCAAAGCTGGCTGTATGAGCTCTGAGCTGTTGTGGGTCTGGGAGTGCTGTGAAACTTTGCTTTGCAGCTCTTTGGAGTTGTGCATCCTGTGGAGCTTCTGGGGGTAACACAGTTGAAGTCTTGGTCTGTGGTGTCCCCATGGCAGTGCACTACTCAGAAAATGAGAAACAGAAACAATCCTTTACCCTGTCTTTGCTCACTCACTGCAACCAGCTCCACTGAGTCATGCTTCCCTGTGAAACCTGGGAATTGTCCTAAATAAACAAAGATCTCACGACAACAAAGCAAATGCAAAGAATTAGATCACAGGAGTTAAAAAAGAATCTCTTTTAAAAGAGGAACCCAAACCAAACCAAACTACATGTCTGTCCTAAGAATCCTTCTGCCACAACCAAAGTCTTTGTCTGAGGAAGCCTTAGACAAATGGTAAGGTCATTCCCTCAATCACATTGAGAGGCCGAAGCGGTGAACTCAGTCCAAATAAAAAGCTTGTTACCAAACTTTTTATAAGTGTTTAAAAAGTGAAATATTTTTATGACACATATATATGTCACATCAATTATGTAAACTGAGGGTTGCAATAAAATAATTACAAACTCTGCCTGCATTATTGTGAGCATATCCCATAAGCAGCATTTGTTTGTATATTAAAATCAAACTGTATAATTATAGAATCACAGAATGAATTAAGTTGGAAAAGACCTCTGAGATCATTGAGTCCAATTTATGACCAAATCCCACCATGTCAACTAGACCAGAGCACTTAGTGCCATGTCCAGTCTCTCCTTAAACACCTCCAGGGATGGTGACTCCACCACTTCCCTGGGCAGCCCATTCCACTATCTGATCAGCCTTTCCGTGAAGAAAATCTTCCTGGTGTCCAGCCTGAACCTCCCCTGGAGCAGCTTGAGGCCATGTCCTCTTGTTCTATTGCTGGTTGCTCGGGAGAAGAGGCTGACCCCCACCTGGCTACACCCTCCTTTCAGTACAGAACAATAAGGTCACTCCTGAGCCTCCTTTTCTCCAGGCTAAACAACCCCAGCTCTCTCAGTTACTCCTCTTAGGACATGGTCACCAGACCCTTCACCAGCCTCACTGCCGTTCTCTGGACCCTCTCAAGTACCTCAACATCCTTTCTGAATTGAGAGGCCCAGAACTGGGCACAAGAGTCAAGGTGGGGCCTCACCAGTGCTGAGTACAAGGGAATAATCATTTCCCTGGTTCTGCTGGCCACACTATTTTTTATACAGCCCAGAATGCCATTGGCCTTCTGGGCCACCTGGGCTCAAAGTTGACTCATGTTCAGCTGGCTGTTGACCAGCAAATCTTTATAATTGTTGAAAACCATTTAGAAACAAAACTATCCTGCCTTGCCCAAATACATCAAACTGAAAGGAACAAACAATACCAAACCAAATCCACCTACAGATCTATTCCAAAAATCCTTCTGGCACAACCAGTCTTTGATTGACAAAGACTTTATTTAGCAGCAGCGTTAAGTTCACCTCCTCACTCACATTCAGAGAAGGATTTCAGCACAGACACACCCATGGGAAAAGGAGAGTAGCTTTTGCTAGTGATTCCTTTAGCTCTCTGTGAGCGTGGTGAGGCACTAGAACAGGTTGCCCAGGGAAGCTGTGGATACTCCATCTCTGGAAGTGTTCAAGGCCAAGCTGGATGGGGCTTTGAGCAACCTGGGTTAGTAGAAGATGTCCCTGCCTATGGCAAGTGGGTTGGAACAAGATGATCTTTCAGCCCCTTCCAACCCAAACCATTCTATGATTCTGTGATTCTCTCTCTGCCCATAACCCAAAAGGTTCCTCTCATGATGAACCCCTAAGCTACTACAGCTATATGGAAGGAGCAGGGATTAATACTACTTTCTGGAGTCCTTGACTGTGAGTTCAAGGCTGTAGTTGTGGAAAACCAAGGTGTCCTTGCATGTTTTGAGTGCCCGCAGTTGCTTCAGCCTTATCTTCTTGTGGACTGGATATTTCTTTTATAATCAATCTCCTTCATACATTGATAAATGGAGGTTGTTTGAGAATCTAAAGGAAAAAAAAAGTATAAAAAAAGAGAAAAGGCTTCTCACATGTTTGAAAAATTGCTTTACAGTCCAACAGCCTCCTGACCCTCCTCCACCCTCTTTCCGTGCCTCTCAGCACATTGCCTGGCTGCGTTATTCCCGGTTCAGCTCCCCGCTCCCGTGCTGGGGCCAGTCACCTTGTACAAAGTCAAGTGGCTGCAGAAGTCACGCAAGCGGGTCAGTGCCTGGGCTGTCTGCTCTCAGGGGACAGATCCTGCTCAGGAACTGGGCTTGAGCTGCTGGGTTAGAGCTTCCCGCAGCATCTCTCCTGATGCAGCTAAAAACACAAGGCTGGATAGACGGAGGCATCAGAAGTACATTTTCCCAGAGGTCAACCAAATTCTGGTAATGATGCAATGCCGCAGTGCACTCCTCCTAATCCAATCACACAGCATAATGGTTTAGGCTCTATCAAATAAAGTTCAAGGTAAGCATGTGTAACGTGGCTGCTCCTCAGCTGCTGGCAGCTTTCCTAAGTGACGAGAATCAGATCAGAAGAAGAAAAAAGCCTCCCATCTCCAAAAAGAAACTTCAACACAGACACACACTTGGAAACAAGACAATACTTGAGTTCAGCTTTTGTTGCCAGGCTGTTTTTTATTTTTTGAAAGCTTTTCTATTTTACTCTCATTTTCCAATTTTAAAGCCTATTTGTTTTAGGTCCAGATTACTTCTAAAATTGCTGATTATTTTTGATGCCTCAGTTTATGGGTTGAAACCAGGTCTGGAGTGGGGACGCCTGATTTGTTCTCAGACGTGAGTAGACTCAGTACATTGGGGAAACTCAAGACCTTTTAAAAACACCTCAGACTCAGGGTCCAGAAGTTGGCATATCAGAAAATATTTTTTATTTCAGGAACTCTTTGATCTTTGCCTTTGTGCATGGTGGTAATAACACCAAGGTCACAGGTTCAATCCGTGTACGGGCCATCCACTTAAGAGTTGGACTTGATGATCCTTGTGGGGCCCTTTCAACTCAGAATGTTCTGTGATTCTGTGATCTTTGATCAGTAAAGTCATTGATGTTACTTAAGCAGTTCAAAATATCAGATCAGGGAATATAAGTCTCTGTAGGGTTAATCTGTATTGGGTAAGTAATGCAATATTGCTTCTATATGAATTTAATCTGTCGAACAGTAAACGCACCAGCAAGAATTCATACGGCTACTGACCTGATTTATTCCTTATTAAATATTAATTACAGTTTCTTCACCATGTCCTACTGAAGTTGTGCAGCTGTGTGAGAGATATATACATATTTATCTTTAACTCAATGCTGGGTACTCATCCGAAGAACACACAGCACTGATGGACACACCGGTTATTTCCCATTCAAAACATCTGAATAAAAGCAAATTGGAGGTACTCTACAGATCTATCTGCTACTTAGTTTACTCCCACCCAAAAGAGATTTTTCTGGGTTTGGAGAGTGCCTCCCTCTCCTCTCTTTGCAGGTTCTAGTCCCCACTTTGCAGTGATGTCACTTTTCCGTGGCTGAATTTTCAAGAGAATTAGGCTTGCAATGAGCAGGGTGCTGTGCACCTTCCTCAGCTGCTTCCAGGATATTGTCAGTTCTTAATTACCTGTGAGGGGATTACCCAGGGCATGGATTAACTCTGCAGTGGCTACAAACCACTGAGGCCAGACCTGCCCGAGCTGGCTCAGGTCTGCAGTCGGCAGGACTGTGCTGGCTCTGCGCTGCAAGTGCTTGCGGGTCTGAGCTCCCCTGGGATGTCCAGCCACTACGAAGGTTAAGATTTAGCCTTGTTTGGTTTCTTGCTTGTGTGCTACCTTGCAGAATAAGGATAGAACTGCAAATCATTTTCATGGCATTGAATTAATGGTATTGAAATCCAGTTAAACTCAACTTATTAATATAAAACCTGCTTGAAGGAAAATGAAGCCCTGAACTAATTATTTAAGACTTGATTCTTTCTGTTTCAAAACAGCTGGCTTTTTTTCTCATGAACCTAACATACTCATCTCCCTGTTTACCAGCACTTTCCCAGTGTCTGCAGTGTTGTTGCACTGGTGTGATGGATAAGAAGCGAAACAGCTCCTTTCTGATTTAATTGGTGTTCCCAACTCTGCCTGAGCCACTGTTTCTTCGGAATCTGTTGCTTTCTCTGAGTAAACTATGCTATTGCCAGTGTTTACTGAAGGGATTTGTTGACTGGGAATTGCAGCTATTTCTTACACATTGATTGCCACTCTTGCCACTCACTGTTTTCAACTATGTTTTGTTTTCTGAACAGTTCATTACCCTGGCCAAGGCTTTCGTTTCTCTCAAGTGCAGCTCACAAGTCTGCTGTGTGGTTCTTATTTGTTCCATCTGTTAGTTGTTTGCTGTGTTGTTTGGTAAACCTGTTATTCAATTACTTTCTGCAGCACTATAGAAGAGTCAACCATGACAGCTCCAGTTGTCCCATGTCCAAAGCTGAATGGTCATAGACCAGTGGACAATACACTGACCTCCATTCTACATCCAGAAATGGTCCCTTCTGAGCAGCCTTGGAGACTTCCACGGGTGTTCCTGATGGGACAATCAAAGAATCATAGATCATTAAGATTAGAAAAGACCTCCAAGATCATCAAATCCATCCTATCAGGCTAGATAAGGGAGAAGCCGTGGCAGGCACATGCTTTGCTTTATACTGGGTCATGTGGGCTTTGATATGGAGATGGAAGTTTCTTGTTGTTCGTAAATTATCAAAACTCTCATGGATGTTTGCATATACTTTCCATCTGCTGATGCATTGTGCTCCTGCACTGCTGGAGTACTCCAGCCTCAGCTGCAGAACTCCTGGGAAACAAGGGGTCAACCTGAATATCTTGTGAGCCTAGCTGAGCAACCATGGTGGTGGCAAAGCATGAACAGCACAGTGCATGAAGCTATAAAAGTGTCAGTTCAGCAACAGCAATGCAAAGCACTTCAGTCAGGCCAGAGCCCTGGTATTAGTCTTTGAAACAGAATCCCCGTCTTCCTTGCAGAGTTAATACAACACAGTGTAAGAACTGTCCTGCTAGGAGGGCAGCTGCATTAGATGCTGCAATTGTTTTTATTTTTTCCTAAAGTTTGACTCTATAAAAGGAGTGAATCAACACATCTCAAAGTCTGAGAAATCTTAGGGAATTTGTTTTCAGCAAGGCTTGTGTGTTTGGAACCCTCTTTTCAGAGCACCATTTCTTTGGTGACATTTAGTTTTCTAAGTATACTTCAGAGTGAAATATGGGCTTTTCCAGGAAGAAACGCTTTGAAAACTATGTTTTAGCCTGATATATTTCGTTGTAACATCCTTTACCTGGGATAAGACACAACAGCAGCCCTTCCAAGTCAGAAGCTGCCTCTCATTTCTTAGAAAACAGACATTATGGTAACATAACCTCTGGTTTATTCTTGGGAGGAAGTAGCTGGTAGAGGTTTAAAGTACTGCAAGAACCATTCAAGCACATGATTTAAGTCAGGCTGTCCTTCTGACAAGATGAAACATACCAGGAAATGGGTTTTACTTGCTCTTTAAGTAGATAATTTTGGAGGAAGTTTGGACTGTGAAATGAGGGAATCTGACAGGAGCAGCAGTTGAGATGTGACAAAGACAGACAAACATAATAAAAAATATGCTCACTAGGCATTCAGGAATAATTCTTTACTTAGAGGGTAAGAATTACATTTTCAGATAATATCCTTTGAATGCTGATTTTTGTTTTATGTTATTGTCTGACAGTTTCATAAAAACTTCCTTACCTTCTCCCCTTTTTCCTAATCCTTTGAGCCACAGGGGAGGAAAAAGGGTGCCAACACTTGAATTCAAATAATAAAGGATGAATCTGGAGCAAATACTACCCATGCTTGTCCTTGTTATTGACTCCTTGCTTTCGCTTTAGCAAGTTTCCCAGGGCCATATACAATACAGTATCCAAAAGATTAGAGAACTATCCAGAGCACCCAGAATGCTGCGTGGAGAGTGGTCTGTCTTCCCTGTGCTCAGCATGCAGCTGTCCAGAGCAAGACAGCAGGAGATGCTGACAACAGGGATCTTAAAATCTTTGTTATCCACTCCTTAATTCAGAGCTGCAGAGAGATGTCCCTGCTTCCCCTGAATCTAGCCTTCAGCTACTCCTTGAAAGTGGTACAACCCCTTCCTGACCTCACATTGTGTTCAGCCAGGTGACATCTGTCTGGTTTCTCCATTTTGATTTTACTTCGGCTCCCTCCCAAGTGCAGAAATAGGGTTTTAAGACATGAGGGAGAATGAAGAGAAAGGACTTTCACCCAGGGGTACAGAGTGGAAGGATATTTATTCCTACACAGGTCAGGATTAAGCCCACCTTTATCTCATAGGTGATAAATATCTGTATAACTTGTTCTTTAAAAAGTCTGCAGGAGGAGCTCTTCAGATTTTGTGAGGTATTTCTGCTGTCCTTCTTTATTAGTATCCTTTAACACTCTAATGTGAACCATTTGTTCTGCAAATTTCTCTTTCTCCATAGGCCTCTTCCATAACCTTGTATGTGCTGGGAGACCACTGATATATCCCTCCCCACGACAGCAGTTCCTAAACAAAAGAAAGCCAGTTTTCCCACAGGCCATTTTTAAACTTGCTATCTTTTCTGTTTATCTCTGGACTCTCTCCAATCTTTCTACATCTTAGTGGGATGCTCAATATTAGACACAATATTCCAGCTGAGGTTTCACCACCAAGATAAAGGAGAATAATCCTAATTATCTCCTGTGTCTCCCATATGTCAATTCAGTCAGGAATGTGATGTGCCCTCTGCAATAGCAGCATACTGTTGAGTCCTATTTAGTGCTCAGCTCTCACCCTGACTTCTTCCCTGCAGCATCGCTGCTTTGCCAGTTATTCCCCATTTTGCATTGGAATTCTCCTTTCTAAGCAGAACACTTATTTATTGATTTTGTTTTTATCAGAGAAGCTCCTCAATGTGCCAAGATAATTTTTTTTTTGTCAACCTGCCCTCTGGGGTCTCAGCAACACCTCTCAGCTTGGCTTTATCAGCAAATTTCGCGGTCTTTTCCTATAATATCTTCCAAGGTATTAAAAACAATATTGAATGAGCCACATTCATGAAAGACCCTCACAGGACCCCTTGTAATGCTCTCTGAGTTTGATAGCAAGCTCCAATTAACAGTTGAAATGCTGGAATTACTGGAATCCAAGTTGTGTGTAAACTACACTTCCTCCTTGTGGATAGGGTTCATTAAGGGGAAAGGTTTAATGACTGGACACCACTTAATAACTTCACCCTGGCAAGGGCCACTTCCTATATACAGAGGGGGAGACAAAGAGGTTGGGGTTTTTTTGTATCTCCTGATCTGTCACTGGGGAGAAACAAGTTATATGTTCTCATACAAGGCAAAAGATGATAAATTATCCCTCTTTAATAGAGGGGCAAGGCAACATGGAAATTCTTGTCCTGCTGTCTGTCCTCAAAGCAGCTAAGATAGTCTGCCTAAACAAAATTTGAATGTTTGACCTTCTTGGGGCAGGCAAAATAGCACCTGGTGTGTGAATAAATATGTTTGCAATGAAGAACACACATTTTAGAAATATTCCGTCCCATCTTCCTCTAAACTGTTTAGAGGATGTTAAATGAGACTGTGTGAAAGCCTCAGTGAAGTAACCTGCATTCCCTTCTACCTCTGCTTTCTTGTCCAACATTTCTGCTACCTTGTCAAGGAGGAAATTTGATTGATCTGAAATCATACATTCTTTGTAAATCCCTGTTGGCCTTTTCCTATCAACTGGTTTTTACCATGGTGCATATGGATTGTTCAGTGACTCCTTTTAGAGTCAGTCTAGGGGTAAAGGTGAGGCTCACTGATCCCATGGTTTTGGGTTCCCCTTTCTTTATGTGCTCTCCCTTCCCTGTTTCAGTACTCCAGCCTCTCTTGTGTCTTCCTCCAGTCCTCTGAGGTAATTAAAAATGGTTCACAGATAATTTATGGTGAACTTCAAAATCCTTTGGTGAATTCCATTATACCTTATAATTTGAATAGCTGTATCTTATCTACATGGTCTTTAACTTATTATTTGAGCATGTCCTCTTACCCTGTTGTTAAAATTAATTGCCCTAAGTAGCTCTTCATAATTTTTCAGTGTAGTCTGCAGAAAAGAGAGTATTGAACTCTTCAGTCTACTTTGGATCATGTACTATTTATTCTCCTTCCCTGTTAAGTAATGGACCAGTAATTTCCTATGGTTTTTCCGACTTTTAATGTATTTTTAAGACTTTTTCATGTTACTCTCTATGCTCCTCTCAATCTGAAACCCATTTTATCCCAAACCCTCCCTGAGGTTTTTACTCCTTGTCCTTAATGATGCACTTTTTTGCCTTTTGTGTAATTTTTTTTTAGTTTATTTTCAGGCCCTTAAAACACTCATGATGCAGTCATAATGGCTTCTCACTGTGCTCTCTGTCCTTCCCCTGTATCAAGATAGGCTGCTATTGTGCCTTTAATACACTCTCTTGATATAACCGCCAGCTCTTCTGCCCTCCTTTATCCCTTATACCTTCCCAAGAGACCCTACAAATGAGTTTCCTGAAATTTGTTATAATTTTTTTTTTTTTTGGGGGGGGGAGGAAGTCCATTATTCTTATTTTGCTTTCTCTGAATTCTTATTTTTTTTCTTAGAATAACAATTCTCAGCCCTTTCGTCTATCATCTCTCCTTTTATCAGTTCCTCTCTATTAGACAGAACCAAACTTCAAACACTTTGTCTCCTTATAATTTCCTCTACTGTTTGGTAAGTTCCTGATTCATTTCAAGGACTTTATAGATAGTTTGAACCCACCATGCTCTGCCAGCAAATATCAGGGCATTTGATATTCCTTATTCTCCTTCAGGTGTTTATCGTCTATGAAAGACGCATCTTTTCTCATTATTCCTTCTCATCCTCATGTGGAGACAGAAGCAAACCCACATCACTTTTGAACTTCATGAGAAATGCACATGCTCCTGGTATAAAATACAACATCCTCTTTCCATTCTTTTTTTGCATAACATGCTGTCTGCTCTATAGACATATTCCAGCTTTCTTGTTTGTCTCACTTAAGGAGGGCTAAAACAGGTCTTTCTTGAGCTAACACCTCATGCATGGATATATTTGAGGTTCCAGGGCTGGAGTTTAGATACCAAAGGGTTTTACTGCATCAGATGGTGGCCCTTTCAGCTCAATAACTTGCATCTGTCCACTAATGGAAGATGCCTAATGAAAAAATATACAAATAAATCAGGAATATGCTGACATTGCCTGTGGTCTTCTTTTCCACCTGCAGGCAGATTCCAGCTTGGGGTTTTCACATGCTACAGGTTGTATCTCTGCTTTGAGTTTAACAGGCCCTGATAATCTTCTCTTCCATGCAGTGTCTAATTGCTTTTTGAACCTATTGATAATTTCCAGAGCATCTTATTGTGATGAATTCCATGATTTAATTATACACTGCATGAACAAGTACTTCTTTGTGTAAATCTTCTGGCTGATCATTTCATCTGGTGCTCACTAGTTTTCGTGTAATGACTACATGCTGTGGAAAATTATGTTACAGCATCTCCTCTTCTCTTCCTTTTCAAGGCTAAAGACTGTCATGGCTCAGAGCTGTTCTTTACCTTGGATCATCCCTCTTGTCCTTCTCTTTAGTCATTCAAGTTCTTTTCTACCTTTTTTAGATGGGAAAACCAGAAGTGCACACAATGCACTGGGAATACAAGTAGCATACACTGGACTGGAAGGAAATATTCTGTCTTATTCTCTATTCTTTTATTAATAGTCCCTAACACCATTTGACTACGAGCCTACTGCTCACATTGTGTTGACATTTCCCTGGAGCTGTATGCATTGAAACAACACCTCTTTCTGGAGGTATGTTTGAAAAGTTAAGAGTCCACTGTCATGTGGGTACAGCCAATTTTTTGGCGGTTTCTTTTTCTAGCCCCACAATGCCATTCTCTGTATTGATTGGCACAGAATTTCATTTGCCAGTTTCTCTCCCAGCATCCGAAGATCATTCTGCAGTGTTTTGCAATTTTTATGACAGCACGTAATATCATATCTGCAGTAAAGTTTGTTGTCCTATTGCTCAAGGTTTTTTGCCTCTAGTCAGCTGTTGTCTCTATTGATTATGCAGTTTTGTGTCTATTGATTATGTGATTATTCTGGAACCTCTCATCTACTGACTTTTTTATTTTTATTTATTTTTTTAAAAATCAAACAGTCTAAAAAAATTGATTTGGAACAAAGGCTATTTGTAGGCACTGTAGACCTACAATCAAAATCCTCAAAATGTTTTTCAGGATGCCCTCAAATAATCACAATGAAGTAGAACAGTTTGATTTTGTACCTGGCTGCTCAAGAGCAGCTCAAATCTGGTACATTATTATTTAAGTAATCTGGAGTCTCATATAGCTCTGACTTCCATAAGTTCCAGTTAGTGATGAAAGGGTGTTTTTTCCTTTAAAAGTTCATATATTAAGTGTTAAGGACGCAGACAACAAGGAATTATTATCTTTGCTTTGAGGAACTGTGGCATTTTTTGCAGCTGTAATTGCAAGCAAGTGTTTAGTAAGCGGGAGGCACTACAGAGCAAGTCCCTTTATCCATCACATTACCCTAATAATTAAACTGTCAGCCTGGGAAGTCAGGCTTTAATATGAAAAAAAAAAAAAATAAAAAACCCAATCAAGTAGTGGTAAAAAATTGTTACTATTCCACCAGTTAAGCCTATAATTTTTTTTCTCTTAATCATTATGTTTGCATAAGGCATTTCTCAGAACACAGATTTTTACATGTTTTTTGTGGTAATACTTTTTATATGTTTTAAAATAACAAGGAGTTATTTAACCACTCTCTATTGTTTCTGTGACTCTGAGAAACAATTATCCAAAGAATCATAGACAATTTTTTTAACTGTGGTTTATTTCCAAAATGAACTCCAGGTGTGTTTTCTAGAATCTCCAGGCACCTTTTTCCACCTGATGATCAGCTTCTCCTGAACTCTCCTGTGGGTTCATTCTGCAGGGTGCTAGATTAGATCTCTGTTAAAGGGAGAAGTCACCCTGCTGCTCTGATCCTGTTGTGGTGGGACGTGAACATCTGTCCTCTGCACTTTTTTCTCTAAATGTTGGATTTTGCATTATCTTTCTCCTGCTTTCTGCTTCCCAGCTTGTGGTTCAGACAGCAACATACTTGTCTATAATGAAATGGGTGGCACTGGACCAGAGACACAGAGTCTTATTAGAAGATTATGAAAAATGCAACAGTGAAATGAGGTATTTGAACATGACAGGTGGCTCTGCACTGATTCAGAGGCATCATTCCTCCTAAAGATAGTTTTCTTCTCCCTCTCTCACCTTCACTTTCAGGATCTGTCCTGGTAAATGCTACCTCACTGTAAGGACGGACTTTGAGATAAGAATAGTTTTCCTCTGGGAAAGGGACAAACGCCCCATTGACCTTTTTCTCTGATCAGAAGGGACACCGGGCACCATCATTCCTAGCCAAAAGCTATTTAATCCAGAAGCCTCAATGGTCTGTCTGATCAAGATGAAACCACTGGCCACAGAAGGCTGAATGGCATTTGTGAATTCACATCTAAAGAAAAAGAACAAAAGTCAAAATTATCATCTACCTTTGGAATAGTCATGAAGAAGATAATAACATCTGCTTCTATATTTTGACCTATATTTTTCTACACTTAGAATAATAGAGGAATACAGCACGCACCACACTATGTGAGTAGCTGGAAAAGACTGATTTCTTTATGTTAGCACTTTCTATAATGACTCCCTGTGGTATATGACATTGTGGCTGTCATCGCCTTTGTCCTCTTCTAACTGGGACCAGACAGAGAGAAGTACAAGGCTTTAGTATCCCATTACCAATTTCCTGAGCAACAGAATGCCAAGTTCCAATTTGTGTTCTAATTTTAACTACAGTATAGATTTTTAAATAAGTTTCAAGCTTCCTATTAACATGATCTGTCTGCTCCTTTGGTGCTCTCTCATCCCATTCCGATCGACCCATGAATGGGCTCCCTGTATTATTCATTGTACACTAAATTAAGCTTTTAGTGTTAAAGGCTTTCAAGTGTAGCATTCTTTCCATAGAACTCAAGACTTGTGTCAACACACAAAGAAAAAGCACTTAATAGATTTAAAATATCTAATATCTACCCTTTTATACAGCTGTTATTAAGACTCAGGAGCATTTGTTATTCTGGTAATATTACTTATTGTCCTGATATTAATTTCATTACTCAGGGAGTGTGCACTATAGAGTTCCAAAGTGTATTTGCATCATAGGAACTTTAATTAGTCTTGAGTTTTTTCTAAGAAAGGGTTAGGCAAATAAAAATCATTGTGGTTAGTCATGGCTTTGTACACCTCCAGAAATTAGGAAATTTGTTTTCATCACCTGTGAGAAAGATGAATAATAGCAGAGAAAACACAAAAATAATAAACCACAAAATAAGCAAAAATGAAATGCAGCATTTGATGGTACATTGTTGGGGTTTGTTATGGTTTTTGAACTTAGATTTTGTCAGGAAACATTTGAATAGGTATATAATAGCTTCTTAGCTGCATTTCTCTGCATTACTCACTGAGGGACTCCACAGGGGTCACCCACAGATGTGTAACCCCTGCATCACTCTGACAAGCAAGAAACAGAATTATCTTGACTATATGGTTACTAACCACTCAGGTAACACTTCGTGAAGATGACTGAAAGGGTTACTTCTCTTAAAGTTGTTTCAAGCCTGTGCAGAGATGTGGCTCTAGTGCTAACATATTCTTTCCATCCCCTTCAGTGTCAAAAATGCACCCCTGTGCTCCCAAGATGCACTGTACTGTCCTTTCACCTTTACCACCAGTTATGGCACACGTATTAAACTGAATCACTGAAACCAAAACCTTTAAAACATTGATAATTTTACAGAGGTAGGTTATTACAGTGATTTGGGTTAAACATACTACCCTACTCCCCTTGCCCAAAGAACCAATTTCCAGCAAAGCCTCACAAACCATTTTAGAAGTTTGGCAGAATCTGTGGAGTCAAAAACTGTTGTGGGGAAGAAAAGTCCAGCAGGGCTCAAAAGGGGGCTGGGAAGATGTGTAATTCTACGCTGTGAGAAAGACACATTAATGGAACAACACCCTCACCCCATGAGTGAAATTTTCTTCACAAACACAGCGTGCAAGGGTTATGGGCATTTGAGGGGCTTGGTGCATTTTCAAAGAAAGCTGAGATACAAAAAAGCAGCTTGCAGAGCAAATGATCACAAGCCACTATCTCAAAACTTCAGTCTGCTATTTAATCCAAAAACTAAACCTTCCTGGGTTTTCTGCCAAGCCACTTCACTTCTGTTAGTCAAGGCATAAACTCCTACTGTACAAATAATGGTCAGGCAATGTCTTATTTAATTTACCTTGTTGTAAATGCCAAGGAATCAGGAAGAAATAAAGCTGCTGCATGTCATAGGGGACCAGTGCATGGGAAAGGCAGAGCTAGCATTTAGACTCAAAGTATGAATGAGTAGAAGTTAACTCTTTTCCTCATCTCAGCTCCTAATGTGAGGTTCTATTTTGTGAAAGGACCGTATTAAAAAAAGTCTATTAAGCGTGTCTGTGTCTTGTGGTTAAAGGACACAAATCTTCAGGTTTCTGTCTGAGTGCCACAGCTTCTGTGTCTCACCAGACACTTTTGTTGTGGATTTGTTTTTTTTTCAGAAAGGCACGTACAAAGCTCATTCTTTTCAGAGATGGAGTTTGTAACAGAGACAAACATGTCAGGATTTGCCTCTTCCCAGAAAATTCAAATCCCTTTCATTTTTTCCTAGTCAATAGCCCCAGTAAGATATTTAAAGGTTGTTAAGCAAAACCAAATAAAACATGAAGAATGAAAACGTTAGGGGGTTTAATGACTGCATTGTTTGGGAGCCAGTAGCGAGACTCCAGGAGCTTCAAGAGATGGCCTAAGAGAGGAGGTGGGTGTAACACATTCTGTAGCACTTGGTAATGTCTTCTGAGCCTCTTGGCTCCAGGGGAGAGAATGTTAGAAAAAGAAAAAAGAAAGAAAACACAACCAAACCCCAAAATAAAACTCAGAAATAATCCTGACCAAGGGAAGAAGTGATTTCATCTCTATTGCTGTTGAGCAGCCCCTCCCTGCTTGTCCCCATCTTCACTCCTATACCAAGGTGAAAACAAGAAATCCATAAGCCAGGAGTAGTGTCAGCGTGGAACATCTTCCAGGCTGCCTTTGTCTGCTTGCTAATAATGAAAATCTATTTATAGCTCAGTGCAGAGCAGGGAGAATGTGCTGTGGGTGACAACGTGATACGGATTTCACAGTCCATCAGTTTGGATTTCAAGTTTGCAGTCATCTCTCGGACTAATTGAGAAGTCAGACACTGTTTTGGGATGTTACAGGCAATGCAAAACAGGGCGCTTGGTGCTTGTTTAGCGAGCATTTGGGGTCAGGCTGGCTGGGGCAACGTCAGAGCACTCTGAGATCAGCCCGGCTCTGCACAGTGGCCTTAGAAAACCCATCTCATGGAGAGAGGTTTTGCATGCTGAGCATCACTGTGCTCGTGGGCTTAATATCTGTCATAGCCCATCACTCGATGGTAATAACTAGTAGAAATCCCAGATTAGACTGCAGCGTGGCCCTGGGACCAGGCACTGCAGACACAGTGAGGGCATGGTTGCACCCCTGCAGCAGAACCTCCCAACTAGCTCTCTTCCTTCTGCCCCTCCTGAACCTCAACATTTTGGTCACCAGTGCCCTGTCCCCCCAGCTGTTTCTGGGGTTTCACAGTGAAAGTATACCAAAAGCCATGCAATAGCAAAAGGAAAAGGGGAGGAGATGTTTTTGGTACAGCCCAGCTTCATCATTCCCTTTTTGCTGTGCTGCACAGGTGAAGGCTGGCACCAGGACAAACATGGGGAAGTACTGGGAGAGAGGTGCAGTTGCCCTCAGGGAGGAAAGGGTCTCATCACATCTGCAGCTTCATTGCTGTGCAGGTGCTACAAATCTGATTGATTGTACCGAGAGCAGCGCAATGGGGGCCAAATTAATAGGGAAGGAGATACTCAGGTTGGTTACTTAATGATCTTGAATAGCTCCCAAACTGCTGGGAGCAAGCTGCTGTCTGTTAGTGGTGCTGGGACTTGGGTCCTTTTTCTGTTTCTTCTTACTACAAATCCGGTCCTTTGGGCTTAATTCAGTTCATTTGCCTCTTTCTGGACATGTTAGCATTCAGTGTTGTTAGACAAGTGTCTTGATGAAGCACTCCTGGATGTTGCCTGGCCTTTTCCCACTGCCATTTCAGCTGGTAACCCTTGTCCTCGAGGGTGAAAAGCCTACGTTTAGAGCTCCAGCCCCATACCACGAGGAATTGGGAATCCATACTAGGGGCTATTTCATCGAAATCATTTTCATAGAGAAGGTGCTAAGAAGTATAAGCTTAAGTGCCTTTGCCTATACTCAGGCACTGCATATACCACTCAACTCTGGCAGCTCTGAGATATGGGGTCTGACGAGACCCTTTGAGGGTAAGAAGGACAGGCACACTCCTGGCAGCTGCATGATGAATGGTGGAATGGCTATGGCGGAATGGCAACTTTATTTAGATGGTTCTGGCTTATATAAGGGTGGCACAGAACCTTCTAGAAAGGGGGTTGAACCTCGGAGGAGCATGCAAATCCTCTCACAGAAAAGAAAAGAACAGGGGAGGATCACAACCATATGGGGTAAACGAGAGTGGAGATAACCATATACAAGAAAAGCTCCACTGTGACAGAATCTGTCCAATCAGGGAGCAGGGATAACACGAAGGAGAAAACCAAACTCCATTTTGTACAGCATGCAACAATGCTATTTAACTTTACAACTGTGAATTCATAAACTGGGAAACCTGTAACAACC
Organism: Anabacerthia variegaticeps; assembly: GCA_035583185.1. NCBI lineage: Eukaryota > Metazoa > Chordata > Aves > Passeriformes > Furnariidae > Anabacerthia > Anabacerthia variegaticeps. The sequence goes on along the minus strand of JAWWEW010000078.1, from coordinate 146,203,615 downwards.
CAATATATGGCAATAAACTTTCTCTTGTGCAGGATAGCTCGTTCTTGTAGCTCTCCTTGACTCCTCGGTCTCATCAAGTCATTTCGTGGTCTCTCTTCCATTTAGTGTAATTTCATACTCCTGCGGGGTCTATGAATTGAATGCAGTGCCTAATTTTAAGCCCACGGGTTTCAGAGTTTTAGTATTTGCTTTTCAGGTTTTTCCCTCTTGCGTGTCAGTCTGATGTTATTTTAGGCAGCCCATATGCTGTCTTGGGGCAGGGAGACAGACTACATGACCTTCTGCATTTTGCCCCTTCTTTCTGTCTAGAACGTCAATGATAAGTCTCAGTAGTTTCACATAAGAAGAATCTGTCTAAAGCACTGCAAGTGCTAGACTTTTATTTAAGAGTCACTTGGAAATGCAAGGTAGCACTAGCTCAATTAACTATTTATGACTGCAGCAGTGGCTGGTCTTACTTCATGGTCATCTCTTGAGGAATCTCGGGGTCCTGAACTGGGATTCAAAACTCAAACATACCAGTAGGCACCTGGGTCAGCATTCACAAGCGTGTTGACATACTAGATTTCATTATCCCAGTGGATAATCAGGTGCCTATAGCTCTTTATAGGTCAGCCCACTAATGACTGCACAGTTTGGAAGCTACTTATTGATCAAGGGCTGATATTCATCTTGAGGTGACCACTCATCCCACTTTCCACTGCCAGATTCCTGACCACCTGAGAAGCCTTAGCATACATAGTCTATGGGATCAGATGAGATATCTCCCCAAGTCCTGAAGGAATTGGCTGATTTGGTTGCCAAGCAGGTCTCCGAGACTGACCTGTCAGTCTCACTTTGTGCCTGGACAGATCATGGAACAGATGTTCTAGAAACTGTGCAAAGGCACATGGAGGACAGGGAGGTGATTTGGGACACCAGGATGGATTTACCGAGGGCAAGTCCTGTCTGACCAACTGAGGGGCCTTCTATGATGGAATGACTCTATCAGTGAACAAGGGAAGAGGTATGGATGTCACCTATCTGGACTTCTGTAAGGACTTTGACATGGTCCCCCTCAATATCCTTCTCTCAGAATGGGAGAGATATGGTTTTGATGGATATACTGTTTAGTACATGAGGAATTGATCAGCTGGGCTGAGGCAAACACTGATATAAATGCAGGCTGGGGTATGAATGGATTGAGAGCAGCCCTGAGGCCCCACATCAGTACTCACCCAGCTCTAGGGGACTCAGTGCAGGAAGGACATGAACATGCTGGAGCAGGTCCAGAGGAGGGCCACACAAAAATTATGAGAGCTTTGGAACACCTCTCCTATGAGGACAGGCTGAGAGAACCAGAATTGGTCGGCCTGCAGGAGAGAAAGGTCTGAGGAGGTGTTATTATGGCCTTTCAGTACTTAAAGGGAGCTTATGAGAAAGATGAGGATGAACTTTTTAGTAGAGTGTGTTGCATTAGGACCAAGGGTAATGTCTTTAAAATGGATAGGTTTAGACTAGGTGTTAGGAAGAAATCCTTTACTGTAAGAGTGATGAAACACTGGCACCGGTTGCCCAGAGAGATTGCAAATGCCCCGTCCCTGGAAACATTCAAGGTCAGGTTGGATGGCAATCTGGTTGACAATGTCCCTGCTCATTGCAAGGAGTTGGACTACATGACCTTTAAAGGTCCCTTCCAACCTAAACCGTTCTATGATTCTATGATCCTGTGTTCAGTTTTCACTTTGATGAAAGGAATAATATCTGTGTCAGAGCAAAATCAGGCATTTTGAGGCACTTTGCATGAGATAAATGACATTGCAAGACAAAGCAATGAGGAAAGGCAACAGTGAATTTTATCTTTTGAGTTTTATTTTAAAACTGTAGAGAGACTTTGAACTCAGAGAATACAAACTCCAGCATCCACTGAGTTTTAATGCAGCTGAATTTAGAGTCCCTATTGCCATTTTCAACTTTTACCTCATTCCCCCCTCTATCTTTTCAGCTAAGTTCAGACCTTTTCCGTTGAAAAGTCTGTAATACAGTCTACTTGACATAGTCCCAATATGTGACAATAAAATATTAGCTATTGGCTGTGAGAAAAGCAAGCAATTTGTGGCTTAGCCTCTTGACATTCCCAGCTCTTTCCTATTGCTCAAACACACCCACACATATTTATTTTTCAGCCTTAGGAGACACATCACTACAGCCACAAGTTACCACACAGTCACCATGAGTTTCTAAAATCAGTTAACTGATGAAGCCTCCACACCTTGAATCATGTTTGATGACAAAAACAATGACTTGTATCTGATAAGCAGAAAGTTCTGGATTATCCTGTATCCTTGCTGTCAATGGCTTGCCATAAAGACATTAAGAAAGGAGAAAAGATATCTAATTTAGTCAGCGAAGCTAAAAATACACTCTTAGAAAATGTAAGAACCAAATTCCCAAATTGTTACATGTTTTGATAAGAAGCAGTCTGAGCACAACCCATTGTCCCTTGTCAAAAGCAATTTGCTTCTTCCCTTTGTTAAGTAGCCTTTGGCTTCTGCTTTTGCACTGGGCAAAGTGCAATGCAGATCACCTGGTGACGACTGTACCATTCCCTTTCTATTGAAGAATAAAAGAGCCTGCTGCTAAGTGAAAAGTACAGCAGCTTCAGGTTTACCAGTTTTATCAGTTGTAAAATCTGCAGCTGTGAGGAACAAGCTGTATGGCTTATTTCAGGACCAGAAGATGTTGCGATCTCCCCCAAGCCCTTGACACTAAAAGTCGAATTTTGTCTATGCTGGGTACAAGATTCAGCATTGTCATTGACTCCACTCTTCTCCGTAGTAACAACTGTTACTTGATCAAAGTAACTTGGTCTTGTTCTAAGACTGATTTGATATTCATAACTCTCCATGGATAAACTCCCATAAAAACAACTGTTTGAGTGCAGCTTATGGTGATAATCAGTCCTGATTTCTTTGTTCAAGCCTTGAACCTCCAGCTTGTTACACTTTCCCAAACAGCACTCTGTGTCCCTTCTTTAGAAGGACGTCTCCAGAGAGTCTTCAGAGACCACCAGTACCATCTGCATGTTTTACATGTAGATACTTATAAACACAGTCCTCTTGCACATTTTGATTATAGTTAACAGGCTGTCACTGGGAGAATCAGTTAGATATGATAAAAGTTTTGGGAGCCACATCAGTAGGGCACTATGGTAAAATGTTCAGCTCCTTAGGTGCAGAGACTGTCAGCATGCGTCCACTGTCTCCATTTTTAGAGTTACTGCGAGCTCTGCGAGCTCAGACACCATGAGACACCCCAGAGTTCAAGAAAGAATTTATGGCTGTGGGTACCATAAGAAGTTGTTTCCCAGCCAAAGCTATTGGTGTTGGCACACGAACTGGGGAAAACAGAGGTGAGGGTAGTGATTTTTTGACTTTGCCAATTTATTTCTTCCTCTGTGTGTCTTAGAGGTTGTAGATGGCTTGCTCTACAAGGCACAGATGGCTTGCCTGCTTCATATTGAGGGTTTCTCTTGTTATAGGTAAACTCCTACTCCTAGGAGATGTGTCATGGGGAGGCAGGGGCACACTTGTGGGTATGAAAACAAAAGGCAATGACTTCTGATCATGTGTTTGGTAAGATTTTTGAAAGCTGTGTGTTGCACAGTTGTGTGGAAATAGTGATTTGATGTACTGGGAGACTGTGTTGGCTCAACCTGATCAAGGATAAAACAACTTCTTTGATCCACTCAAGGTCTTGTTTTTCATTGTATTTTCCAAATCTGGCAGTGGTGAGGGGTGAAGGGGAGGGAAGTGAGGGGGAGCCTGAGATAGCTGGCATTATCAACATATCCAAGCTTTGACAGACTCTGGTGGAATAACTTAATTAACTAATGGCTTGTATAGAGCTGTAATGGGATCCAAAAACAGAAAGCTTTTAAGCAAAACTTAAAGCCAACAGCATCAATAATGGTGAGCTGAGGGCACTTACTCCCTTTGTTTCTTCCTGTAAGATTGGTGGCACAGCCCCTCACCTACTCTCTATCCCTAAAGGTGTTTCTCCATCTAGTGTCCCTGGGCAACAATTACAGCCAGTTTGATCCCAGTGTCACCCTTCTGCTCCCAGATGGCTCAGAGGTTTCCTCATAAACACTCAGAAACACTAAGCAGAGAGAAAGAAGACGGATTCTGGATGTTCCTTAGAGCTGTCCTGGGCTGCAGCCACCTCTGGGAGAGGTTCCAGTCACTGGCTGCTCCTCTGGCATTTGGGGGTGATTTGCTTTGTCTTGTTATCAATAGAGCACATGTAAATTTTGATCTTCCACTTTTCGTCACCCCTTTGAAACTCCTGCTCTCTCAAGTCTGACTATTTGGAGTTACTTTGCCAAGATGATGTGAAAGTCCGGGTTTCAGGCTGCTGGAACATCCCCTCGCCTCCATGTATATATTTTCAAAAAGGATTTAGTGTATGGAAACTGACTGCTGCTCTGCTGCTGCCCAGCAGAACCTGCAAACTTTCCACAGCATTGTCCCAGCCTGTGGTATGCATGTGTGCATGCACATAGCTGTGAAATCTAATCATGTGTTTTAGGCAATATCATGCCTAAACTAGCTAGGCTAGCAGAACTGTCATGTCACCTTCACTATTTGCCCTCTCTGCTGAGTTTTTTAATGTGAGTAATTGAACCACAGTCTTTATATGTACTGCTATTATTAATTTTTTGGATGAAGATGTTGCCTCTCTTCCAGGCACGGTATCCTTGAGGCCCTGAAGAATGCACATATGGTGGCACATTGCTCTGTTCCAGCAAGGTGGGTGGTTGGGCTGTTCTTGCTCTCCTCCCTAATTTCCTCTCACATCCAAACCTCTTTTCAAAAGATGAAAGTTCCAGGCTTCTTGTCACATTTCCCTCTCAGCACCAGCTTTTTTATGCGAGGTCAAATGCAGTTCATTCTGCAGCCTTGTGGGAACTTGCTGGGCATCAGCAACAGCAGAGGCAGAAAGTAAGCATGGACAGATGGCTCTTGGCCGAATCTCCTGCCTGTCAATGGCTGGCAACTCCTTAGAAATCTGTGGTGCTTCAGGGAGAACGGGCAGGGCACTGCCAGCTTCTACATTCAGTCTTGCTGGTTGTACCTGCCAGGGACAACATATGGTCCACAGAACTTTCAGACAGAGTTGGACAGGAGATGGCTGCAGGTCTCCCACTGCGACTCAAGGCATGTCTGGCTCTGCTGGCTGGCACCAGCTGAAATGCCACACAGCAAAGTGTCTTGGAGTGCTCCTAAGAGGGCATCCCATAGTCAACCAGAAAAGCAGTGAAGACATCAGGGAATCAAAAAGACTGAGGTTTTGTGCTATGTCCTACTTAACACCACTTTATCAAAGGCTTTTGGGAACCAGTCTACACATATTTCTAGCAGAAATGTGACATCTGAGGATTATGTACTTGCTCTGCCTATATCTGAGAGGAGGAAAGTCATAGTACAGAATGGTCAGGCCAGGATCATTTTCTTGCAGAATAACAGCTCACATCCTACTTTGAGCTAAGGATTCCTCTTGGGGGTCTGTCAGCTTTACACATCAAATCAGAAGACAGAACTCTCTGTTCCCTTAGGATTGCTAGATTGGTCCACAATACATGCATCCCAGCAATACAGCCATGCTTTGGAGCTCCTGAAGGAGATCCTTACCATAGGATATGTTAAGATACTCTCAACTGTGTTACAGAAACCTCATTTTAGATGTGTGAAGGTTTTGTTCTGTGATTTTAAGGGAATTAATACCCAAGGGTCTATCAGAGAGAGCAGTGAGTCCTGGCCTTCTGTCTGATTCATGGATGGACTCCCTTGCATGGCTTGGTGGGTGTTCTTGGAGTCTAAACTTCTGTCGATTTGGGTACAGGGCAAAAAAATATTTTCTTACTCCATGAAAATGACCTGACTCTGTACTCTTCCCACAGGAAGTGGAAACCTGAAAAATTTAGGGAATTTTGATTGCAGAGATGCATTGAACAGCTGATCACAAGACAGCAATGTCCATAACACAAGCATAGGGACAGATAGTCTACAAGGGAGTAGCAGACTCAGAGAACAGTTCTGCTGGGCTTGGTTCATATTGCACATAAGCAATCAATAGCTAGAGCAGAAATGCTTCATAATATGGGTAAGACTCTGTGTCAATCTAAAGTGTGTCTGTGGCTCTTAGGCACATACCTCAAACAGCATTTAATTGTTTAACATCAAGACCTTAGCACCAGATAACTCCAAAGTCTAAGGAGGATTGAGTTATGACCACGCTGTATTAGTACTTAATACTTCAGAGTTTACTCACATTCCTGTCTCCTGCTGCACTCACCACCTCTGTGTGGACTGGTTATCTCCACCAGAAACAAGGCGTGTAGTATCCTGGTATTCATCTCTCTAAAAGCCACTGGAAAGAGCCTAAGAGAATCTATACTTTCCTGGCTAGGAGGAACAGTGTTGTCAGCCGTATCACTTCAGTCCTGTAGTCCTGAATCTGCTTTATCATGTGAAGTGACTCTTTGCAAAATAGTTGACACTTCTGATTTCCTTCCCAATTTTTGCTTAGGTTAGACAGGGCACCTGTCTTTCTGTACTAAGATGCAGAACTTAGCACAGTATGATTCATATCTCAGGTGGATAAAGACAGTAGTTCAGCATAAAGAGGTGATGACAGTAATTGTCTGGATCAGAGTCACGGAGACCCTTTGTGATAGTCAATAAGACTTCCATATGCCCTCTGGTTGTCATTAGGCACACAGCTTTGAAAGCAGCAAGGAAGTTAGCAATTCTAGAAAACCTGAAAAATCATTAAAAGGGTTAGTACATAGTTAATCACAATTGCCCAATGAAAGGTGAAATGCTAGTTATTTCCCTCTAATTACACTAAAATCTTCAGAGGATTCAAATATTGGCATGACCTATAGTTTACCGAGACCCAGATGACACCCACGTACCACCTAATTAGCAATGACTTCCCACAGAAGGCATCTCTTTGAAGCATTACATTTGCCACATGCTTTTTCATATTAACACTGCAAAAATAACCTTCCCTACTTGCTACAATAGGGGATGAGTCAGGCACATCATTGCAGAGCATCCAAAACCTTCCCCAACAAGAATAATCCTTGTAACACTTGCTAATAAGTGAAAGCGGAGGGGGTCTGTTCTCACCTCTCTGTCAATGGGAGTTAAGTGTGCGTAGGGAGGAGAGAACACAATTAAAATGAATCATTTGCATTAGATACACATTATAATGAATACACACTAACCACCAGGGAATAATTACCTGGTTTTATTAGTAACCAGGTCATGTCTTTGGTCCATGGCCCTGCAGCCCTAAGCTATGACTTGCCTTGGTTTCCAAAAGGTAGCAATGCATCAGAGACATCCAAGTTGAGCACACAGCTGTTAGGGAGAGCAGGGCAGGCAATTAACCAGTAGTGTCAGACCTTTGTGTGTCCCTCAGCTCAATTGTTATTTTTTTCTGCCCTAGTAGGAGACAAGAAAAGTGGAACTTCAGAGGCACAGAGGTCATGCTTTGGATTCATTGCCTTATGGAGAAGCATCTTTTCCCATGTGACGCCAGCAGAAAGGAAGCAGGAATTTCACTTACTGTTCCAGCTGAACTTGTCAGCTCCCCAGGTTTTTCTGTTTTGTCTAGGATTTAGTCACCAATGAGCTGTGTGAATAAATCATTCTCAGTACAGCACTGAAATACAGGAACTCTTATGGATGCTTGGGAAATAGGATAAACAGGAGAAACTTGAAGTCACTCTGTATGGAAACATGTATTTGATGCAGGCATCAAATGCCTAGTTTAATGCACCTAGTTGCTGTTACCAGTAAAGCAAAATCTCTAGGTACATCAGATACTGCCTAGGGAATCTAGTAGGAGAGAGGAAAACTACAAGTGAAATAAGCTAATAGAAAGAGTTTGTCCTTATCTCCCTGAGCTGTCTCCCCAGATGTAGTTAGGACAGGTAATAAATAAAGTCACAAGGAGAAGGCATTTCACTTACACAGCTTTTGGCTTTCTAAAGCTGCAGTCTGACAGAGACCCTGTTTCTTGTTCTCTCTACCTGCTAATCCTGGTAGCAGTACAGGACATGATACAGCAGCCAGTGCGACTGGGATACTCTGTGCAAACATTTCCCTGCTGCGAAGGACCTTGGTGGGGTGAGGTGAAACACTGGCAGGAGTGGGGACTCACACTTGATTCTGAAAGATTGTTGTGCTGTAGCCTTATATAGAGTGGATTCATCTGCCTTAAATAAGATTATCACGGGTAAAACCCCACCAGAGGTGAATGAGAAGATTGAATGACAAAGTAGGTTGTAATTCAGTGTGGGAGCTATGCTTACATTCTCATGTAAAGAAACAATGCATGTGGAACTCATTCCAGGTTGAGAAGAAGGGAGAAAAAAGGTAATTCTCCTGGAGAATATTTTTAAGGTGCCACACATTAGTGTGTGCATTATTCTTCTAGTTTTGGCTGTATTTACTTGAATTTATCTCCATCCACTAGTCCTTGCATTTTTACCCTTCCAATTCTCTCCCACACTGCGCTGGGCAAAGCACTGAGCTTTGTCTTTGAGCTTTGTGCTTAGCTGCCCACTGAGGTTAAATCACAACATTCAATAACTTAAATGTCTGAGCTGTGGGAATCCTGGGCATCCCAGAGCCCATCGCTCAGTTCAGGTCACTAAAGACTGTGATCCTTCAAGTGATTTTTCATAGAATCATAGAATGGCTGAAATTGGGAAAGATCTCTTGAGATCTTCTGCAATTCCTATGCAGAAGCAGGGTCAAGTACATCAGGGTGCCCAGGACTGTGTCTGATTTGATTTTGAATATCTCTAGGGATGAAGACTCCACAAGATCTTTGTGCAACCTGTTCCCATTGCCCTCCAGGCTGTTAAAAAAGTTTTCTCTTGTGTACTTTCCTTGTGTACTGAAATGTGCATGAGCTCCTCTGACATAAAGTTGCAGAGTACCTACATTCTTAGAGGAAATCACAGGGAAAAAAAGCATGTAGAATAAATCTCAGTAAAAGGAGATTATAGTGCTGCTGGATGGCCGTGTATTTTACTTCTAATATTGTAAACTGTTTCTTATGTGCTAAGTGGAGTTCATTTACTCTATTAGATTCCTGTGGTTTGATGCACACTCTTTTGTATGAAATAAAAAAGAGTGCACTTATGGATAACAATCTAATAAATCCATTATTACTAAACATTAAAAAATCATAATCTCTAGAAAGAGGTGATTTGATAGAAATCGAATCCTGCCATCAAGAATAAACAACAGCACAGTGGAGCATCCTTTATCTCAAAACAGATCAGAAATAGAAAAAAAACTCTACCATATTTCACCTTATATTTGAGTAGCACTTTTCATTTGCAGTTATTACAGATTTTACTTAACATGGAGGTATCATGCTGAGTTTAGGCCAGTAAGTGATCACTTGCTCAGGATTGACAGAAGATCCCAGAAAGAGGCCTAAAATCTGGAGTAACCAGCAGATGTTGTGGAAGTCAAGCCCAGATGGGTATGTGGGATGTCCTTGCCCATAGCAGGGGGTTTGGAACTAGTTGATCTATAAGGTCCCTTCCAATCCAAACCATTCTATGATTCCATGATCAAGCCTGTGAAGTGGAAAACGTGATTGCCTAGGATTATGGATTAAAATGTTCTGAAAATTCTAGGATAGTACAGTCCACTTCAGCAAACCTGATGCAGTTTGCAGTCTGTGGTGAAGGTGATGAAGGATGCATTTTTTACCTTTTTTTTTGTACTTGGCAAATGGATTATTTGATGCATTATTACTTTTGCTGTAGCTTGCACAGTTCTATTTTATTGAGTAATTTACATGACATATAGGAGTCACATTCCAATAGATAATATTTGGAGCTATTTTTCATGTTCTTCGATCTCCTCTTTTATCTTCTATCAGCAGAAATGCTTACACTTCTTATACACAACATCCACTCACTCATTCTAATTCAACCCTCCCTCTAAACAAAGTACTTAAAGAAAGGAACAATTGTTTTGAATAATTAGCATCATTAATCCTTGCCTGTTGATACCTGAATTGTCATTCCAGCCCATAAAATTGCTTATATCACAGCTTTCATGCAATGCATCACAAAACACTTTACAAATAATGGCTTAATGAAACACAAGAGTACAACAAATCATCACCAGAGCAAAGGGACATGTCATAAAATCATTTTTGAACAATGCAAGTGATATCGAGCAATTTAAAACCAGATACAATCTCTGCTCCTTGTACTTCTCAGCAGAAGGCAATTCTGTGCATGTGGTGCATAGCAAGTGAGAGCTTCTGAGCCATGCAGGTTTCAAGGAAACTTTTCTGTAGGCAGATTTTCTTTTGATATGAAAGGATGCCCATAGATTGAAAGAAGGTTTCACTCCTGTGTAGGATTTATTTTGCTAAGAAAGTTATGATTTATTCATATCTGAATATAAACAAGATGGGGATTTAAATCATATGAGCATATCCAGCTAAAATCCTTTAGTTAATTCTGAGCACTACATTTCCAAAGTGGAGGAAACAATTTTCAATTTATGTGTACCCTGGTGGGGCCTTAATGCAAAATAAGCTGGGAACTGTACATTCAAGGACATCCTACCTGAATGTGTAGTGACTTTCACCTTCAAATATATCTCTGCTCTGTTACATTTCAGGGAGTTATTTGTAAGTGGTACCAGTGGGAGAAAACATAAACCCCTTGTTCTTCTGGACCTTAAGAGGAAAGAGAGAATTCTGAAGGTGATATAAACTTGCTCTTTCTATCTGTTACCTTGTGAGAAGGCAGATCTGAATCACAATCAATCACTGATGAGTCATCTCCTTTGTTTTTGCGGTCTGTTCAAAGGGGTGGAGGTAGCCAAGGTGCAGTGACAGTTATACCCTGGCAAAGCCAAAATTTCACCAGGATCCCTCATTCATTCCATTGAAAAAAACAATGATGTTGTCTTTTTATGAGAAGAAACCTATGAAAGATTTTCAAATCTGAAAGTTTTCTCTCCAGAAATAACTGAAAAATGCTTAAGATTTACAAAGCATGCTGAAAATTCTTCCCAGAGACTGCAATCTGGTACAACTGCGGACAACCTCGACAAATAGTCCCATGAAAAATTGCAGTAATATCTGTGAAAAAGACATGCATAATGTTTCCAGCTCCCAAGTTAGACATCAGTAGCCAACTGCACAGCAGCATGCTTTCAATAAGATAAAGATAATGTATATAGCAGCACTCATTGCAGCCAGTTATGCCAAGACAGCCCCATTGTGGATGAACAACCTCTGACAGACATTGAATCAACCATTTACTGCATAAGGAAAAAAGATTCAGAGTTGTTCAGGATCCTACTTAGGTGATCAAGTGTTGATACAAATGATTGTACTGCAAAAGCATTTTGAATACCTAGCTAAGGCAGAACTGGATGCTACTGGATGCTATAGAGTACCAGGCAAGGTCTGCTAAGCTTAGTGGAGAAATAGGGGAGAAGAGATTTTCTGAAAGTTCCACAAGAAGTTTGTGGTTATTCTGATTCAAGTGCCAACAGCCTGTTCTCTTGGCTGTTGAATTTATCTGTGCTGGTTTTGGCTGGGGTAGAGTTAATTTTCTTCACAGTTTCTAGTATGGGGCTCTGTTTTAGATGTGGGCTGAAAACAGTGATGAGGATGATTTAGTTACTGCTGGGCAGGGTTTATACAGAGTCAATGCTTTTTCTGCTCATCACCCCCTGACCTCACCGAGTAGGCTAAGGGTGCAAAAGGTTGGAAGAGGACAGAGCCAGGACAACTGTCTACATCTAACCACAGGGATATTCCATACTGCATGGCACCATGCTCATCATGTAAAGATGGGAGGAAGAAGAAGGAAGGGAGGGATGTTCAGAGTTATGACATTTGTCTTCCCAAGTCACTGTTAGGCACGATGGAGCTCAGCTTTCCTGTGGATGACTGGACACTTGCCTGCCCATGGGAAGTGGTGAATTAATGCCTTATTTTGTTTTGCTTATGCACGAGTATTTTACTGATTAAACAGCTTTTATCTCAACCCACGAGTTTTCTCACTTTTACCTTTCCAATTCTTTCCTACATCCCACTGTGGGTGAGTGAACGAGCAGCTGTGAGGGGCTGAATTGCCAGCTGGGGTTAAACCACAACAGTATTATATGTAACTGGTTCCTCATCAAAACTGTGTAACTTAAATGGAAAAGTGGAGAGAGGGCAGGGACTGTAAGTCGAGAACATGTAGGAGTTCTGCTGCAACAGGATTTCCTTGGTGTTCTAAAGCACTTTCTGGCTGCACCCATGACCTGGAAATGAAAACTACTGGAGCTGATTATGAAACCTGATGCAACTGATGTCAGCTTAGATGATTTTGTCTGTTTAGTTTAATTTTCTGTGAAACTGATGAATGTTTTTGTCAACATGCCAGGACTCCATCCTCCTCTTAATGTCCAAAGAGTCCTAGAACATAGAATATGTCAGAAATATGCCAGCTCAACAGGGCAGTAACACAACATAGAGGAGAACAAGCAGTCTATAACCTTGAGGGGGCCCAAGTATGTTCAGCAGTGTAATATAATCTAGAGCTGATACTATCCTTCAGAATGTGTGGAGGATATGGGGGGGAACAGTGACATAACTCATATAAACAAATCTTCTACTTTTATAGTTTGCTATTATGCTCTTCACTCACACTGAGAGCTGTCAATAACTTTATTCACATGAATTTCAGAAATATGGACTCATTCCAAGGATAAAGGTAAGGTAACAGGAGATAAAAAGTGTTTTAACAAAGTCAAGGACAAGGAACTCAAAATACAGAGATATGATGGGGAGAAAATTCTCCCAGTTTTCCCTCACTTTTTATGAATTTGAGGAACCCTATATGTGTGTGCTTCCATTTAGTACCAAATCAACTAAAATCATTTTGTATTCTTGTCAAATCACTTTAAAAAAATATATGTGATTCAGCATCCAAAACAAAACAGGACTTGAAATAAAGAAAAAGAAAACCCTTTTTATAACTGAAGTGTACATGGAATGATGTGAAGAGCAATATGCTAGAATCACAAAGGTGTGTAGGCTCCTAAGTATTATCCAGCACCTACTTTATCTTCTAACTAGGAATTGTAGGTGTTGATTCTTATCTTTTACATGCCATGGAAAAAGGAATTAATATTGAATAAATAATTCTTATTTTCCTCTCTGGAGGGAAAGGACCATTGAATCTTCTGGCTGACAGTCAGGCAGCAATGATCTTTCCTCTTACTTGCAGCAACAGGCATTGGAGTCATTATGAAGTCATACAGAGAACTGAGAAAATAACCTCATCTATCATGTAACAATCCCAATAATTATCTGTGCACTCAAAGGACTTCCCTTCCACCCACTTCTGCAGATGTTTCTGCACTTGAAAGCACTAGCAAATTCCTATCTTTGCACAACAAGATGTCAGCTTAGAGCATAAGCTCATCAAGCTTAATATTCTCTTTGTTTTAGGGGTCAAGTGCAGGTTTTAAGATGAAAAGGCCACAAATCATCCATATGACAACACGGACAGTCCTTCCTGCCTTCTCTACCCATTGCCTTACATCTCAAAGCAGGAGGGAAAAATCAAGAACACCTAGATACAGGATTTCTTTAAAGTAAGCACCATGCAACTCACTCAACTGGAGTGTCCCCATTCTCCATTACCACTGGACACCTGTGACAAGCAACTGGAAACGAGCTGGGATATTGACATGTCTGGGCTGGTTTGCTGGTGTATGACCCCCAAATATGCCATTCTCCTGGTGGAAGGCCTGTCAACAATCATCAGTGGTAAGTTCCTTACCTTAAGTACTGCAAAAGCTAAAAATGAGTTGGAAAATCCTGAAGTGTCCCCAAAGGTCTTACATCCAGGGAAACTTTCCTTCCCTTGAGAAGTGGGTGTTTGAGCCAATAGCCCTGTCTTCAGAGTTGCAGTGCTACTTTCCTGCAAAGCTCTTGGAGTACCTTGCCAGCTGTGAGGCAAATCCAGGTATGTCAGTGAAATCCTTGACCAGGTGAAGCTCTCGTTGACATCAGTGGCCACTTAGTCAAAGATGATACTACACTGGGATATGAGAGATGTACAGATATCTTTATTCTGCTCAAATGCAGCCACATTTGGTGTGACAAAGGAAAGAGAAGTAAAAATGGTGCAGATATTAAATAGAGGAATAAAAGTAGAAAAAAAGAAAATATACATGATACTTGAGCAAATTTCTATTTTGATGAGAATTCTCAAAGACTTTGAAAATATAAAAAAATTTTGTTCTCTTTAACTATTAAGTATAAAATTATTTAAATTTTTGAAGGTTTAGGTAGTTAGTTTATGCTCCTTGTGCCCCACACATACAGCTCTTATGCAAATAACTGGTAGTATACAGATGTTTACCTACATTGAAATCATGAGGGAATTAAAAAGTTCAATACAATGCTTTTCTCTAGAACTAGTAATATTTGTCATTCTCACTTTCTTCCTCCATCTTATTCAATAGGGAGTGTGCTCCATGAGTTAGGCACATATCTTTAATATTGGTTTAGAAATGTCCTGTAAAATATTCTGCAGAATAGTGAAACTAGAATTTCTTGGACTCACATGAGATGAGATGTCTTCACAGAGAACGCCCCATAGATGCTGATAAAAATCAATAAACCATATTGAAATTAATAATCTGTCAAAGGCAAGTTTTAGAACTCTGGCTTTACAGTGATGCATCAAGAAGACTTTCAACATCCACGGCCTCTCCTGAGAGGGTTTGGCTGGACTCATCTGGCACTGTCAGTGAGATCAATCAGGAGTGGAAATGAGGTCTGGTCTCACCAGCATAAGTGTCCGGGGCGGTTTTAGTTAAGTAGAATGCGGTTGAATGTGGTTGTATCACTGTAAGTAGGGTGGATATAGATACTCACATCTATTCTGGGAAACAAAGACTCAGACAGAGGTGTTAAGCTTCCAGTCATTACAATGGACATGCAATGTGTCTTGGTGCTTGTTTGAGCATGGATATATGGGAAAGAGAGAGTGCTATTACTGGCAGGCACTGGGGTTTTTTTTAGCTCTGGCATTAATTTTTCACCCTGTGTTCCTTCACTTCAGTTTCTAGGAAGAAAAGAAACAGATCTAACCATGCAAATGTCTCTCTGCTTTGCCTCCAGCTATAAGCTAGAGAGTTATAAGCTTGACAATGCTAAGTTGTAGACAACACCCCTTCAATGCTTTCTAGCTCACTGGGTCTGTGAAGACCTCTTTGAAGGTGCAGCTGTTTAAAAAGACTCTGCAGCAGCACAACTGAAATGTTTGTTGCTAAATATAGAAATGCACTTGCTTTGAGCGTGGTTGGTTTGCTTCAGGTTCACCTTTGGGGCTGCAGTTACAGCATGCATTTTAAGGAGGAAAAGTGCGAAGTAGAAACAAGAAAGCAAAGAATTGGACAGTAAGAGTGTCTGTTGAGGGGAAAAAGGCTCAGGCTAATAAGACTGTGCTACCAGCCAACAGTCTGATGCGGCCATGAAAAGGCAAACATGATAAGACATATTAGTCAGAAGGGGGGCTTAATTCACCATAGCCAAATGCTAACCCTATTGCTTAAAATGCTGGTGAAATGGTGTCTGAAAATACTGTGTAGAGTATCCACAACAAATTTGAAGGAACGCATGTTCAGATCAGAACGAGGGGAGGAATTATAGGAATTATTATGCAGGAAGGCATGTGGAGGTCAGTGAAAGCTGGGGTTGGGGTCTGAGGGAATCAAGTAAGTCAATAATCATTGATGGAGCAATCTTCTCTTTCTTTTAAGCTGTAGATGGTAAGCAACATGTTCAGTAAGCTGAGGTTTCCTGTTTTCCCACAGGAAAACTGAACCGTTTCTGATGGTTCCAAGCAGGAGTGATATCTCCCCATGTTATTTTTGCTTCTGAGGAAGTCTTGTACTCTCAGCTGTGGTTGTGTCTGGATCTGGCAGCAGAGGTTTTAAGGCAGGTGAAAAAAAATGAGGTTACTTCAAGCATTCACATTTCTCACCACTGTTTCATATCAGATCCCAGTCTTGGGCAGCAGCAGAGTTTTCAGTCTGTTCATGAGAAGAAAAAATGATTAGGCATCTGACCTCTGAGGGAGATTAAGAACAGAATTTGTAGCGCCTTTTTTCCTGTTTAATATCAGTGCAATGCTGTCCTGGGGTAGTTGTAGGACTGGCAGTAATAAAAACAGACATAGGCACTTGCCTAATATCACATGGAATTGGGTTCTTGGCTTCTCAGTGCAGGACCTTTGGGAGGTATTTCCAGTCAAACCTAAGAGACTCAGGAGCCCAGTGGGACCTCCTAGAATTACAGCACAGAGCCACAAGTCTGGCAGCAGGTCCCTGGGTTTCTGAATGCATCTCCTGCCCGGCACCACAAGCCCTTCACCCCACTCTCCCAAGCATCTCTATCCAATTTTGGATGTTAATTGTGAAGAAGTAGGACCCATTCAGAGGTGCAAACCATCCTTCACATCAAGGTGTCATTTGGCACCTTGCTCTGATTCAGAGCTGACATATTATGCCTATACCTTGCTGGTGGTTTGGTGTTTCTGTGCAATGTGCACTATAACCTCCCCTACAGCAAACCTGTGTTATTCCTATTCACACTCACATATTCTCAATGAGTGGTTAAAACATCTGAAAGTGCGGAGAACTTGCTATAAAAGAGGAAACAACAGAGCAATTGAGTTCTCACCATCTCTTCCCATACAAGAACCCGAGTCATCATGAGAGGATCATGGGAAGCAGAGTGAAGTCAATAGGAAATGATTCTCCATGGAATGATAGGAGACCCGCACAATTCCCTAGAAGGGGTGCATGTAAGTCTGCATGGGTTTCAGGGAGAAGTATTTGGAAGAACAGAAGAGAAGAAAGGAAAAGGAGAGGGAGAGGGAGAAGGAAAGGGAGAGGGAGAAGAAGAAGAAAAGGAGGGGAGGAGAGGACAAAGAAATACTCAGCTTCTGTGTCTGTGTGTCTGTCCTGCTGGCTGGGCCCTAGTCATGAGCAGCTTGCCTGTCCATATGTCCTTCGATATGCTCATGTTTCTGTGTGTAGGTTGAAATGTGACACTCGAAGTACTATTAAAGGAGTATCTTTTAGTAAATACTGTACTTTATGCTTGGGTGGGTGGTTGGTTTTTTTCTCTTCCCTTCTTTGTCTTATTTTGGTATTTGTTATGAATAAAAAGTTCCATCACAATTAGTTGCCTTGGTTACTAATGATTTTCTTTATGCATATATAGCTTCTTGTATTTAAACATAGTACCTAATCTGTCTGCTTTGTGTTTCTTAATGTGACAAGGTGCTAAGCCACAGTGAGCTGCTGGTTACAGCTTTGATTACACTAATGGCATCCTCAGTTTGCTCTTGGAGAGCTGGGGACTGTTTTTCTGGAAGAAATACTTATTAGAGGGACTGGATGAGATCACATTAAACCTCATACACTGCTGACAGTGCAGCATGGGAAGAACTATTCTGTAGCTACTGTATGATTAAAGAAATGAGGGTAGCTTTGTCTGTCTGCAGGTGTCTGGTGCCTGAGAGCTCACAAGGGTATGGATTTCTGCTACAAGTTACGAGCAACAGATAAAAGGAGATACCCAGTGGTGTTGACACCACAGTGCCAGCCACCCACAGTGTCTCCAAGCAGATCCTGATATCTGGATCAAGATATCAGGGGGGTAACAAGGGAAAATCTAGTTTTTTGACAAGATGTGTGTTCATTGTGATTTAATCCAGATCACAGTAAATGTCTATAACCAGGCCATTGTGCCTGAGTCCTCTAGCCAGGCCACAGTTTTAGCAAAAGATCAACTCTCTGTCTTAGAAATGTGTACTCAAGGGAACAAATAATGTGATTAATGTCCAGGTTAATTTCAAATCAGTTACAGGAAGGAAAGGGGATCTCTTAGAAGTTATGGCCTGGTATTTCCAGGGGAAGAGAGATTAAATAAAGAGTTTGTGTATTTGGGTGCCTGAAGTTAGTTTTCACCTTGGTGAAGTGACACCCCAGCCCCAGAAGTGAGATACAGCTGTTGTTCTGGCTGAAGTCCTGCTTATCAAATCTGATTTCCTTCTATGACAAGGTACCTCATCTGGCTGATCAAGGGAAGCCAGATGATGTAAACTTTTTGGATTTCGGTGAAGTTTTTGATACTGTCTCTCACAGGATCCTGCTGGACAAGATGTCCAGCACAGCTGGATAAACACATCATGTGGTGGGTGAGCAATTGGCTCACGGGTCAAGCACAGAGGGTGACAGTGACTGGGGTGACATCAGGCTGGCCACTGTCACTAGTGGGGTTCCACAGGGCTCTGTCTTAGGCCCTGTACTCTTCAACATCTTCATAAATGCCTTGGATGCAGGACTGGAAGGGACACTGAGCCCTTCAAGTTTTCAGATAACACAAAACTGGGAGGAGCTGTTGACTCCCTCAAAGGCAGGGAGGCCTTACAGAGAGATGTGGACAAATTAGAGGATTGGGCAATCACCAGCCGTATGAAGTCTAAATAGTGCTCATATTTCAGAACATCTACCAGCTAGATCAGATACTGAGACAGTTTGTAATCTGTCAAGGACTTCTCTAGACACCAAACTGCAGAAGTTTGCACCATTTGATCTGGATAATTGCAGTCCAAGAGCTCCATTGCTTGCTCTGGCTTGATGGAAGGCCAGTGTTTTTCCAAACAGTACATCTGGGCCACTTCTTCTCTAGAATTCCATTTAACAGACAAAAGTAATTAGGGCAGAATTTCTGGAGTATCCCATAATAGTGACTGTGTCTCCAGTGGAAGTCCTTCTCTTGCTCAGTGATTTCAGACGGAGAGTGAAAGGGACATATGACTCACAATTGCTCCTTGTCACTCTCTGTTAACTCTCTGTCTTGAGCTATTCTGTTACTTTGCCCTGCATAGCTACAGTTGGATCCCACTTCATGTGATATAGTCCAGTTGACATGTTCTTCTATCATTGCCATATCTGGAAAACTTACGGGATTGAAAAACCAATCAAATTCCAGCTCTAAACATGGATTTCCCTTATTTTGATTTTTTTGCAGTAGCACAAATAGGATTCAGCAAATCCTCCAAAGATTCAAAGCCATCTTCCCAGATATATGAGTGTCTGTGTAATCAAATGTTTGTATTTCCCCAAGTCAATGGACAGTGTTCCTCTTTTAGCTCCCTTCTGGCCTTTAACAGAGCAGATAGAGAGGCAGAGCTGAGCAGCGCTTAGGAGATCAGGAATGTACATGTCATACAACAACCCTTCATTCCATCTGGGATTAGAACAAGGCACCCTTTGAGTGTTCACATTGTAACACAAAGGTTCCCTGCCATGCTAGATACCTGTTCCAGCAGAGAGCTTGTCTATGTCTCTAATGTTCACATTCACGTAGGTAGCACAGAGGATTCTTATTCTGAGAGCACTATTTATAGTCCAGAGGGATTTGATTGTAGCTTCTCCATTTGTGTAGGGTGTAGGTGTAGAGATATGCCTGGAATAGGATGGCACGGTCAAGTTGGCCAGTGGCAGCTGGTGTACAGGCTTTCCTTTGCCATCAGCATCAGACTGGGCATGTGATCAGTCATTTTACAGCTTCTTGTGTACTTATATTGGCTCAGTGGACATTTTTCTAGCAAGTATTCATCACAGCCATGCACTTTTAAAATATATTTGTCCTGGTACTCCAAGACACAAAGTTTCAGTAGTTCAGATGACAGCAACATTGCATTTCCTTCCTAATTGCTTCAGCAGTAACTTGCTCAGACACACAGTCGCGGTTGACTTTTAATGTTTATTTCTGCTCATCGTTGTTTGGTGAGACTATTACCCATATCACCAGTGTAATTTTCCCTTTTTCTAGATTATGGTATATGTGTTTGGGTAGTTCAGCTGAAGATTCTGCATTTCGAGGATAGACATACAGTGCTCTACTGTTCAGTGAATTGGCATATCCAAGATCCACTGCTTCTTTACAAACATTAAGAATATTTCTTCTAATGTCTTGTACTTCTGGATACTTGACCATGTCAAATTCACAGACAGGCATGCTAATATCAAAACCTGTTTCTCTATTAAGACTCTTTTCTTCTCCGTTACCTACTGGTTCAATAACTTTTAGAAAAGGATGAAATAGTCACAGGTCACAAAGTCTCCATGTTTCATCAAAAAAAATTCTTCTCTTTCTGCTTCTTGCTACAAAAATGTAAAAAGAGAGCCACAGCCTCTTGCACGAGAGTAACAGGAAGGGAGTGGGTCTGACCCCAGGTAGGGAATGTGTGTGATAGGACAAGGGGAAAAGGCCTTAGAGTCCATAGTTACAGAGTATTTTGAGTTGGAAGGGACCCACAAGGATCATTGAGTCCAACTCTTAAATGAATGGCCCGTATGGGGATTGAACCCAAGACCTTAACGTTATTAGCACCATGCTCTAACCAACTGAGCTGATTGCACCAGGACATCTTCAACTTGGATATTAGAAAAAAATTACTTCACTGAAATAGTGATTAAGCATTGGAACAGGCTCCCCAGGGAAGTGGTGGTGTCACTATCTCTAGAAGTGTTCAAAAAACAAGGAGATATGGCACTTCATGATATGGTTTTGTTGATATGGTGGTGTTTGGTCAAAAGTTGGACTCAATGGTCTTGGAGATCTTTTCCAACCTTAATGATTCTATGATATTCTTATGGCCTTCCAGGGTATCTTTTTCACTTATACAGAATTTGTTTCTTTTCTTTTCAAGAGTACAGGGGATTTTAACATCATGACTCTACTTTGAAAGGCAGCCCTTTGGAAATGTTGCATTTATGTTGAACAAAGTCACTGCTCACAGTTTTTCAGTCATGTCTGCTCATGCAGATGGTCCTACTCCTCTGTCTTGCAGAAATGAGCCAGATTTTGGAAAAAGGGGGGAAGTTGTCCTGGCTTTCCTTAATTGTCCAAGGTCTTAACTAAAGGTATGTCCACATAGTCCAGTGGGAGCTTATGCAGAGAACATATCTCTCATTAAGTTATGTTATTAGCAGACGCTAAACTGGTTACAGGTGCTCTAATGCAGGAGCCTTTAATGCTACTGATTGCAACAACCAAACCCTGGAGGGAGGTTCAAGGATGGACAAACTTGTTGTTTTAGGTAAGGTCTGGTCTTCTGCCAGTCTCTTCCCTGGGTAGATTTGGGGAAACAGGCCATACAGTTAGAAGCATAGCCTTGAGGGTGTAATTGCTTCATACCTACTCCTCCTGTTTCCCTGCCTTTGATCCTTAATCAATAGGAACAACAAGGGACTTTCTATGGGCAAATCAGCTCCAGCCCAGGTTGGATAGGGCTTTGAGCAACCTGGCCTAGTAGAAGCTTACCCTGACCTCATGGGAGGCTGGAACTAGATGATATTTAAAGTCCTTTCTAACCCAAAGCCTTCCATGATTCTATGATTTAGATGCCTATAGCCAGATAGAACAGAATCAGGACCCAGGGATGTGCCAATCTTTATACTGCAACATAACTGCACTCCTCAGAAGTGCTCTGGAATATAGATGTGCATAATTGCTTTTAAATAAATTTTTCAGTGCAGGCTTAAAAAAAAAAATCTTAACGCCTGCACCACTGCACTTGTGATGAGCAGCCCTTCAATAACTAAGCAACAATTTGTATATGTACCCAAGGAAAGAGACACAGTAATAAGTTAGTGATGAGCTTCTAGGGGATTAATATATGAACATTGGGCTAAACATACTTTATTTTTAAAAACACTCAGGCAGCATCTTTCTAGGAAGCATGTTATTAAAATTGACAAGATTGACTATTAACTTCTGTACGTAAGTACACTCATGTCATAATTCATGCTTTATTATTCAACTACAGGTAAGTACATAAAAATTCAATGTACTGTATTGCATCTTATTTAGATCATTGTTCCCGTGAAATATAAAGTGTCATCGATAGATTTGTTCTCCTAGTAATTCCATAGTCAATTACAAACAGACTCAATGAAGCTAATCTTCTTGTAATTTATTTAACATGATTTTTTTCATTTATATTCAAGGTACATTTTGGCAAATATTCGGCATCATTCAAAGGAAAAAAAACCCAACCCAACACTTAATGTATCCTGAGGCCAGGATTAAACACCTACTGACCTAAACCCTCTGCATTTAAATAAACTTCGAGAGATTGCCCTTCATCTATTGTGGTTAAAGATAAAAACTGCATGAAAGTGCACATAAGAACCACCACAGCAAAAGGCTGCCTGATTCATGGCTCCAGGGAAGTTCAGAAAAAAGATATTTCAAACACAATGAGAGCCAAGGGAGTCTTTCCCTCCCCGTTTGTAGCAGTCAATAACCTCACTGAGTCAGAGACTTCATCCAGATCATTGTACTCAGCAGATTCACATATCTTCTGCAAATATGTGTAAACCCCACATGGATATTTTTCCAATTTTAGGTACAGCTATGTCCTGTGGCAATAAGTTGGTAGTTTGGTTATGAGCTTTCTGTAGAAGTATCTTTACTGGTTTGCTTTAAACCTACTGCCTGAGCATTTCACTTTGCGTTTTTAATCCTTGTACAATGAGAAATAGGAAATGCATTCTTCCACTTCATTTTCTCCTACCCATTCATTGATTTTTTTTTTTTTTTCAAGTGCCAGATTTCATAGAATCATAGAATCGTAGAACAGTTTGGGTTGGAAAGGCTCTTCAACGACATCTAGTAGTAAACATATAGTAAAGAATTTCTTCCTAACATCCAATCTGAATCTATTGCCTTTCTGCTTAAAGCCATACTCTCTTGTCCGGTCACTATGTGCCCTTGTCAAAAGTCCCTCTCCAATTCTCCAACTTCTTTAGACATTGGAAGGATGATGTAAGATCTCCCCTAAGCCTTCTCTTCAGGCTGAACAATCCCAATTTTTCTTCTGTTAAATGTGTATGCTTGTGTAAATCAAGTATTCCTCTTGCCATTCCTGGAATTGTTGGGAATTAAAAGGAGTTGACATGAGGGTAGAATTTGGAACTGACTGTCCATGAAATAGCTGCACTGCACTTACAAATTAAAAATAGGTTTGCTTTAAGAAGTGCTGTACCAAATGGAAAGTTGACTGGAGGCACAATTTTTCACTCATAAGAGGGCAATGTCTTTATCAGATGCCTGCTTTAAATATCAAGGGAATATAGTCTAGGTAATCACCATGAATTTGCAAAAATTGTTTTCTCTAAAAACCCATTAGCTAAAAGAAAAACTTTACAGATCAAAAGAAATATGAAAAAAAAACCCCAACATTCTACAGTGGAACCTGAGAGGTCAGCATCAATCGTTCATCTTGATGTAGATGAAGAAGCAAGATGCTTTTTTGGGGCTACATGAATAAGAACCATATAAAGCACTCTTCACAAACAATCACCAGGTAGCATAAATGGCTTTTGGCAACCTTGGCTGCTTTAAATAGCAATTTTTCAAAAAATAACTCCTGAGTTTATAATTAATGAGAAGTGCTGAACTGATCAGGTAAAGCCTGTAGTGCCTTCTGTGGCTCTTCAGATGAGCCAACTGAAATGTCACCTGTGGTGTCGTTCCCTGAGATTTATGGAAATTAGGTGCTGAAATCCCAAAAGTACACCCTTGCAAATAAGCACTCCAACCTTCTTGGTTGTCTGAAAAATCCCAGCCTTGAACCTTTCCAGCAGTGTTACCTTTGGCTGATTTCTCTGTTAAGCTGAATGCAGACATGAGCTGTGCCCATTTATTTGAGAATTGCTATAAAACCTGCTTCAGAAAAGTATGCAGACAATTACTTAGTCTCTGTCCTTAGAGACCAAGTTTTAATGTTCATTTATTTATTTTAAAAATGTTCATTTATGTGTATACAGTAATATCATTAAACCCACTCAATTCAATTAGCAGCACCATGGAAAAGGGATGGAGGTTTTTGTTTGATTCAATTGTAAGCAAATGAAGCAGTAATAAACCCCCAATTAGCACTGAGGAAAATAGACTGAAAGATTTTTTTTTTTTCCCCTAGCATTTCACTGTAAACAAAAATGTGTGGCTGGTATTCAAGGGGAAGAAAAATACAATTTGAAGACACTTTAAAACTTCAGTGATTAATGTCATGCCAAGTGACTCATTAAAATTCCCATAAATATATGACCGTGGAAGAGAATTCTCTTCTGAAGAAAAATCAAATGTAATTAAGAAGAGAGAAAGAGAATGGGAGAGGAATTGCCAGCCAAAATCAAGCTAAACTCAGCTGCCACAGAACACGTTTCAAGGGCTATAACCAGACCCTTATTGAGAGCATCATACTGGCACTCAGGAGTGCACCCAGGCCCCAGTTTTGACAGAAACCATTCATGTGACATCTGTCAACTTGCTTATTGGTTTCCAGTGTCTTGGGAATGAAGTGGAGATGACAATTCCCCTCTGCCGCTCTTGGAAGGTCTTGTTGGCCTTGATCAAGGACTTGTGGGAAATGTGTGGAAGATTCAGCACAAGGATCTGGTGAGATTAGAAGCACCTTTCTTGTGGTTTGATGGGGCAAAAAGTGGTTTGACTGCAAGGCATCAGAGGCGGCAGAACCTCTTCCTGCCAACAGGTTTTGATCATCAGATCCCCAAGTGTCACGTTCCCCACTCCTATAATTTCAGGAAAAGTATATTCCCAAGCCTGTCTTGTAGCATTATGGCTTGAGCCATTGTTGGGCTGCTGACTTGCACTGCTGGTTGTCCCTCAAGCCTCTCACCCCTTTCTGATGTCATTGCTTTCAGGGAGCACATTGCAGGACCAGGTTTTGTCAGGAGCCTGGCACTGGTATCCCTTGCTCTGAACACTCAGATTTTTGTGCTACAGCTCCCAGCAGTTGGTTGAAGGCTTGACTTTAATCATGTTGTTCAGAATACATGCTAATTCGTGTCTGACTTCAGCATGGTCTAGTCTATTTTTGAACAAGGAAACATGTCTTAAGCAAGGTGACAGGTGGTCTGGCACAGCAGAGACAGGTCTGTTGCTTGTGGCCAAAAAACCCCCTCCAAACCAGTAAAAATTTACTTTGATTTAAGCATTTCCTCCTTGTTTAGTGAATCCTTCAGTTTGATTATCCTGGGAAAAAAATGATCACATTTGATTTCCCACTGGTTTGATTTTTTTAGGATTTTTTGATTGTTCATTTCTGAAGAAAAAAAAAAATCTGTTTTTTAAGTGGTGCCGTGTACTGCAGATGTCCTGTGAGGATTCAAAATGAGAGAAATGTTTATAGAATGCAGAGTGCAAATAGAAGGGAGAGAAAAAAAGGGACCAAGTGCTATTAATAGCCTATATTCAACTCATCTGGGCTAAGTATTGTGACTACTTGTCTCCAGTGGCAGTGCAGGGACTTGGACTGGGAAGCCTAGGCTGGGCTGTCCACACTACTCTTGAACAGAAACATCATGACCTTTGTATGTCTAAGCAAAGCAGCTTTCTCAGGCTGCCTGATATGGCCCCAGGACTCTCAAGCTAAAAACTAACACCAGCCAAGGTCTGTAGTCTGCCACTGAGGACAAGCACATGGCACTACCTGTGCTCAAAACCATGTGCCTACCTCCAACAAGCTGTTT
This sequence comes from Anabacerthia variegaticeps, assembly GCA_035583185.1. Classification (NCBI taxonomy): domain Eukaryota; kingdom Metazoa; phylum Chordata; class Aves; order Passeriformes; family Furnariidae; genus Anabacerthia; species Anabacerthia variegaticeps. Next base: position 146,177,924 of record JAWWEW010000078.1, on the reverse strand, counting down.
TGGCACGATCCTGACTGGGTGGTACCTGCATCCTTCCTCGGCAGCGGCTGGGAGAGTTTGTCACGGGCTACAAGCCCACTGGGGCTGTGGTAAACTGAAGTGCCTAGGATGATAAGAGCACTGAAGCACTCTATAATATGAGAAGTCGTTTAGCTGTCAGACCATGAAGTGGCAGCTTAGATACTGATCTTGAGGCCAAATATGGTTGACACAAATAACTTGTGCCCCTTGTAAAGTGAAATTTTCCTTCATTAAACATAGATGCATGCAGTGCAGTGTTCAGCGGTTTGCTCTTTTATATCCAGGCTCTGATTGTTTTATTTTTATCCTTTAAGAGAAATCAGATGTTAGAGAGGAAGCTATTCTTAGGCTGACTGTGCAAGTGATCAAGCCAAGCATATCCATATAAGACAGCTGCTGGCAAATGCCAGTCTCGGGTTGTGCTTTCATTGCAGAAACAGCAGTGTGAGTGCTGGGCATGCAGACATGGCACCCTTGGGGAACGAGAGTGGAGCTGTCATCGTGCTTGTGATTCTTCTCATCTTGGGTCCTCAGCAGTGTAGGAGTCTCTTTATACCAATAATTCATATGAGAAAATGAATTCCCTGATGTCAGTACCTCCTCTGCATAGCCATTAGTCCTACTGTGGAGGCTGACTGCACTCATGCTAGCCCCAAGGTGATAAATTGTGCTGGATGATGCTTTCTGGAATTAGTCAGAAGTCTCTGCTCCACACAGCCAGGTTGGTGAGCAGAGACCCAGCAAAGTGGAGTCAGTAACAGTCGGATGGTGCTCAGGCTCTGCTTGTAATTATCTGACTCTCATCAAAGTCCGTGACATGGTGAAGACACACTGCTTTCCTCTCCGTAGGAGAAAAGCCCTTGGCAGCTCCTGTGGGCTGAAGCCCAGAGAGGAGGAGGAAATGAACTCAGACACATTGTAGGTCTGAGATGGAAGGAAAAGACTCATGAAAGGGTAGTCTTATGTTAGCAATGGTTCCAGGGTCCCTCTACTGCTCTGGGCTATATGACATTTCCCTGTAATAAAACATGGATATTAGTAATTCCTTTTGCCTGTTTGGGGTAGACTCCATCTTTTCTCACATGCCCATATACTATCTGGCTCAATAAACCTTTATTCTCATTTAAATACCAGGCTGGATGGGGGGGGGCTTTGGTCTCCTGGAAGGTGTCCCTGTTCATGGCAGGGGCTTGGAACTAGATGATTTTTACCATTCCCTCCAACTCAAACCATTCTAGGATTCTACGATTTCAGAAGGTGTTTGCTCCCCCAGCTGTGAGATGGGACACGGCGGGTCCACTGGACATCCTGAGCTGTTGAACGAAGCCCATTCCCAGTGCCTAGGCACATGTGCTCACACATGTTGGTACCACCCTGTCCCATCTCACAGCTGTGAGAGCAAACACCTTCTGGCACACCAAAGTGTCATGGGGCAGTCTGTCCATGTGTGCATGGTGCAGCTCAAGGGAAGTTGTGGTTGGCATAGAAGTCTCAATACTGAAGCAAACTATTGATACTGTGTCCTCAGAGTCTTTAAAATTTACATATTGTTTGTTGTCTTGTTCCTGAAGTCACAGATGATATCATGCACTTTTCCTCAGCTAATCATAATGAATCAGGTCAGCCTAGGTGAAGGTAATTAAAAATATCTGTGCTTCAGCAGGCACACACAGGGCAATATAAAGGGTCTTTTTTCTTACTAGAATTTTCACTCAGCTTTGGCTGGTTTTTTTTATTACCCTCGTCTTAGCAGCAAATCAGGCAGGTAAGTGTCGTTGTAAACTTGCTCACAGAGACATGGTTAGCTTGTAAAATACAGACTACTAGCTGTGGCACTTTGCAGTATTTCCAAACAGTGTTATCTTTTCATAAATTTAGAGGATTCTGGTTTTTATTGAAATTTTTTTGCATTTGAAGATTTTAAGAGTCTTACCTCCATAGATAAAAATCTGCTAGAAACATTCAAAAAAGGGAGAGAAAAAGAATGACAAAATAGATCAAATAAAACAAAATAAAGGAAAATCTGGAATAACTCAATTTCTTTATAGCTGAACATTGAACAATGCTTGTAAGAAATGAAATTGGTGGTGAGCAGAGTCTCATTCTCTCAGCAGATCCCTTTTGTTAGCAATCCATTGCAAATGGTTAAACTGGCCTTGGCTGTGCTCCAGTACTACCTGTTTGCTTTGTGTTGCTACGTGATCAAATGCTGGAGGTCAGATAGTGCCCAGTAGGCAAGTGCTGAGCGAAGCCCAGACTTGATCAAATTTTCTGTGAGGGCTGAGCTAGGACAGATCCAGTGGCAGTGAACATGGGTAGCATCAGGTCTGCAGTGCTGGAAGTTCCCCAGATCTGGGTCCATAGGGCACAGGCATGGTTGCACTGGTGTGTGAGGACAGAAGGACAGGAAATGAGTGAGGAGCCAAATTCCATGGAGGTCAATGGAATTGTCTTAGAGGGGAGACCAGAATCAAGCCACAAAGATGGCATTCTTACTGCTCTTCATTTACCCTGACTACTGCTATAAATATGTATAGAGATGACCAGACCCCTCTAAGTTGCATTTTTCCTCTGGGGACACTGGCAAAAAAACCCAACAAAATGATGTAGAGAGTTGGGGTTTGTCAACTTGGAGGAAAAGAGTCTGAAAATACAAATGACTCTTGCTGCAAAAAGAAACAGAATATACTGCTCTCACTTCCCAGGGTATATAGAACAAGAGGTAGAGGGCTTAAATTGTAGAAAAGTTAAAGATCAGGAAAATATTTTGTAACAGTAAAAATAATAAAGGGTTGGGAAAGATGTGGGTGTTCCATCACCAAGATTTTAAGAACAGTGTGAAAAAATACTGTGTGGGACTAGCTTATGTGTACCTAATCCTCCTTTAAGAAGGAGAGATGGATTGTATGAGAGTTCAACTTTATTTTCTTAGAGCCAAATCCTAATTTGCAAAGCAATTTGGTGCCTGGCTCCAAGGATTCCCTTTAAAAGTGCCAAACTAAGAGATTCTGGGCATTTTTGCTTATCACTTCACAACTAACTACACTAATAAGAGTTAATCATTAGTGTGTGTACTCAGCTGACAATTTACTTATTGGCTTTTGCCTTTGGAGGGTGCGATCCCATCACACACCAAGGTCTGCGTGCTGAGTGTTAGAGACTCGCCAAAGTCAACAAGAGTCAATAGTCTTCATTCATGTCCCTGACAGTACCTTAATTTCCATTAAAATCCTTAAACACTTTATTTATGTCTAAAGATAATATCATATAAATGTCTTAAACTACTACCCTGCTGATGACACTTTTGGGAAATTGCCAAGAGATTTATTCTTGCCCTTTAACTGGATACAAAATTATTTTTGATTAAATTAAACTAAACTCAGTTTCTTCACCCTAATGAATGCTATATTTAACTTGCTTTTTATCCTGCCAGGGGCTTACCCCCATGCAAGTACTGATTATTCACATGACCAGTCCTGCTGAAATCTTTGGGTGACTTTTATAAGTTTTGCTTCTAGGAATAAAATTTCAATTTTTTATTTCTCTCCACATCCACAGCTTGGTTTCAAAAAGTGATCCCGGTTTTGGGTTCTTAGTCTATAGCTCTAAAAGAATATGCTCTTGGTCTTCAAATGAAGTATGGGTCATCTCACCAGTTTTCTTCCTCCAATGGCTCCTGAGGGTATTTGTTTTGTGTTTGACAAAAGCCAGAGATTGTGAGTTTTTCCAGTTCCCAGGCCTATCTGCATGGGCAAGTTCCATCTTATCTTTCAGAAAGCCTGGGTCATATCTGCCATCTCTTGATCTGTAATGTAGGGATTTTGCAGAAATATCTGTTTCTAAATGGACTCTCTGAATCCTCAGAGTCTGACTGGTTCATGTTTTTTTTGCTTGTTTGTTTTGGGGTTTTTTTTTGTTGGTTGTTTTTTGGTGGTTTTTTGTTTGTTTGTTTGTTTGGTGTGACCCTCACTATCTAACTTCAATAGGAACTCTTAATCAGTTAGAGGGGCTCCAGGGGTTAAACTGTGTCCTGCCACTTCCCATTGTTTTCTGTTTAAAGTCTTTCTTTTCCCGGATGAGAAGTCTTATTAAATTCACTTTCGTAATTACATTTCCCTGGGGTCAGTTCTGGAAACCACATTCACAGGTGGAAATCATCCTCCCCTTCCATCACTGTATCTACAAGGGAAAGTGCTAAAATTTTATTTACTTCCTGAACTGGCTCTTCTGTCTTGTTGAATGCAGCCTTTTTCCATCACCTCATAACCTGCACTCTGCATTAGCATGGCTTTATATAGATAATAAAAGCACTCATCTCCATTTTTCTGAACCCGTCTATAAATCTCCATGTAGCGTGGAGTGCAGCCTTTGGCAGGAGCAAAAGCATGGCTCTGCTGCTCACTGAGAAAGAGCTGCTGATGTGCCTTTTCAGCAGGAGCTGTTGGGAGTTAACTCATCCTCCACTGCCAACTCCCTGCCATGGATTGAAGCCCCTTGTGTCTCAAAACCTCTGAGATTCCTGTTAAGAGTCAGGTAGAAGTTGTGAATTCACCAAATAGTTTGAAAAAGAAGCTGAATAATGTCACGTGATGTCTTTGGGGAGGGAAGTATTGATTTGGAGCAGGGACGGAAGGTATTGATTCAGATTTTTACCTTTCGGTAAGATGACTTTTGATATGGTTCCTCCTCCTCCCTCCACATGTCCCCTAAGCCCTGAGCTGCTGATTGAACCACTTCCTCACTGCAAGGCCTCTCAGTCAGTCTGATCTGTGGTTTATACAGATGGCAAAGGCGCCTGGAGCTGCTCTTAATACCACATAAATCAAAATAAGTGCACTTGCTCTGCTGAAAGGCACCTGGACAGCCCAAAAGGCTGAGCACCACTCAGAGGTTTCTCCCCATAGAGCCCTGGTCTGGTGTTTGGGTACCCTGTGCACAGCAAGCAGGAGGATGGGTAGGAACATTCAAAAAGTTAAGGATTCCCCCAGTCAGAAATACTGGGATCAGAAAACTCTAGAAGTACTGCAGACCAGGAGTGGGCTTCATATGCTGGGCCATCATATTCAGAAGATACTGTGAGTTTGTGGCCCATTGAGGAGCCTTTCCATAGACACAGTGTGTCCATGATCTGTCTCAGTCTCTTTGATGCTCCCACAGTGTAAAACAAAATATTATAATTACTCAAATTGTTAATCTTGTTGGACACCACAGGGTCTAGTCTAGGCCAAAAGAAGTATCTGCTGCACCAAACCCCTTGATGACACCCTTAAGCTACACAGCCCTGCAAGAGGACCATTTCCTGTGGCTCTTCAAACTGTGTTTTATGGAGGCACTGAAAGCATTTTCTAGCAAGGAAGACAAATCTTCTGACTCTCGACCCCGATTTACAAACTCTCCATCTTGCCTTTTTTCAAGTTCTGTGTTTACTCCAGAGACATGCACAGGTGGAGGATCCCTGGGAGGTACAAGATTACAGGAATGGGGCACTCCTGTGAGTGGGCAAGGAGAGTGCTATGCCTTCATGACCCTGAGCATCTGGCACACTCTCCTGAGGGTCAGCAGCAAGCACAATTTAGTAGCATTGGTCTGGTTTGAAAATGGGTCAGCTGTGCTCTGTGTCCTACCTCTCACCCAGTCCCCTCTCCTGTGCCTTTCCCAGGGAAAGTATGTCAGCCACAAAACAAATGCACACACTTTGTTCATAACAAACAACCCACTTTGCATTCCTGTAGCATCCTCCAGCAATCAAAAATTCACTATCCCAGCCATAGGGGAATATTCATTTCTGTCATGTTGCAGATGGGAAAAATTATGTGTGTAGAGGTGAAATGGAAGACTGATCATGTGTCTTCCTCCTGCCAAGGGCTATGCAGTGAGCTAGCATCTGAGAAAAGAGAAGGGCTCATTTGCCTTGGAGTGTGTGTGTACTTAGAGCTCTTGCTACTCCCTCATCTGGCCCCTCCATTGTCAAACATTTCTGTCTCCAGCTTCGGGCTCCTCTCAGCTTTGCACATCCACCTCGAAACTTCCTCTGCAGCATTTTGCCCAACCTGTGCTTCGTCTGTGGCTTTCTCAGTTCAGGCTCTCTCACTTCTTTCAGCTTAAAAGTACCTGTACCAATCATCACAGCATCTTCCATGCAAAATTCAATTGTCCTGAACTTGTGTGCTACATCCCTTTCACAGGCTTACATGGCTTCCTGCATTAAATACATAAAAAACCCTCAAAACCCCCCAAAACCCCAACAAAAACCAAATCGTGTCTCTCCTTAACATCTCCTGTTCCTGTCATTAGAACCATCCCATTTAGTACAAAAGGAAGATCTCCAATGATTAACATCACCAGCAAACCAAACTGTGTGTACACATCTGGTTGGGAATTCACCACTCAAATGAAGATCATGTGTGCCAGGGAAGAAGGAGTGGGACTGTATAGTGCCTTGGCCTCTGCTGACATTTGTTTCTTCTTCTAGAACTTATTAAATATTAATTTACTCGAACATATAGAGCTGTTTAAATCTTCCAGGCACTTTGCAAATAGTAATGCAATTAATTTGTCATCCTTCACTGATAAAGATGCTATTATAACTCTGGCTAATAAAGATCCCTCTGGGGAAGTAATACTTTGAAATTTACCAAGTGACAGGACCGTGTTGCATTTGTTAAACAAATAAGAACTCCTCAAGGGGCAAGTGTCCAGAAAAAGACAGTTTTGTCATGGAAAAACTGTATTCCAACCCACTAGTCCCCTTTTTTATGGTGAAACAGCATCTCCAGCACAGGGCCAAGCAGCAAGACTGGGAAAGTTCTCTCTGTGTGGGTAGGTGAGAGTGACCTCCATTGCAAAGACTGTGTTATTCACTAGCGAAAGTATTAAGAGGACAACTGATGTATTATGGATCTTGCACCTACCTAAGTAGTTCTGGCCAACCTGTGTATTAAAATTAACCACTCTCTGCCACATCATGTTTTTCAAACCATCACTGGGAGTTCTCTGGACTGCAATACCAAGTGAAATCCTCAGTTACAGACCAGGACTTCTCTGTGTTAGGTTTTGCAAAACTCAGACAGCGCCTGCCCCCAGGGGTTTATAGTAAGTGGCATTGCAGTCTGCAGGTGCAGCTGTAATGGTTCAGGGAGAGACTTCAGCACCTGGAGTTTGACAAAGCTGACCCCTAAGGATTTGGGAGGGTCCTGAACAGTCTCTGAGCAATTTGGACATGTGATGAGAGCAGGCTGGTTCTTTTGCATTAACTGTTGCTACACAGCAAACACCTCACTCCTGTTATTGCTCCACAAGCCGCTAGAACATCATCAACTCCATCTTGGTTTGTTTTTGAGAGCTTAGAAGGTGACTACCAAGAATTACATGGTTACAGGTTTTGAATTTAATAATAAGGTTCCCTTTAGCGTCCCTAAGTGGCATCTCTATGAAAGCAGCAATTACATTTTTCAGTTGAGTTCAAGGGCCATCTAAGGGAGGCAGTAAGGGAACTTCCAAGGAGAAGTAAGTGGCAAGGTACAGAAACCTCCAAAGCACAATTCATCTCATCCTAAACTCTGAATCCCTTCTCTTTCTGTTGAGGACAGAGGGAGCCCTCATGAACTTTTAAGACAGCTCGAATCCTCTGCATGTGAAATTGCTCCTTGTGAATTAAATTCCCTTCAAATGTGCAGATGTAGGATTTGCTGTGCTCAGGTTTAGGGACACTCTGGACTTTAACAAACTCATAAGTCTCCATCCAGGGGCCAGGCACTAGCAAGTACATTGCACTGGTATATTGTGAATCTTTGACCAAATATGGACTTCATGACCTGTACTTCTGCTCCTAATCAGCTATTAATTGTTTTTCAGTTAATTGTTTTGCAGCTCATTGCGCTTACAATTCATAAGGCTGCAAGAGTGCAAAATAGCTATATGATACCTAAACTGTGGGGAAACCTCTCTGAGTTGGCTCACAAACAGTTTTGTTTCTGATTAAACATCTCAACAAAAGTGAATTGTATTAGCTAGTCTTGAGGGACTTCAGATTAAAAAAATTCTAGCTTTAATGCAACCTCAGCTGTTTCTCCTCAGCCAACCAGGTGCTGTACTAGAGAAACAGATTGTGGCTCAAGCCTTCTTCAACCTAATTTTAATCTAATTGGCAGATACTGCTCTCTCGTCTCCACCCAGAACCCTTCCCATATGATTTCCAAATCACTGTCTGGCTGCTACTACCTCATCTTCATTAGAATGACACTTCAGTATTCATGTAGATCCATTTAGCCACCTTCTGCTGTCTTTCATTCTGGGCAGTGACATTTAAGCTTTAATCCCAGAGTTACTGGTCATTACTTTACTCTTTAATCACCATGAGATACCAGTGAGACAAGATAACCCTTGTATAAATCACAGTGTAACAAGGAAGCAGTTAATTTTTTAGAAGATTTAAAGCTCAGAGGCCATTTCTCATCAGGTCTAGAGGGCTGTTTACAATAATTCAGACTGAGAAAGGAGGAACTCAATTTGGTGCCCTGAATCCTCATGATTTTTTAAACTACTTCATATTTCTACCTTCTACCTGATCATCTAGCTTTGCACAAGCTGTTCTATTATGGAGCCACTTACAGTAACGAGTTTTATGTTTTCCCATCCCTGACTTGACTGATGTTCTCTTCCTGTTCAAGAGTATGGAAAAGCAGCAGGTCTTTCTGGAGAGTGTGTGGGGCAGTTCATGTGCAGGAATACTCTAGACTTAATGTTATCAAGAAGGGGCATGTGTGTGCAAAGATTTTAGAGGGTCCCAACCATTGAAGAGTTGCTTTTGATATACTTAGGCAGGAAAGATCATGGCTTCCTATAACTAGCCTGTGCTCAGTAGGATGCAATAAGCAGCTCAGTTTTAGGCAGGGAATGGAGTTTAAAGCCATGGGCACCTCACTTCAGAAACACGTTCCTGTGTTTCTTGTGCAGGAAAGGCGAAGGGAACTGTGCAAATAACATGGGACACTTTTTGGGTCACGGGCAGTAACACTCAACCAACACTATAAGTGAGAATTTGTCTGCTGCTCTCTCCTCCTGGCAATCCCATGCTCCTTTTGTGCAGTGACCAAGCAGAAATTGGAAGACAACTCCCCCCTCTTTGAAAGCTGAGCTTTTCCTCTGACAGTGTTTCTTCAGGCTGCAGTCAACCCCCCTTGGCATGTCTCAAGCCTCACTAGTGTCAGCATCGCATGATCTTGATGGGAAAAAGACACTCTGAAGGCTGAGAAAGTAATTACTTTAAAAGTGTCTTTATGTCATTATATTCACATTAAAATCACAATTTATCACTCTTCATTGTACTCCTAATGATGCTTGAAAATAATGGGCTTGAATCAATACTGTGCCCAGTATAAATGTGGTGGAAGAACAGGGAAGATCTTAGCAAGGCTGATTGCATTTCCATTATTTTTGGCTGATTTGGTGTTTCGACAGACTATCTGTACTCAGTGCAAGCTCCTGCTGAGTTTATCCTGCCGAGGGGCTCAGTGAAGTTGTATGTCCAGTGATGCATTTTGATGCATCTGGGGCACATTGGGATAATGGCACATGCAGTGAAGAGTTCATCTGTATATATAAAACCCCTCATTTCTTTGATAGACTCTCCTGCTACCTTGGTTATTGAATAGATTTAAAAGCAGCAGCAGATCCTTGGAGCAGCTGTAAGCTCTGGAGTGTGAGGTTTCCGGAGACTAGCAAAGTTCATTTTCCATTTTCCTCTGCTTCAATGTGTGCAGTAGAAGTGACTCCAGAAGATGGTGGAGAGTCAGGTTGAAGAGGTTGCAGAGAGCACAGGAATATTTCTGCACTCATGGCAGTTTTCAGTGCTCTGATTATTTGACTTTGAATCTATCCTTTAGGGAGAGCCTGGGATAAACACAGCCCAGAGCAATTTGAACACCATGACAGGTTTTTGCCTGCTTGGCACCAGAGTAGCTCAACTCAGGGTCTATGCAAGAAATCCCTGAGCAGTTATGAAAAGTATTTTGCAAAGACATGAGCAATTACACAGATTTATTCTCCTCTGGCACTAACCCTACCTCTACCTATAACTATACCTTTCAAAAGATTGATTAGATTTTGCTTTACCAGTTTCCCATCCAGTCCAGTCACATCAGAGTAATTTCCTCCCTCTTTCCACTCCCTGAGCCCTCGTTTTTGATACTGAGTATGGCACTGCAAAGCTAATGCATACTCTGAGAGCAGGCTTGGAAAGAGAGGTGGCAGCAGTGGATGGTGAGGAAAAATCTGCTGGCTGAGGCATCCAATAGCTTGGAGTATGGAAGGCCAGAGGCTTCCTGACAGCATCCTAAAGGATGGGAGACAGAGTTTTAGTTTTCTATTTACCAGACGGAGGAGTAAAATGGATACCATCCAAATTATCTGGTTTGACCAGTCATCCTCCTTAGCTCCATCTCTGTCAGCAAGTTAAACGAGCCAAGGGCTATTTGTGGCCTTTTGGTGAGTGGCTGAGCATTGCTTATGTGGGTGAGAAGGGTGGCCTTGTCCAAACTGCTGGTTGGAAGTATCCCTTGCTCATGCTATCTCCAAAGTCAGTGTGGGCTTTGACTGGGAAAGTGCTGCCAAACCTTTGATGAACAGCATGGCAACAGGTGAATAGTGGCAGTGTTCAAGTCTGTACCAAAGCCTTGTTCAGTTTAGCACTGCATATGTTAGAGGGTTTATTTCTCCTTAGCGTTTCATATATGTGATTCAAACAAAGAAGATTTGTTTTTCCAAAGGAGATCTTTGTTGGGCTTTCAGCTAAAAAGTCTGACGGATATAAACCTCCTTCTCACACTTGTTCTGGAGAATGAGCCTTTGCATTATCCTCTGATAGTGTTTGTGTGTATCAGAGAAAACTTCCAGATGGAAGATAATCAAAAACATTTGGATTCAACTCTGTGGCAATGGATGGCCTCTAAACCTGGGAAACTGTTTGGGCAACCACTCTGAAGGTGGACATGGAGAATTTGAGTGTACAGGGAGGTAATCACCCCATACTACTTATTTTTTGTTTGGTTTTGGGTTTGGGTTTTTTTGTTTGTTTGGGTGACCTGTTTTTGCTTAAGGGAAAGTTAAATCAGTGATAAGTTGAACAAGTTGAAGACTTTAACTTATCCCAGCTCAGCCCAAGTTCTGTCCATTACATGACTTGATGCACTCCAGAAATCTTTCAGCTAGAAATTGGGTTTAGCCAAAGGCTTCCTAGCAACACAAAGCCAGGTAAATGACACATAGGATGCTGCTGGGGCTTTGACTCAACCCAATTGGAGTAAATTAGTCGCTCTGCTATTCATGTCTGTCTATTCCCCAATTTCAGTTAATTAAATTCAGCAAAATAGTATATTTTATTTATTTATTTTGTCTTTTAACATACAATTTGTTGAATATTTCTAAGACCAGCTGTCTCCTACTTCATACCTGGCTGCAAAAGTGTACTCTGTACAAGCAGACCTACTTGTTCCCACATTCATGGTTAAAACGCAAATGCACGTATACAGCCACTTCTCCAAAGAGATTTTTTTCCCCTATGTAATCTGATATCTCAGATCTTAAAGCATAGCTTCACTGAAGCTAAAGGAGGAGCTTTGGGAGGGTGATGAAATATTTAGTCCAGGTTCAGACGTCAAAGTATGAGTTATGGTTTCTGGAGTGTTCAGGGATATTTTGTGATGGAAAATATTCGGGGTAAATGGGGTAGTAATATCTGCTGCATTTCTTCATACCTCACAGCTCGAGTCTTGCCTTCTTATGGGAAATATCTTTGAGCATTATGGGAAAATGCATATTAATGAACTTCCAATGTATAGCCAAGCTTGTCTTCATTCTCTATTTTTTTTCATTAGTCACTAACCATTTCTATTAGAAAGAGCATTAGCTCCCAGATCTTAAATTCAGGAGAGGAGGTGGTGTCCGTCCCTGCTCTGCAGTGGGATCTAATGACTACTTTGCTGCAACAATAGAGAAAGCATTTAAAGTAATGTCCCTTATGGATAGTCTCCAGCACATGGAGCATATTTTTTTATAGTCCTCAGTATATTTAGCAATGAAGGAAAGTGAAATTGTGAGCTCTTCTTTCAGAAAGACAATAGTTTAAAAAAAAAATGCCTTTCCCCCCCTCCCCCCTTGTTCTTATTATTGTCATTAGAGAGGTTTTTTGGAGCCATCTCACCTGTCACAGCAGGAAAAACACAATCATTCATATTGTGTAGGGGCTTGATCCAAGGTGTCATCTATCTGAAACCCTCCTGCCTGTGCTGTGTGCGTTGGTGTGAGCAGGAGGAGCAGGAGTCCTGTGCCCCAAAGCCTGGCATCCAGATTATGGAGACTGTGGAAGGCAGAAGTGAACATATGCAGTTGGTGCACCCTCTCTGTCCCATGCACAGCTTAATGTCAGCTTAAAACACACCTCTGCAACATCACCTGCCTTCAGCAGATCCTGTGACTACTGTACAGTGCTGGCTGTTGTTTCTTACTGGAGTTTTCTGATTCGTCTGTGAATAACACAGCAAATACATATAGGAACAGCAATGTATAGAATCCCTTCCCTGACATGTTAAAGCAGTGGGAGCAGAGAAGGTAAAATATTTAGACTCCAGATGTCTTTATTTGCCAAAATAAAAATTCTTGCTGTAAAATATCTATAAAATGTAATTAAAATTGCCATTTATGTTTCTCACTGTTGCTAACAGTGCTGGCAAAATTGAGTCACTTTGTGCTGCCAAATATAGCATTCCAGGTGTAAAACACTCTCAGATGTTCATGGCATTTTGCACATAAATACTGAGTCATTGAGAATGATCTGGTACTATCCATATGCCTGATACAGAAATACTGCCATGAGTGGGAGATCAGTATACACAAACGACAGGATAATGTTTGAGAATGGAAAAATTGTGTTTCTGCATAGTTTCTAATAAAGATGCTGGATTTTTCAGGTGCTGATACTTCTGCTCTCAGGAGGGTTTTATAGAGGAGGGTGACCATGACCTTCCATCCCCCTACTTACTGCTTCATCTCTGAATATCAAGTTGGAGATTTTTTTTCTCATAGTGTTTCTTTTTCTATTTCCTTTTTTCTTTTTTTTTTAATTTAGCCTGTGTGAGGAGCTTGCAAACCCGCACTGTAGATGACGTTGAAATATACAGAATGTAACAGCCCCATGCCTGGTGGGGTCTGTCCAAGAAAACCATTCTCTGCCAGTCACCATTTCAATCTGCCTTTTGGCTGCTGCTGCTGCTCTGCACCAGGCAGCAGTATAGGCTGTGTTTTCAGGCGTCATGCTTTCCTGGAAAAATTGATATGTTTCTGGAAAGCATGTGGGAATGGTGCATCCTGCAATCATGCTAGCCCTGGAGAAAAGCAGTGTTTGCTAAAATACAAGCCAGAGTTGAGATGAATCATTTCTGCCTGACAGACATGAGTCTCTCTTCTCACCAGCTGCAGGAGTTAAAAATGTCCTCTCTTGCCACGAAAGCATGAGCTTGGTGTCAGACTTGTGCTGAGCATTGTGTGCAGTCAGCCTGCCCTGTGCTTCAGCGAGACCCACATGGGCCTGGGTGGAAGATCAGGCACCTGCCCTGCCTCCTTGGCACCCCTCTGTCTTTCTTTCTTCATCTGATGGTCAATCCTGACATGCTCTCTCCCACTCTCCTATCTCTCGTTTGAGCCAGCAATAACATTTCATCTTCAGAGTTTGTCTCGCTCAATAAAAGAGTGGATAGCCAGGTATATTGTAGCTGTTTCCCCTCGGTCTTCTTGAATGGAAAAAAAGTGTTTAACTTCTCATTTCCCTCTCTTGTCAAGGGAAATACACAGGACTAAGCTAATGCAACATCACTGACCCGCTTGTTACACAGCCTTCTTTGTTTTCCCCATGCTTTCTCTCACCAGAGCAATTCTTTTTGTCATCATCTTTTGCATGGCATTTCCATATAGCTTCTCCTTCCACCAAATCCCTCTCTTTTTTTTTTACCATGTTTCACTTTCTGTTAATTCCTCTTCTTGCTTCCTCTGTCCATGCATCTCTCTGATGTCTCACTATGTCAGTCCTGTCTGTGCTGTAAATAAGAGTTCGGCCAAAAGATGACTTCACCAGGAGGATTTATAGGATGGCTCTTTAGAAATGGTGGTCCCATCACTGCTATCAGGAGTTCATTAAATAATAGTAAGTATGATAGAGTCGGTATGAAAGACCATTAAACTGGAAAGATGATTTTCTTCTTTTGCGTGAAGCACAGGAGCATCCCCATTTCCTTGTTCACTTCTGTGTTCCCATCTGTCTAACTCAACAAAATCACATGATTAGAGACTAGGACTGAAATACAATTATAAAATAAGTAGAAAAAGAAGAGATGGATGAGACAAGGTCACTTTTCCACTCTGCAGAAAAAATTAAATGAATTTTGGCCGCTACTAGCAGAATTGTTTTTGTAACATCTTAGATTGCTTCTTAGTTTGTAATCCACTGCCTTTTCAGGCAACATGTGTAAGGGCTCCTCTGGCCTTCCTGTTAGAGGGTTTGTTGTCTGTCTTCCCTTTCCTCTTAGGTAGCATGTCTCTGTGCTGGAAACCACTCAGGTTTTCTTTCCCTCCATGGACACAGAGAGCAATGAATCAGAATTCTCTTGATACCAACCCTTTAGACACTTGAATGTGATTAACACACAACCACAGACCCACAAAACAAATTATATCATTCTTCCTTCATCACCCATATTTTTCAGCACCTGAATCAATCCTGTTGTCCACCTCTTTACTACAGAGCAGTGCTCAGCACCAGATGCAGTGCTCTTGCTGGAGTCTTCACCCTGTCAGGCTCAGTGAATAACTGCCCCAGGGGCCTTGACTAAATGATGGTATAAGAAGTCCCTGAGTGCTGTGTACCTTATTTGCAGCAGTGTCATGGGGTTTGACTACAGAATACAGTCACTGTAAAGTCTGTTTCTGTGTGTGATGCTCTGGCTTCTCCACAACCATTCCCTGCGGGGACTCTCCAGGCTTGCATTAACAGCAAGTGCCTTATTTCTCTTCAAAGGTGAAACTGTGAACAAAGATGAAATGCAGCTCACATGAAGTCCTACCTTTTTGTGCCCACAGACAGGTGTCTGCCTGTCAGCAGGGTGTCTTAATTTAGCCACTCCAGAGGCACAGTGAGGTTTGAGTGCCTCAGGAAAGCTGTCTAGTATTGTTGGAGATGCCCAGGGAATATCGCCTCACGCCAGTCTCAGCAGATTTGGGTTTTCTTTAGGTTCTGTATCATGTCTCCCAGCTCACTTTGCAAGCCTGCTAAGCAATCTCAGCCATATTAATCACCCTACTGTGTACAACTGAGCTGAGTTTTGGTGTCTGCTAGAGGGTGAGCTGCATCTCTTGCCAGGAGCGGCAGACTGTATTGACTAAGGAGCCACGGGAGGTCCGTGGAGGTGTTTCTGCAGGTATGCAAGTTAGGTCTCTAAGTTTACATTTAACTTAGCTGGTGGAGACACAGCACATGCTCCTCCTGAGGTGTTCCTCCATTTGGGATGCCCTTAATTACCCCGCTGGGAAACTGCAAGCCGTGGTTTAGAGATCACAAGGGCATCGCTTAAGTGGTACAAAAGTGCCCAACCCTACGGGCAGTGAGTATTTCCCCCATGTGCAACATAGTGACATCTGTCACTGTATTGGTTGGTTCTCCACAGGCTACCTGGGGCTTGCTGTGGTCAACACATGGGTGATAAGTATGGTTTGGATGGGTAATAAGTATGGTTTGGATGTTTTTCTGTCCAGGAATATATGCTTGTTTTTTGTCTGTGCACAAGGAAATGTTCTCCTTCCAAGAAATGCATCTGTTTCAGGGGGTTGTTTATAGTGCTGAGTCTGTATCATTCCCTTGGCTCCACTGACTGGCTAAACAGGTAGATCTCAAGAAAGCAGCACTGGTACTTTAATCACCATTGCATTTACTCAGAACTGCAATAAACTGGCAAATTGGGCTACAAATTTTAAAAGAAAAAAAAGGCATTAAAATTTAAACTAAATTAAAAATTTACAGTCTACCCAGAGGAGTGGGTTGCTGAAAGTCATGTAGCCACATTTCTACAAAGAAGTTACAACTCTCCCAATGATGGGAGAACATGGTTGTGGGAAATGTCAATGATTTGTGCTTCCCCTTACTAACTCGATACCTAGTCCTGTCTTTGACTGGATGGAAGCAATCTGTTTTTGACAAATCAGTAGAGGATATTTCTTATCATTTTCCTTTATGTATCAACTGCCTCATTATTTGGTCCATTTTCTTTCCAAGCCTCAGAGTTAGGCTGACTCATCTGGAATTCACCTTTCTTTTCCAGACAACACTGTTTTGCCTTTTTTCATCTTCTGCCACTTTTGCTTCCCAAGATCTTAAAGATATTCTCTTATCATGCAGTCACTGCTTTTGGTAGTTACTGATGTACCCTGCAGCATATTTCATCAGTCCTCATTGACTTGCAGGCACATCATTTACTCAAATATTATTTAACTTGTGTTGACCTGCTCTTCTTTCTATGCACCTTTATTTTCAGTTAAGTTGATAATGTGACTGCAGGGTTTGGGGTGGTGTTTTTGTTTTTTTTTTTCCCTTTTCTCCAGTTTGGTCAAAGCAAAAAGACACTGTACCAAGCAAGAAAGATAAAACCATCACACAGATTAAGCAGCTCAGGTGCATAGCTTAGGAGTTACATAGCAACAGCTGGTCATGAATTACAGGGAGATATTGCCCCCAGTCTAGATGGCTCCATTCAGCTAGAAAGTGGTACTCTTCTGAAGGTAAAGGTGACATAAAAATCAAAGGGGGCCCAAAATTTTAACAGTGCTTGAAAGGAAGGGAGGAGTTTGTGTAAGTGAGGCTAACGTGAGTTAGTGGAAGGCTGACAGTTTGCCTGTCTCATGGAAAGGCAGGGAGACAAAGATGTGGTGACAGAGTGAGATTTCTAAGTCTAAAGGATGAAAGGATGCAAATTTATGAAGACAAACTTAATACTCATGCATTTAGCCTGAGTGTGGTTGTCAGACTTTGTTCTGAAAGCTTTGTAGCTTAAAGGAACAAGTAAATAATGTTTTGTGCTGAAAGCAGTTGCTTTTGTCACTGCAGATCTATGCAGCCATAGGCAGCTAAAAGGCAATTTTGCAGTGATTGGATTTTTGATACACCTATGCATGCAGACAAAGTGAGAACTTGCACATTCTGAGGAACATTTTGGGCTGCAGAAGGATATCCAGAAAAGTAATGCCATCATTGTTTTGGGAGGAGGGAGAAGGAGCTGAGCTCCTCGTTTGCCTACCATGACATAAAAATCCAGCGACAGGTCAGTTGAGAGCTTGTATTGTGTATGTGTAAGGTGGGTTTGGACATATGGACACTCTTTATGCAAGAAAGACAGACAGAAACAATGACCTTGTATTGCTCTCTTTCTCTCATATCACTATAACTCGAAATCATAGAATCACAAAATGGCTTGGGTTGAAAGGGACTTTAAAGATCATCTAGTTCCAGAAATCCACAGCTGTGTTTTGCTTCAATGTGGATCACCCTGTTAGACACAAGATTGAACACCTCATTAAGATATTTGAAGACTGATTCATTTGTTTCAGAAAGATGCAAAGGTAACACAGGAAAGCTGTGCCTGAAGCTGGGATATCTATCTGTATCTCTGATAATCCCTTTACTTACACTGTGTACTTCTTGGGACAGAGGCTGTCTAGGTGTAAACACAAAAGGACAGCAGTTATGGCCCTGGGAAATAATAAAATTAAATTTTATCATAAATATTTATTTTAAATATTTTCATAATCAAGTAATACACAGCAGGTTTCAGAAAAACAGTTTGCCTATTTTTAAGCCTTGTTCATTATATGAATCTGTTTTCCTTGTACTGTGTCCTCAGTGCAACAGCCTCTTATCTTAAGTCCTACAGAGATTATAAACTCTTCAGTGCAAGTGAGACTTTTATTAGACACATATAAACCAGCAAACATTCTATTGGAGCTAAAAATTTCCACTCCTTACTTCATTAATGTAAACAGCCACAATTATAATGATAAATTGAGTACAGACTGTACAATGGAAAGTAACTCAGAGTAACAGGTTGAATTTAAAACTGAATGAATTTGATTAGCAGCACAAGCTCCTTACAAAAACATTGATCAGGATGCACCACAGTCTCCCAGGAAAAGTGGTAAACCAGCTGTCATTTGTGTCCTTTATGGTCAGTGTGTATAATAGTCTGTGTGGAACAATCAATCCTGTATTAGTCCAATGGGAATGGACAGTGATTTTCATCTGTAATTTCAATTTCAAAGATGGATAGAGTGTATTTCTTTGTACAGAAAGCGTAGAAGTTTGAGAAGGGAGTTTTATACATCTCCTGAGACAGCAGAGATTTGACTGGAATTAGAAGAGCAGAGGGCAGGGGCTAAAGGGAAAAAATGATGGAGATGCCAAGAGCTCTTTTTATTCAACTCAACTGAATCAATTGTTGGTCTACTGTTGTCCTGATAACAGACTCGAGTTGGTCAGGGATCAGACCTTGGACATTTTGTCTAAACAATCTGAAAAACAACAGGTAATGAGGAATGAATGTAGAGGCTGGGGCTGAAGGAAACATGAAAAAAAAAGTGAGCTGGCCAAAAATGTAAATTGAGGGTGAAAAGACAGGCAAAAACCAGCTTAAGCTACAGTCAGACAAAGGAGAAAAGAGGTGAGAAGCACAATCACTTCAAGGTAAAGCTCTAGAAGCATAAAGCAGCACTGTTTGAGATGCTGGGACTCTTAGGAAGAGAATAGCTGTAATATGGATTTCTAAGGTATTTTGATATGGATACAGCTTCTCTGTAGCCATGTCAATCCAGCCATTCTAGTGGAGTAAAAGAATATTCATGAAGAAGGTGGATGTCTGTTGTGAGAATCAAAGTGCAGTTAATAAGAATAAATGCACTTTTACTTGCAGAACATGGAGAAGTTTGTTTGTGCCCAGTGATGAGCAGATCCCATTTGAGATCTGACCAAGGGCCAATGTAGATGTATCTTGTAGATGCCCAGCTAGTCCAACCCTCCCAGTTAGTCCAGCATTAGATAAGGGAAACAGCTCCAGCAGATAACTTCCATCATAGAAGATGTGTTCAAGATAGTACTAAGAAAGAGCGAACTACCTGGAAATTAAAATTTGGACATGTTATAAATCTTCGAGGACACCTTCCCCCATGGTTTAACTCTTGTTTCCAAACTCAGAAATAATGACTTTGGAGGGGGGTGTTTTTTGTGTCAGCTCATACTGTCCTGGAGTCCTTCTGTATGTGTGGGAAATTTGAAAGAGGATGTGTGCCTGTGATTGCTCTCAGTGTGAACATTGATAAAGCACTCCAACGCCAAGGATGAGGGTTCAGCTTCAGTCTGGCATGCCCTGGAGGCCACAGAACAGCATTTGACCTGGTAAATTGCAGGAAACAGGGGAAAGTTCGAACAAGTGAGCATCTGCTTGTGCTTGTTAGCTAGTTTATTTAATAAGAACATAGATGCTCTTCTTCCTCTAATTACTTAGCATGAGTGTAATATCTTAATATTAGCATTAAGGATCATTAACACCAGATAATAGTTTTCAAAGACATTGCAGTAACATAGTAAACAGAAGACCCAATTTTTACAGCCTTTTGCTTTCTCAAAACACAGAATGTGATGTGGTCCAGTGAGCCCACTGAAGAAACTGTCATATCTAAAATGAGACATCACTACACCAGTTATAGTAGCGCTGTAGCAGTATGAAAGCCCAGGGACATCAGCCCATCTCCTGAGTATATCATAAAAAACTGTACCAGCCATCAGAGAGTCCTCCAGACATTATGACTGCAAATGACAGCATTCTTTTGGGGTAAGGAGGAAATTATCCAGAGCTATGTTACCAAACTGCAATATTAGATAGGAAGAAGTCACAGCACAACAGAGGAAGACCAGAGTGACCTGTGTCAGAAAGCTCTTAGCATGGCAGAGTCTCAGCTAGTCCTGATGCGAAGGGGAACAGGAAGGTCATGTCCCACACCAAAGGATGAGTGAAGGCTGTTTACTCCTTCTATATTCTGCAGATATCCACAGAGGAACGTATTACAAAACTAAATATTAGCACTGCCACCTCTGGAAAGCATGCAAAGAACTGTTGCATGGAAGGATTTCTGTGGCCAAACTGCTCAAATCATTATGTTAACCAGTCTGAACAGTGACCCAGATCTCTGACCTGCACTGGCTCAGTCTGTGCAGGGATGGGGACAGCCCTGAGCAACCTGCTCCAGCTGACCCTGCCTGGAGCAGGGAGGTTGGATGAGATGATATCTAGAGGTCTTGTCCAACATCAGTAATTTTGTAATTCTAGGTACTTTCATCACAGAATTCCAGGGAAGCTTCCAAATCACAAGTTTGGGTTGATTCATTTATTCGTTTGCCTGGTTTTATCTGTGGCATGGCAGGTCTCAGTTAAGGATTTTTTTTTTATTTGACTTTGACATGAACAAAAGACAAATAACAAAAACTTAATAGGTTCAGGAAACCAAAGTTATTTTTTTGGGTAGCTTTAATTCATATGCAGTTAGTGAGCCAAAGTACATGATGTTTAATTAACCTTTCAGTTCAGTGAGAAGTTTCTTGGTCAAAGACTTTGGGAGCTGTTCTGTGTAACACTTCCAAATTTGTGAATAGAATTGAAAGAAACCGCTGAAAAATAAGTGTCTGCTTCATGGCAGTCTGCACCCACACAAAGACTGGAGTACTGTAGTGAGACAGAAACAGAGAGAAAGAAGAGTTAGTTAAGAAGATTATGAGGTTAAGTGTTCTTTTATTAGGTTTTCAATACAAGGAAAGGTATAATTTACAAGGGCATGTAGTGACAGAATGTGGGGGAATGGCTTTAAACTGAAAGAAGGCAGGTTTAGATTACAGAAAAGGAAGGAATTCTTCCCTGTGAGGGTGGTGAGGCAGTGGAACAGGTTGCCCAGAGGAGCTGTGAATGCCCCAGTCATGTAAGTGTTCAGGCCAAATTGGATGGGGCTTTGAGCAACCTGTTTTAGTGCAAGGTGTCCCTGCCCATTGCAGGGGGTTGGAAAGAGATGATCTTGAAGATCCCTTCCAACTCAAACCATTGTATGATTCTGTGGTTCTGTGATGTACTGACATACAGTTATGCAGGAAGAAACGCAGATTTGTGTTGCAATGCAAAGCAGGTTGCTACACAGTGCTAAAAGTACTAGAAAGCATGGCAGTGCAACATAAAATTCTGGCAAATCAACCACATGGTTAATCCATGATGCTAGAGATGCTTTTTAACAGTGATTAAAGACTACACAGACACTTGGAAAGTGGGACACTTGGATCATGCTGACTCTGTGACAGAGCTAAGTAGCAAGAGAGCAGCCAAGGAGCAGCCACCTGACATGGTAACCCAGGGATGCTTTGGTGCAACAGCTGAACTGATAGGAGTTGTCAGTGCTCATCAGATGGTTTGAACCTGCAAGTGGCAATGTCCCAAGAAATGTCTTCTTCTATAGCCCTCTGAGAGGGGTACTGACATATGGATAGCAGGGAGACTTTGCACATCAGTAACTATGATTTCTGCTGATGCAAGTTACAAGGACAGGCTTTGCATTGTCCTGACAATGAAGGCTTAGTCAGTCCAGACTGATGACTAATCTTGGTTTGCCCGGGCTGAGCTGATTTTAACTTAGTTTTTTTAAGAATAGCAATTTTCTTGCAGTCAGGTAACTTTGGCCTATGTCTGTTTTAAATCACAGTTTTAATTCACAGTGGTAACAAAGACTTACAGTGAAGATTGAACAGTCTGTAAATTCAAAATAAAATGTGGTGTGAAAGATTACAGACATGGGATTATACCAGAGACCCCAAACTGTAAACACAAATCTTAAAGATCAGTCAGTGGTCACTGAAGAAGTGCAGTCCAGTGTTGCTCAGGTAATTTTGGAAGTAACAAGAAGAACAGAAAAACTACATAATGAGCATAATTACAAGAAAGAATGTGTTAAGAAAATGTATAAAAATAAACACCATCAGACTCAAAACTGAAAAGAGCAAAGTAGCAGCATCAATATCACACAGCTCCCAGAAGAGAGGGTGAAGAAAGTCCCACTACAAATACTGTACTACTTGTGACAGACATCTCAGGGTACTGACAACATGTCACAATCCACCTCCTACTTTCCCTGAGTTAGGCTGAAATGGTCAGTGATAGAACCCAGACAGACAATGGAAGAATGAGCGTATCTATAAAATTTTGGAGTTTTGCTTTGTTTTAAATTATGAAAACTTTGATTGGATTAACAATGGCTTCATCCATCTCCATGTCTATGTGAGGTATGCTCCCTTCTTGCCCATAGCAAGATTTTGAATGTGACATCTTAAAAGTCATTCATCAATATGTAATAAGTACCAATTAACATTCTTTATTTTCCAGTCCCTTGGGCTTCATGCTTGAGATCTGTGAGCTAAGTAGTGATCTGGTGAGAGACTGTATGGGAGATTAAATCTGATCTGTCTGTTCTGGGGATATACTGTATGCAGACCTAGCCATCAAAAATTTACCTGTGGAGTCTTTCTATTGGTATTCCTGGCTACCTTCTTGTCTAGTTTATTACCTACCACAAAAGAGTGAACATTAGCAAAGGAGAGTGCATTTGACTCTGCTTTTCTTCACACCTGCTTTCAACATTCCCAGCTTCTGGTTGCAGTAACATTTAGGCAGGAGCAAAAATTAAAACAAAAGGAACATGGTAAATCCCCCTTCCTCCTGCAAGCAGGAAGTGAAGTTAAACCTGCTGAAGTAACTGTCTTGAACTTCAAAAGAAAATTGTTGTATATATCACAATTGTTAACATAATTATTTTACATAGGTGCAAGAGATCACCTAGAGTTCTTTTCTAGAGATGGTAACTAATTTGCAGTTTGGCACGTTTTGTGCAACAGATGCAGCTGAAATTATTTCTTATTTTCATGAAAATAGATGATTCTGATCAAATTTGTCACTGATGTCTACAAGGGTGCAAATAGAAGGCAGAAAACGGAAAATGTCCGCTCTGATGAGCCTCTGCTTACATAAGGATGTTGTTTGAAGGCAGTGAGATCTGAAGGTGGCTCTGAAATTATGCATGGATTTTATTGTATGAAAGCAGCCCATAAGCTGATTACCCCCATCTCCATTGTATTCCAGTCTTCAGTGCAATTTGTCTTTTGCTATGCCTTTATTGCTCACATATGCTTTAGAACAAGATTGTGTATAGTGTTTCTTTTGAAAAACAAATCCTTTTTTTTCTTTTTAACTTCTCTTGCAAAAGCCTTTTTTTCACCCCCACATAATCTTTCCAGAGCCACTTGTGCCTGAGGCAAATTCTGACTATTTTGTTTTCAAAGGCAGGTGAAAAACCGGGACAGAGCATTGGCATGAGAGCCTGAAACATGGCTGGACTATTGATGCTCTGTGTGTGTACAAGTGTATGCAAGACAGCGAGTGTGTGGTTATCTCACAAGGGAACTGGTCTACTGCTCGTGTTTTTGAAACAGCTGAGGGGAGTCAGGAAGAGTCACACAGCCAAAGAATCACAGAATGGTTTGGGTTGGAAGGCACCTTAAGTCTTGCCAAGTTCCAACCCCCTGACAAGGGCAGGAACACCTTTCACTACACCAAGTTGTTCAGAGCCCCATCCGACCTGGCCTTGGGCACTTCCAGGGATGGGGCATCCACAGCTTCTCTGGTCAACCTGATCCAAGCCCTCACACTCTCATAGTAAAGAATTTCTAACTGATGTCTTGTGCTGGGCCCAAATCAGCACATACCTAAACTAAATCTTTCCTCTTTTAATTTAAATGTTTCCCCTTTTCCTATCACTATCTCCCCATGTAAAAATGTAGATCCTTCAGGAACCCTACACACTGATCCAGAGACGTTAGCTGCTGTTTCCACAATACTTTTCAGATCTTTTTAAGTCTGTGTTTTAAAAAAAGATTCATGTTATTATACACATCCATGTTAGTATACACACTCCTGTTAATGTCGACATGCTGGGGTTCCCAAAAGGCCTTGGTGACGTATGGGTATGTCTCAATAATTTTAATCAATTGTTCTTTCTAATGAGAGCATCTCAGGGGATGAAGTAATCTACTCAACATTATGTACTAATGCTTAAAATTCTTCTGTTTGACTCCCAATCCACAAAGTCCACTCCTGTCAAACTGTAAGCACATATCTCTTGTCTGTTCACTTCAGTGAAACTCAGTGTACTCCAAACAACAGCAAAACACATCAGGGATGAAAAAGGACATAATTTTAAGTGAACAAATAAATCAATAGCCCATTTTCACAGGGGTTGAAGGACTTGTCCTATAGACTGTGTTATCTGTGGAAAGGATTCTGGTATGTAGAATGTTCTGTAGAAGACAACTCTTTTAAACAAACAGTTCCCATGGTGCTGTGCTTAGCTCACATCACCATGTTAACAGCAAAATGCAGCACTTTATTTTATTTTTATTTCTGGAAAAATCATATGTCCTATTTTTGTTGTTTTTTAAAGTGATGCTGGGACTGCTGAATCTTTCCAGCCATTAACCATCACTGTCTGGAAGGATCTGTCCTGACTAGGAAAGTTAGGACCCTCCTTACAGTATGGGGAGTTATTCTGGCCCTTCTGGGAGGAAAAAGCCCCAGGATCCTTCAGGAGCATCAACTCCTCATTGGAGGCAGAATTGTGTTTCCCAAAGTTATTGTGAGCCATCCAGCCAATCAGGCTAAAAAAAACCCCAACAAACAAACCCAAAGAAAAATACTTTGGTTACAAGAAAGAAGCAGAGTTCAGAGGGTTAGAAACACAGAGTCCATAATAGCCAGGGAGCTGGAGGGGAACATCAGCTGGGCTGCCCAAATGGCTGAAATTAACCTCCTGTTGAGACTGGAATGGATCATCTCCCTTCAGCTGCCCCCACATCCTCCCCCAGACTCTGCATTATCTCTTTGGGTTGTAAATATTTGAGAGGCTGTTGTTCAATGGTATTTAGACTGTGCCCAGCACAATGGGGCCCAGGAGCTTTCAGGAAGTCCTGGTGGCCAACTGGACCACAGAAAGATCTGGGGTTGCATGCACTGATCCTGCAACAGCTGCACATTCAGGTCCTGGAACTGTTCTTGCTCTTCATGCTGGGGTGTATGGACTGAGTGAAGTTGGCCTTTAAGAATTGGTGCTGTTGTGAATTTTTCATTCCTGTTTTATTCTCCACACTGTTCTATAACAATAGCATCATTAGTCTGGATTTTCCCATATTGATATGCAGAGAGAAGGAACATACAGTTAAGCAAGTTTCTATGCAAAAGTATGATCTGAGGAATATTAATGGTCCTGTCTGCACTGTCCCACATTGTTTGGAGGGATGTGGTTTATTGTGGTTGTTGCTGATAGTCAATGCTCCTCTGCTGCTGCTCAGAGATACTTGCAGCTCCCTGGTTTTCATACCTATGGCAGAGTAATCTTCCTACCCAGTGATGGATGGGAAATCTGGGTACCATAGCAGGAGTGATGATATATCCTCTATTTGTTTACAGAGAAAATGACTGACCTTTCAGAATAAATGGTGTATAGGGAAAACATCAGATATTAATTTATCTCCTTTTAAAACACTCCTCTACAGAAACAATAAAGTCTCTTCAGATTAAGATCATGGACTCTTCAAAACAGAAGAGAGAGGGCACTGGTCTCCCTAGTGACACTAGTGGCAGCAGCCACCATCCTTGGCTGTATAACTGAATTCTCTCCATGTACAGTCCTATTGTGATCAGCAATCCAGGCCTGGCAGGTTGCACTTTGAATAACTGGCTTCACTATGCACCCAAGCATATTTCATTTATTTGTGTAGATTCAGACTGATTAAATTCCAGGGTGTTTCTGAAGTTCTCATGTTGCCTTGCTGGATGTCTGGTACTAAATTTATCTATTTCTTTTGGTGCTGATAAAAGCCCAGCTCCTGTAGCTATTCAAGTGAGAAGTGAAAAGTAAATAGGCCCAGGAAGCACCCTTAGTCTAGACTCACTTGTGGGCAGAAATTGTGAACAGGTTTGCTTGCCACAATAGAATGGCTTAGAAAAGCATAGGAGACAGCACGACTGCAAACACAACATCAGTACATCTGATGAAAGGCTGCAAATAAGCACTGACATTGCTAAGCATCTGTCAGTGGAGGCATTGGCCAAATGGGAAACATCTGCATCTTCTCCAAAAAAGAAGCAGTGGAAAAAATGAAAAAATTCTGGAGATCAGATTTTTCTTCTAAAAAGGCTCACAGGTGTGAGGAAGCACAAACCAAAGCATCTGTGTACTGTCAGAAGATCCATGCAACTCTGATCACCTTGCCATGGGACTATATTATGGGAAAGCAAAACCTGAAGGTGGCAGGACACATGTACAATACAGACTGGGGAATGACGTGCTGGAAAGCAGTGCCACAGAAATGGACTTGGGGGTCCTGGTCAGTGGCCAGTTGTACATGAGTCAGCAATGCCTTGGCAGCCAGAAGAGCCAACCATGCCCTGAGGGGCATCAGACAAAACATCACCAGTCCGGCATGGGAAGGGATTGCCGTGCTCTGCTCTGCTCTGGGGTGGCTTCACATGGAATATTGTGGCAGTCTGGGGGGGCCACAATATAAGAAAGACATAAGGCCATTAGAGAGCATCCAAAGGAGGGCAACAAGGAGGGTGAGGGGCCTTGAGGGGAAACCATATGAGGAGCAACTGAGAGCACTTGATCTGTTCAGCCTGCAGAACAGGAGACTGAGGGGAGACCTCATCACAGTCTACAACTTCCTCTAGTGGGTAACACTGAAGGTTTGATGTGGCTTGAAACACCTCTTGCTACACATACCTCCCTGTAGGCCATTAGACTTCCTTGGACTGAGACACCCCATCAGGCGGTGGAATTTGGATATATCATAAATGACTGCATCACTGGTTCTGATGAAAATCAGAGAATTTCTGCTTGGAAGTTGAAACACAAATGTGGAAATGTTATTTTAGGAATCAATACCTCAACTGCAGGGCAGGACTGACCTGAGGATTTTGTGGCCACATTCTCCAGTGAAATGAAAGCAAAGACAAGGTGAAGTTCAAGCAGGGCACAGAAGAGGAGCAAGAAGAATGAAAGGTTGAAAAAGGTAAATCATGGGCGAAAGATAGGTGGAGAGGGGGACTCTTTAAAGATGAGTACTTAAAGTGAGAATACTATTCTCTTTAAAGAAAGAAGAACACAACAGATTCACATGTGCTTTTTTTGGCATATGGAATTTGTTCAGCCCCTAAGTGCCTGCAGTAATACTGGCCCTAATCTCCCACTTATCTCCTTGGAAGATTTCTAAGCCTTTCAGTCCTCCTGAGCAAGCAAGGCACCTGGTCTCTGCATGCCCTGCTACAGCAGCTTGAGTACTGCCAAGTAAATACTTCTCATCAGGAGGAGGAGACGCTTCTGGGAATGATAAAACAACGAGCAAAGCAAGAACTGCCGGGGCGGCTGGTGAGTGTGGAAGTGATGAGCTTCTTATTGATTGCACAGGAGTCATGCTCAGAGAGATGGCTGGACAATTTTACCTTTGAAAACATTACTCTGAGGAAGCTGACAAGAGAGCAGGAGCCAGTGTTGATAAGAGGAATCAATGCAGAGCATGGATAGAATGAGGTTATTAATAAGTAACAAGACTCAACTTGGGAGCTAATAACATAAAAAAGACATTTGCTAGTTGGGGCATCTCACAGGCACTTGATTGCTATAGCAATGGCAATGGAGACATTAGAAACAATGAACTGTACAGCAAAAGTGGGCTGAAAATCCCTCCTCATGGAAGCATCTAGTTAAAAGAATGGCTAAAACAGAACAGTTTTCTAGAAGAGATATACTTCAGGACATTTAACAGGGGTTGTGAACAGGAACCTGTGATCTTTGGAGCACATAAAAACTGAAAATAATGCTGGCAAAAAGATGCTAGATAAGTTTGTAATGTCAATCCTTCTGGTTATTACTAGCAGTGTGACAATTTCACAGAGCTGGAAACTGAATGTTTAGGCTCTACAGATTCCTTCATTTGCAGGCACTGTCTCCCATTATGCAGTATGATTGTTCAGCCTTTGGCACCTTTCCCTGAAGGACTCCTTGGTGTCACCTTTAGAGGAAGAGGCCTTTGGCTGTGAAAGAAAGGAAAATATTTCCCCTCAGCTTCATTGAATCCCAGCAAAACTGGAGGAGGGTAGATTTAGACTGGATATCAGGAAGATTAGATATTAGGAAGGAACTCTGTACTATAAGGGTGGTGAGATACAGGGATGGGTTGCCCAGCGATGTTGTGGACTCCCCATCCCTGGAAGTGCTCAAGGCCAGGTTGGACAGGGCTCTGAGCAACCTGGTCTAGTGGAAGGTGTCCCTGCCCATGACAGGGTTGTTGGAACTAGATGGTCTTTAAGGTCTCTTCCAACCCAGGCCATTCTATGACACTCTGAATGTCTAGTCTTCCTATTCAGTCCTCTAGAATGGGTGGAAAATCCAGGAGAGGTCTACTAAACTCTGCATTTTAGGGATGGTAGAAGTACAACTTTACTGTATCCTTTCTTACTACATTTCTTAGGGGTTTTCAATGAGTAAAGCATGCTTACAGCTTTCCATGATGTATTTGTCCTGAAATCCCCAGTGTCTTCTGATAGATTAGAAAATTGCTACTACTAAAATAGACTAGCTTCTCCTGTCATGTAAGTAACTCTAAAGCCAAGCTACTAACAACCACTGTCAGCTTTTCGGTATCAGGGAAAGGTTTCAGGAAAATTTTACACCTGATTTGCCTAATTTACTTAAGGAGATCTCCAAGATACATTAATTGAACAAGGAAATTAGTGGGAAGCATATGAGAATACTGGTCTTATGTCTACAATATGAAAATGCAGATAAGAGGGAAAATCTCGCAAGAAGGTTACTACACACAGGGAGTTTGTAAACTTGGGATCCTACTGTGTGGTTTTCCAAATGATGAAAGCATTTCAGATGGCTGTTGGGGAAATGGGGAAGGAGCTATTCTAGTTTCAGCGGTGCTAGTCATGCTGCTTTCTCAGCTCATCAGTACTATAAAACTGTGAGAGCACTCAAAAAACTGTGAGAGGCCTGAGGTACAATGCTGAGAGTGAATCTGTGTGTTGCAGAGGGCATAGGGCAAACCCTCTGCCTGAACTAATCAAACCATCTATAGCTCATGATGATGAAGAAGGTCTTCAAGACCATGCTGTGAGATGAAACCTGCACATCTGTGATGTGGGGGGCTGGTGGCTTTGTGGGTGTGTGATACCATCTGACTCAGATAAGCCCAGAGTGGACAGGTTGAATAAGACCCACTGTGGCACTGCTACCACAACATAGCCAATGATGATGGTGCTTTGGGAATGTTTCCTTACAATCTGACAGAAGTAGACCGTTAGACAAGAACAGCTTCCTCCATGATCCACATGCATTCTTTCCAGTCAGCATCTTATTTTTATGAGATGATGATTTGATATTAGCCTCAAACTACAGAGATATTTATTTAGTTTGCTTTCAATATGGGAATGACATCAAGAGGTGTTATGTCTCTTTATGCTCCTGAGCCTGAGTCCTTGGAGATTAAGAGCTGATACCTCCTAATTCCTTCCATTTCTTTTTCTAATCTGCCATGAGTAAATTGACCAAATGTTCTTCAGGAGAGCAGGATTTTTAATTATATAAAATAAGCTATATGTGTGGCTTAAGCTCAACATTGGTCTGATATGGCCAGAGGAACTAAAATGTCTGTGTTCTATATAGAGTTGATACACATCTCCAGTACACGAGGTGTTGTTCATTGCTCTGAAATGGATAAAGATCTTGAATTATGCTAAAATCCATATCTGATTCCCTTTAATTCCTTCACTCTTGCTCCAACCCTTCCTGGGAAGGAGATGCTTAAAAACAACCCTGACCAGGGGCTTTTCTGAGGGCAATAAGATTCACATTGTACCAACTATTTAATCAAGGCAGCAACATACACACTGTCCAGCTGCCAAGTGAAATGTATAGACAGCATTGTGGGTTGGGCAGGATGGGAAATGAGTAATAGTTCAGACCTGAAATAGACCATTTAAGGAGACAGACTGTTATCAAGGTAATTAATGACAGTAGCCATGTTAAAAATCCTCCCTCTCACTATGGTATACAGCTTTTCAGGTGAGGATCTCAACCAGGCATACAGTGTAGGGCCATGAAGGAGACAGAGAGAAGAAGGAGGACTCTTCTTTCTGTTACTTGATCAGAGGACAGTGTTAGGAAACAACTTTTCTTTCAGTGAGGCCTTCTTTTTTATTGGTATGCTGTCTCTTCCTGCCTCTAGGCTTCCCCATGCCTCTATTTTTTTCCACGAGAAACAGAATTATCAGGAAGGGCAGCCAGCAGATGATTCCACTGTGTATGGACTCCTTCCCCTAAGGATGTTCCTAGGGATTGGGACTGAACAGCCACTGCTCCTCCACAGCCAAAGGCCTGCAGTGCCTGTTCACATGGGGCTCTGAGCAAGCTGGTCTAGTGGAAGGTGCCCCTACACATGGCAGGGGGGTTGGAACAAGATGATCTTTAAGGCCCCTTTCAACCCAAACCACTCTGGGATTCTATGAATGTGTGATTCTATGTGTTTCTGCTTTTATCTACCTTTCCAGGTTACCAATTGAATGTGTTAATAGCAGCTAAAGCTATCTGGAGGAGCTGATATTTAGCTATTATTCAAGACTATGAGAAAGAAAAGAAAATGTATCCGAAGATGATTAGAGAGCTGCCCTTCTGTCCCCTGACCCTCTAAGAAACTGCTATGTACTAGTAGCTTTAACTTCCCTTCCTATTATAGGATTTGCCAATTAGAGGACTCTGACTAGATAAGACAGTAGGCTGCTGAATTGGAATAAGTAATACAGGCACACAGAAGATGTATGTGTGTATGTGTGTGTATCAAGACACAATGAATCGATGGCAGTACCTCTCATCAGAGAAAAGAAACTCAAGAAACGTTCCAAGTTCTCACAGGAAGAAATTGCCTCCTTTACAGGTAAATTGCAAGGATCAGGAAGAGAAGTTGTGGGGAGGCAAAGCAAGGGGAGAACAATCTAAGGTGCTAAACAGTGCTAAGAGCAAGCATCTGAATCTGTGGCAGATAGTGCTGGTTTTGGCACCTTCTTGATGCTGAAAATAAAACTGTTTATATAGGCAGAGATATTTTTAACAGATCCAAAAGGTTCATCCCACTGAATCTAATGAGTGCACAGTTCTATTAATGAGGAAAACTATGTTTTTCCAAAAGATTGGGAGGAGGCAAGACTACTAACACTTGAATTTGAGGCCTTGCATGGAAATTAGAAAGGGCATGGGCTTCATATTTGTCTTTCTGTAATTGAAAGAATGCTTGAATGGACTGTTTGCACATATGTAGTGAGTGAGACGAAGGTATAGATGTTTATACTGGATCCTCAGTTAAGTGCCACATGTCATGGCCAAGAGGAATATGGGTGGGAGGCTTCATTTTTCCTTGACCACACATAAAATGGTGTGAAGAATACATACAACTTGCAGAATCGTCCTGGTGAATTTGAAATAATTCCCATCTTGATTCTGCCTCTGTTGAAATCAAGGGCAGTATCATCACTGATTGTAAAAGGGACAGGATCAAGGCCTTCCAGGATCTGGAGGGATTTCCCAGGGTGTAGCTCTGTCATACAGCATACACATCTGGCTTCTGAGAATACTGAAGATTTCCTTGCTGCTTTACTTCTAATGCTCACCAAAACAAACAGAAAGATTCCTGAATTTCTAAGCATAAGGGCAGAACTAAACCAATTTTTTAGGAAGATCTTCAAATATATGGATAATATAAATAACTTGATTGGTTCTCCTGTATGGGAGAAAGCTATGCCGTATTAGTTGTAGCTTTACACTGTGCTCTCCAGGAGAGTTGAAATTGCCTCCATGACCAGCTGCTCACGTAACAGAAGTGGTCCTTGTGAATTTGAGGGACTAAGGCAGCTTACCTGGAGAAGGACACAGCTGCCTTAGTCCTGGCATTGAGCTGGAAAGCTTTTTTTTCCAGGCTTTGCCTCTTCTTTGCAGTGAGATGTGTTTAACTCCCAGGAGAAAAGATATTTTCCTTTCCTTCCTAACTTCTGGGTGCAAAACAATGGTAATAAGTAGGAGAAAAATAAATAAAATAGTGGGAGCTGAGTAAAGTAATAAAAATTCCTAGGGAGTTGACAGAACTAAATTCAGAAAGTCCACAATGAAACTGATGGAACCTCCTCCTGCATGAAACACTCATACTAATGGGGGCATCTGCAAGTAAACAGAGTGATTGGAATGTCACTAACACATAAAAATTCAGATGCTCCTGGGCTTGGTGGAATAGGTGCTCCTTATTCCAATAACATCATTCTTTGTAAATCAGGAGACAGAGGGTGGAGCCAGTGCCATAGTTGCAATGAGCTTTTGTCTGATTTAAAATTGGTTATCTTTTGTCCAAGACTTGAACAGATAGTCAGACTGAAGCAAAGGGTCCATTTATGTTTTGAGATTAAGTAAAGTCAGCTGCTAAGTCTTGAATCAAAAAAGCAACTCTTGACTGATGGACTAGAAAATGCTCAAAAGCAGAAGTCACAAGTGCCAAGATCTTGTACCTCATGGTTCAGAAGAAACAAAAACTGCTGCTCTATGGCATTCAATGGTACATAAAGCACTTCCAGAACAGCACCAATGATCCATGGGGCCAGAACAGCAAGCTCTTCATGAGATATTCTAAGATTTTCAGTCCTAAAACAGGACCCATTGCAATTATTGCAACAACAACTCTTCGGCACGTCAAGGAGAGAACAGAAGAAATGCAGTGAAGCATCCATTGAGTCTTCAATGACCTTTTAGTAATAAGCTGGGTAGCATAATACAGCTTAGATTCCTGGGTTCCTAAGGATTGAGAAAATTACTTGGTGACAGTTGATTAGAGTAGAAATGTGTTGCTTTTTTTGAACTGACCAGCATCAAAGACAAATATCTCTGCAGAAGTATTTGCACCCATAATGCTGCATGGATAAAAACCCCCCAAACCAAACAACATAACAAGACAATCCCCCTTCTCCCCTTCTTCATGCTGGGATCAGAAAGTGATCCTGAAACCTGATTCAAGAGGCTCTCAAAAGCTCCTGCACTTCCCAAAAGTATTGGCAGAGCGTTGTGCCTGAAACAAGGCCAGAAAGGCAGTAAGCCCCCATGGACCCTGTATGACACAGGAACAAAATATTGAAAGTATTTTAGCTCCTCATAGCACACAGCTTGACCTATAACACGAGGATCTGGTTGGCACCCTGAGTGTAATGCAGTTATTAGGCTAAGTTTAATTATTGCATCTCTGCCCCCACCAGGGAACTTCCCTAGATATATTATGGACTCTAAGCTGCAGGTAACATGAAATTGCCCAGCTGTCTGTAGCTATACAGAGATGTCTCAAGGAGGAAGTGGCATCAGAATTTATTTCTCAGTAGTTCACAGATAAACTGTCTGCAGTTTTCTTCAGCTGGGACAAATTGATTGGGGAAGGTATTGCAGTGTAACTTGTCTGCCAAAGCTCCCCCAGTATGCTCAAACCATTCCAGAACAACTCCTCTATACAGAGATATGGAGAAAGACTTGTCTTTGTGTTTGGATTATCTTCTCCAAATAGGGGAAATAAACTGAAATTGCTGTTCTAGTTGATTCCGTTCAAATCTTTAGAAAGGTGTTTTACCCCACAGATCCATAGTGAAATCCCTTTTATGGTAAATGCAAAGTGAAATAGTGATGAGAGTAGTCAAACACAGTGAAGTCATTAAATCCTCTGTACCCCAGTTCAGCCTGATTTTGAGAAGTTTAAATGATGCACAGAAGGTAATCCTATCCTTTAAGTCAAAAGAAATCTGTTCATCCACTCTAAGTTAGCTTTTTTGAAGGGAAGTTCTCTTCCCTTGAAAATTTTTTTGTTGGTGTGGATAATTTTTTTCAAGTTTTGTTCGGTGAACAGTGGTTCAGATTTTGGCAATGTCACCTTGTAATCATGCTTTATTTGACTGAGTAGACTTGAATGGGCTTTGCTCCTATGGTAACAAATTTTTAGCTCCCGTTGTTCTCAGCTTTTTGAAGGTGCCATTAACAATTGTTCCCAGTGGCTTGGTTCTCTGTGTGACTTGGGCTTTCCAAGAGTGGATCCCCAAAGTGTCAAGGTTACACCAGGCAAAGAGAAAGAGAGTGAGTGACTGGGAAAATAAGATCAAGTATTTTTTTTTATCTTTTCCCTAATCCTGGACGGGACAGAGGCTGCATCAACCCCAGCAGTAAAAGGCTGAAGCAAATTCTGCCAGCCTCAGTGGTTCCTTGTGGAGGACGGTGTCAGCAAGGTCCTTTCTGCCCCATCCTGGTTCCTCTCTGTGGCATCATGCCCTGTGCTCACAAGTGAGCAAAGCTCTCACTGTGCCAGCTGCCACTGGGATCTCCGGCTGCTTCTTGCAGACATTATCTCTGTGGCTACGTCAGCAAACCAGGTGGAGCTGCAGCTGAGATTTTGGCAATATCTGCAACTCTGAGGCTGTGTTTAAGGTCACATTTCTGAAGCTGTGCTTGCCTTCATTTAATCTTGTTTGCTCTGACGTCAATGCAAATGCAGCAGCAAACCCAGGCTGTTAGATGCTCTCTATTATTATGGGGTTTTTTTCTCTTCAATCATGGCTGGTTTCTTAAGATTGAGTTAAATTTACTATGGAGAAGGGTTGTTTTAACAGTGCAGTAGCTATTGTGTTGGCATATTCTATCCAAATATAGAGTATCCGCACTTAATAATTCTGTTCAATTGATTCAGCCAAAAAGCTGAGATCACTGTGAGCTGTGTGCCTGTATCCTGATGTGATTCAACCCTGAATGCTTATGTATTAGTCCTGCCTATTTCATACATAAACAATTTATTACCTTCAAATGAATTAAATTTTCATGACACAGATTAATGTATTCTGCCTGCCATCTGGAATGTCCTACAGCAGTCTCCAAATGGTGCAGGGATCCACATGTCATTGAAATGTAGCCCTTCCCAGAGCAGAGCACAGGAAGTGAATAACACTGGACAATTTCAGGACCATCGGGCAGAGTGAAATACACCAAAGAGTGTCCTACTGAAGGCAGAAGTAAATTTAGGTTGAAAGAGGTTATAGTGGTTTTCTCAAGCAGTGCAGCAGATTGAACAGGCTCCCAATTCTTAAAAAGTATCTAAAGGACCTCCCTTGATTTTTAAGTCTCAGAGATGTTCCATGACTTGTCTATGGCTGTGGACTAAGTCCATAGAAAAAGTAGAACAGGTCCTACATCCCCTGCCCGCCCACTGCAATTGCTGTAAAGCAGCCTCTGTTTGAAGAGCAAAAGGCAGAAGAGCCAGATAATAGGCTTGAGTATAAAAAAAGTGACATCTAAATCCTTCAACATCCATGTCATTAATGGATCAGAGGATGGGCTGTCATTGATTCTTCTGGCCTTAAACGCTACACCATTCAACAAGGAAATGGTACATTTTCAGAAAATTGGAAAGCTGTAGCCTTTAAAGTCATGTTTAATCACTTTTTATGAAGAAGCTCTATTTGTAAGACCCCTGCTGTCAAAGCATCAGTGGATTAGCAGGACTAACAGGTAATTCTGCTTTAACATCAATACAGGTATAACACTATGTGCTACCCACAGATTAATAGGAACTTTTTAAAAGTGTATTTGAGCAGTGACAGTATGAAGTGAGCTGTAGAATGTGGGTAAGAAAATAATCACAAATGGTCACAAATATTCAGGGTCCATCCCAGCCATTAAAGAGCTGAAGCCTCCTTTGTAGGCTCCAGTCTGCTCCTGGCTCCCCATTCTGAGCTTCCATCCCTTACCTGGAGCTGGCTCCTGTCCATTGTGCACAGCCTTCAAATAGCTCTCAAATGCCTCCCCAAAGCCTTTCCTACAACAGGAAATACAGTGTTCTCATCAGACTTAACCTGAAGGAACCCACTGGGAACATGTCCCAACAAAAACATGAGGCAAGCCTGGGATAGAAACAATCTCAACTCCTTCTCTTGGAGCTGTGGAGATGAAAACATATTGCAGCAAGGGATAAGAAAGTGAAAGAGGAGCTTCTAGACTTGTGGTTGGACATTCTAGAAGATTTTTGCACTGAAGCCAATTGTATTAAATTGTCCTTGTCAGAGGTTAGGTCCAAAGGTGCCCTTACTGCCAGACTGTGCAGTCATGCCATTTTTTCACTTCTGGTCTAACTGGTCTAATAAAACAAAAAGGAAGAATTCTGGCAGGAGAAATCACCCCCTAGTGCTGTGGAGAGATGGAATATGTGGGCTTGAGGGTCTCTGAAGAAGTGAATTTTCTAGCCTATATATTTTAAGAAAAGATAATGGCACTGCTGACACCTCCTTTTCAGAAGACAGGGGTGCTCATTCTTCTATTCTGAATGAAATATTGCAGGGGAGAGCTGAGAAAAGGTGCTTGTCTCCCTGGGTATTTCTGAGTACAATGGATGAGTGGCACCCAGAGAATAGGCAGATTGAATGATTGCAGAGTCTCTCTCTCTGACTGCAAGGTGCTGGCCTCTGTTATCAGTGGGATAGTGCAGGGTACCACATTAATTCCTAGGCATGAGCTTCCACTGTAGCAGATAGATCAATCGCTCTGGATTTTACAGTGCCGAGCCCTAAATTAAGAAAAAAAACAGCAAAGGCAGAGCTCAGCCTCTTTGTCTCTTCAAGTTCTGCTTGCTGCTGTCTTTGTGAGCGTATAACATAAGCAGGAGCTGGTAGTTAGCAGCAAATACTGTATTTTTCATTTCAGCTTCACTGCCCTCACAGCAATGAGATTTAGGCTGGTGCTGTAATGTCACACACACACACACACACACATACACACACACACACACACACACACACACACATACACATCCAGTCAGTGGTGATCCAGCTGCATCTCATTCAGTCTTGTTGAGTTGACGGAGATTTGCAAGGGATCAGGACTCTGGAAAATCAATCTCCTTATTTTGGCAATTGAGACTAAGATTTTTGAAGCTGAAGCTGGAATCTTCAGTTGCAATCTAGATCCTTAAATAAGTTGGCTGAATTTAAGGAGTCAAAGCCAGTGCTACTGTTGAAAAACAGGTCACTTATTTATATCTTTAAACTGGATTTAGAAGTCTAATATTAGTTGCTCATTTTTTATAAATCTTTGTCTTGGTCTAAATAAGGAACGATGTCCCTATTTAGATGTGGAAGTTGGAAAAGTTAGTTTACATGACTTACTTGCCATCACAGTGTGCCAATCAGCAGTCCAGGCCTGGAGCTCTGCAACAGCCCTTTTTTTCTGCAATATTGCAAATCCCAAAAAGAAGCTTCCCAAGACTTAGGTTGCTCAGTAAAACTTGGGAGGCATATGGGAGGTCTGGAGACTCCATGATTTGCAGATTGAGTTTACTTGCAAGGAATGGTCTGCTGTAGGTTTCCTGGAACTAAAACTGGTGTCTCCTCACGTATTCGGGGAGGAGCTATTAAAGTAAAAATAACATTAGGAATAAGAGTGTGCCAAATTGTATACAATTGTGTAATTCCTCTTAAGATTCCTCAGCCTTCCTGAACAAATTTTAAATATGACTTTAAAAAGCATTCTTTCAGGTTAACAATTACAAGTACTAGGTTATGCCCGAAACCTTCTCTTACCCACAAAATAAAACCCATAATGTAAGAACAATTTCTTACAAAGGAAAATTGTACTAAGAATTTTTTAAATCCTAGAAAATGTAAAGAAATTAGCAAAGCAGAATCAAGAAAAATGTTGAATATTTGCTTATTATTATAATTATTGGCATAATTTTCAAGTGATTATAGATTTTTTCATGCACTAATTATTTAACAGGTACGACCTTTTATAGAGCACTCATTTTCTGAAATTTAAGTTATCTGGAATTAGATCAATTTTGGGAACTAACATAATTCCATTTCACCTGTTGCTGAATAACTTATAATCTCTGGTATACTTACATCCAGAATGCCCTCTGGGTTAGGAGAGGGAATTAATACAAATTTACGGGTGAGAAACACAAACATAGAGGGGCAAAACAGCTTCCCTGCCATCACCCGAGCAGCTTGTTGTAGAAAATGCATTTGCAGTGAGTTCCCTGACACTGGGCTGGTTTCCAGACCACTCAACCGTCTTTCCTTTGTTTTGATTCGGAACTCTTCTTTGCTTTTTCATTGCTTTTTTTAAGGTTGTAGTTAAAAAAAAAAAAAAAAAAAAAAAAGTAGTGCAATGGAAAGGGAGTTGTGGCAGAATGGGGCATGATCTCTGGATCCTGCACTGAGGACACATATCAGGAATTTGTATGGAGTCTCTGCGCTCAGTCTACCTTGACACTTGGTTGCTTTGGGTTCCAAGACAGCCAGGTATGATGTTAGCACTGTTCAGTACTGCTGATTAGGAACACAGTTATGTTTTAGCTTCCCCAGCCTGATGGACCCTCTGACTTCCTCAGACCCACTGTCTCACAGACAATTATAATTTTATTAAGTTTTCCTGGTACAGTAAATGATGATGTAAGCACCTGATACTGCAGCTGAGATTATTGTGCCATCTGACAAACTGTGAGCTGCATATTTAAGGCTCTTCTGCAAATTATTCAGGTGCTGGCTCTGTTTGCTGTATTGTCCATCCATGGTGACCTGAGCTATTTACTGTACATGCACAATCTGCAGTGGAAGCAAAGCTATTCATGTCTAGAAGTTTAAATGGAATTGTTTCTTTTCCCTGATGAATGACAGGATGGGTAATGAATCTCCACGTGCCAGAGGGCTTTTCAGTGGCAGAGCTTCAGGCATCACATGGAGAATTAAGGCAAACTGAAGGCTTGGTGTTTATTTTGGAACTGAACTAAAAAAAAAATCCACTCTGGGAGAAGCTTTCAACCAGATAAGCTGTAGGATTTGATCTCTGAACTTCCTTTCTTAGGTATTTCTGTCCTCCCCTTTGAACAGCAGCAATCAGTTGATACATGTGATGATGGGAAGGAAAAGCATCAGAGTTGTGTAACATCTGCTTATCACTATAGATTATCCTGTAGCAATGAGATTAAAGCTTTTTGTTATGTAGGAAGAGTTTGGGATTAAGAGCGGTGGTTGTGTGTGTGTGTGTGTGTGTGTGTGTGCTTGTTTCTTTTTAAACTCTTATGAAATGCACTATAAATTTGGTTTCATTGAGCATGAACGGGAAACCTCCTAAGGGTGACTAAGAAAACAGGCATTTTTAAAAGAAGCAGAGATTGTAGAATCATAGAATCATAGAGTGGCTTGGATTGGAAGGGACCTTCAAGATCATCTAATTCCAAACCCCCTGCCATGGGTAAGGACACTTTCCACTAGTTAAGGTTGCTCAAAGCCCCAACCAACTTGACCTTCAACACTTTTAGATTTTTAAGGGATTCCATTCAACCATTATGTATCTATAATCATGTGTGCTACAAACCAAATATTACCTCCTGGCAACTATATTCACAACAGGGCTGAAATGGTGGAGTATTTTGGAGACATACAGGGAAATGACATGCGTAAAATAGTGGTTTGGATCTCAAGCCCTGCAGAGCTTTGTGACAGCACAACCTGCTGCTTTTTCCTGCTGACAGATTGACTTTCTGGCTAAAGTCCAGCTGGTTGTCAGGATATCTAAACACATGCCATGTGCTTGGCTCATTTTGGTTCCCCATTTCTGCCAGGTACATACCGACAGAAAACTTCAGGGTACCTGAGACTGCTTTGTATCTGTCTGGTTTCATCAGCTGCAGAACAATGAAGGTGAGGACCAATACTGGAAAGCTCAATCCCTTCTCTTAACCCAGTCATCAAGCTGATGAAAAAGGTTTCTCTAAGACTGTAATGAATGAGAACCCATCAGCAAAACAAAGACTCTGTGGCAAGTCTCCCTTTCTGCCTATAATCAAATGTTTATTGCTCTACAATGAGCACACTCCTGAAATCAAACCAAATTAAAAATAGTAAAAATACCTCTCTTTGAGGACCATCCAGCCTGGATACTAAGATAGCTTTAGAAGGACATCAGATTCTTGTTCCTGGGAGAAACCAAGTTTTCTGGATCTGAGGCCACTCCATGCTAATTTGCCACTGGGCATACAATAAATTTAGTTAAATAGTGATAATGTATTGTGACCCTTCTGTTTCTGCTGTTCCGTTACTGCGCAGTTTATATCAGAAGGATCAGCAAGCTGAAACTGGGAAGAAAAGTATTTAAATTACATGAAGGTTGTGGTTTCTAAATAAAGGCTGGTGGTCCCTTTGATAATACCACTATCATAATACTTTGTTCCTTAGAGCTTGAAGAAATCATTCTTTGTATGGGTCTTTCATTGACTGCAAAGGGACTTTTGGGCACAGAGCAATTACCTACAGAAGACTGGGCCAATTACTTAATTAAATTTTAAGTAGGAGTATATACATAGCAGATGGACATTTCAGGAAGGTACTGAGTAATGTGTGCATGGTGACAGAGGATGCAGCTTATCTTGCACATTACCCTTGGATGGGTTTTAAGTGTATTAACATTAGGACTCCAATCGGATTTATGTGGTGTGTAAGACTTCTCCAAGCCTTCTTAGCTTCTCTGAATTTTCCTCAGATGAATGCATCAGAGAATGATCTAATCACTTAGCCACTCTTGTTGGAATCAGTGTGAAAACAAAAAATGGTCATGGGCAGAAATATGGATTGTCTAAGCGAGCTGGTCTATAGGCTTGGCTGGGTGGCTGGGTTTTAGATGGCTACTCAATTTTCAAAGGCAAATAAAAGGCTTTTCAACCAAAATACTTTTTAAAAATGATAATGTGTCAATACTATACTGCTTACCTTTTTTTCCCTTCCTTTCCCATACCTCACTTTGCATTGGAGCTTTCATTCTGTCTCCCTGCCTTATGTGCCTGGATTTTAGGACAAGGGTTTATTTATATTTAATTTATTTCACTTCACATTTACAGAGACATAGGCATCCTTAAGTGTTTTCAGGGAACACAAAAAGGGCAAGAGAAGTATCATTTTTACTTACAATGATACTAAGCTTGGGTACTAAAAAATAATAAGAAAACCCCCACTGATAACAGTGAACAGGAATTACCAATGCAGACTTAATTAGATGAGATGAAAGGAGCTCATGTCCTCTGTTCGTCAGAGGAAAAGCAAGTTAATACTATAATTGAATAAAATATCTTTGTGATAATAAGGCCTAGTAGTTCAAGATGAAGCCAAAAATATTGTTCTTGTCTATCCCATAAAAAGTATAGTCTGTATAAAAACCAGAGAGGGAATGGAAAAGGGACTTTGGGGAAGAGAACTTCCTTGTTTAGGCAGAGGCAGGGACAGAGCCTGATGCTGCCTGGGAGCCTGTCATTGCCTACTCAGGAATAGAAAATTGAACAGCTAAGGCCTGTTTGCAATGAGATTTTTATATTATTGATAATAACAAGGAACTTTTCTCAACTGTGACATAAAGTTTCTCATAACAAGGGCAAGTAAAAAACCCCAGGTTTGCCACATCTGCTATTTAGCAGTTTCTTTATTTAGCAGCTCAGAAGCACTGTTTTTGGAACTGAACAATATCCACAGTATTCTGAACAACATCTAGGCCCATTTCAGGATGTTTTCTATTGACACATGCAAAATCATTGTTGGATTGAATATCTACTCTTTATGGAAAAGTACCTTGTAAAACTAGGCAGAATTCTGGTGGAAATGAAGATACTTGCCCTGCCCTACAAAGGACATGTCAGTATATACCCACCATATATGAGCTGGATGATCAGCCTCACCAGAAATGCCCATTACAGAATGTCAGAGGAAAAGGGAAGGACCCAAGCCTGAGCCACAACTAGTAGCTTCCTCCCCCAAGCTAACACATGCTCTCTGGTACTTTCCACATGTTGTAGAGGTCCTAAACCTTCTCTAAATTAGTGACTGCAGTGTACAGTCTGGTGCTGCCTACTGCTTAGAAAGGGCACTCAAAGCTGGGACAGAGTAGGAGAAAGAATGGTAATATTTGAGTTGCACTGGTGGCAGTCAGGGAGGAGACAAGCTCTGCTT
Source organism: Anabacerthia variegaticeps (assembly GCA_035583185.1). NCBI lineage: Eukaryota > Metazoa > Chordata > Aves > Passeriformes > Furnariidae > Anabacerthia > Anabacerthia variegaticeps. The sequence continues at coordinate 146,135,631 of JAWWEW010000078.1, read as the reverse complement.
CCTCAGCTGTGAGGCTAATTTGCTCTCTAGATATGGAGACCAATTTGCCCTTTATTTTAGATTACCCCTGGGTAAGCCAAAATAGGGAGCACACCTTAAATAAGGATTTAAGGTTGTGAGGAGTACACTTCAAGAGACACCAAGGTTTAGTTCTTGTCAAACTTCCAAACATTGCATAAAAAAACCTAACAGTGATGATTAATACAATGTAGGATAGTGATCTCCACATCTGCTTGTTTTCTTTCAGGGTGCCCCAATGGCTGAAGAAAAGCCCAAGTATAACTGCACTGTCAGTGAAGTCACCATTGTGAACCTGCAGCCTGAGAAAAATCCAGTTCTCCTTTCGGCTGGAGGGAAGCTGGGAAGTGAACACAGAAACCTTGTGTTCCAACCTCCTTCTCCAAGGATTTCAGAGAAGAGGCTATCCCAAGAAGAGAAGAAATTGTGGCCAGAAAAGGTGAAAAAGGAGGGAATTTTGTCTCCCAGCCTGCATCGTGCAAATGAGTTGTGTAGTACAGAGAATGTCACCCTGAAGAGGCCAGTGAAGTTGGCCCCTCTGGAGATTCCTGTGGAAGTAAAAGAAGCCCAGCTCCAAAAGATTATGAGCATCCAGAGAGAAGCCCAAATGGCTTCTCAGAAGCTAACACTTATCAACTCCATCAACAATGAACCCCATGTGAAACGAGTAAAAAATCTGGGTCAGGGGGAGCAGGGGAACCTTCAAAAAATCAAGCTGAATGAGAAAACTGCTCTGGAGAATAAAGATGATCCCTTACCCGCTAAAAGCAGCAAACCTCTGGGAGAAATCCAAATTATTTTGCCTTCAGAGACAACCTCTAAGATGACTAAACAACCAGGTGTTGAGGAGGCTCCCAAGACACTCCGTAAGCCATTAATCCCCACCCTCCAGGTATCTGACACGCATGAGGAGTCAAATAACCCTGAGAGCATCCCTGACCCTTCCCAAAATGTTTCTTGTCGCCGATTCAAACTAAGACACACAAAAGAGCAGCAGGAAGACCCTGGGAAAACCAAACCCTTAAAGGCCATGGATCCAAGTGTGGTAGAAGGCACGAAGAAAACTGCAGGTCAGCGAACACAAAAAACCCTCAGTGATGCAAGCAAGCTCATTGAAAATATGGCGAAAAAGCAGAAGGAACGAGGAGCAAAACAAGGGGAAATGGATGAAGCCTGCCTTGTGAGGAGGCAGTCTATTCGAAGGATGGCCTTGGGAGACATCATCCAGGTGGATGACGACTGAATATCACAAGACAGATACCCAGTAAAATGTTTTAGACTGACTGCCTGGATAGAAGTCTTCAGAAGAGTGCCTGGAGACATTAGTACCCCACAAAGTAAAGATAACAATATTTTTGAAGGACTCTGTCCTTTCTGAGATGCTCGAACAAGTGGGTCATAAAGAAAATATCCTCCTACTCTGCTCACCACTAGAAAGGTCCCAGGTGTCCTGAGTCCAGCATGGAGTACAACTTTTCAAGACACATATGGACCATGTATGAAAAATCTAGATGTGGACTGAGTGGAGGGACCAAGGCAAACACAGGAACCTGGAAAATACTGTGTTTGGGGGTTTTAGCTCCTGAGAATACAGGCCTTCCACATTCACCTGTGGCAAGTTTGTTTCAGAAAGACAAGACTGAAATGTTCTTCATATCTACAGCTGGAAGAACAAAAAGTAATTAGCTCAAGTTTAGCAAGAGACATCCAAGTCAGAAAAGGAGAAAAGCTTTTAAGGACAACAAATACTCAAGAATGTTGTTTACAGAGATGGGAATTTTTGTCATTGAAATTTTAAATAATGCATTAGACAAACACTTGCCAAGGATGATTTCAGACAAGTTAATCCTTCATTCACACACAAGGACCAGATGATCTGTAATGTCCTTCAATCTCTACTTTCTTGTATTGTATGGTCTATCTTTTCAGTTGTTCACTTGCAGAGCTACTAATTAAGTCATGTAGTGCAAACTTGTACAATAGCTGCAGCTTTTCAGCTCATACCTATACTTCTTCATTGTCTTACAGATAATGTCAAGATATTCACTAAGTCCTTCAGAAGGCAGCATCTGGTAGACAACTGCTTCTCCTTAATTTCCTCCCACTTACTCCTGTTCTTTCCCAATTTTTTGGTAAAAGGAGGAACATTTAATCCATATATTTTCATTCTCCTATTTCAAACAGCTCTGTGTTGCACTTTTACCTTTTCACCTTTGGTCACCTTTTAGTATCTTAGTCATCTTTTGAAGACTGAAAATTTCTTTTACGTATAATATGAAATAAACAAAGCATATACATTCTCAACTTAGTCCCAGAATCCTTTTAGGGAGCAAAACCTATTTTGTGGTGTTTAAAACAGCTATTATGACAATTTGCCAGAGATGCTAGCACAGTACTAATACTATTTAAAGGTTAACATACATTTAAATTTGCTTTATAAATGACTTTTATAGAAATGATTGGGATGTTCAGTGTTTTCTGGTACTTTACTTCTTTGGCTGCTTGATTTGTCTTTCATTAGAGATGGTCTTTTCTGTTTATCAAATTATCTTGGAAGCTGGGACTTAAAACACTGGTAAGACTTGTCATATAGGAGTTGGTAAAAATACACGGATGTCTGAAAAAACAGAAGATGGGTAGAAAGAGCAGAACTCAGCCTTTTAGCATGCTAGGTCTGGTGGGAGATGAGAAAAGAATGATGTTTGACTGTAGAAAAGAGGTAAGCCTTCTTTTGCCTCTTTCTGCTGTATATATGACAGAGACAGCCAAGAAAAGAGCAGATGAGGGCTTGAAAATTATTGGTGTATTTTTCTGGATGTCAGAAAATGTGAAACTTCTTTTGGGTTATATGTTCCCTTATTGTTCTCTTAGTAAGAGGAAAGACATAATCCAGAGATTTTTTTGATTTCGTTTTTGAATATTTCTTGCTGAAAACAGACATGGTGAGATGAAACTCTGCCCAGGTTTGTCACAGCAGCAGTAGCTCTACTTATACAAATCAGTCACCCTGTGACTTGCCACCAGCTTTATCTGTCAATTGTCTATGATGAGGATACCTGGGGAATGAGGGCTCAATGCTACACAGGCAAGATAATTCAAGGTGAATAAGGATTTTTGTAATAGTTTAACACATAATATGGAATTAAAATGAGATGTTAAGCCAGGAATAAAAAAAAAAATATGAGAGGTATGTGTTCCTTGTGATGTCTGGGCAGTGGGGAGAAATAATGATATAACTAATAAACTCAACTGATTCTCTGACTCACCACACCTATTTAATTGTGACATGAAACTGCAATTCCAGTGTGCTTTGGTGGCATCTCACAAGTTCCCAGCCAGACAGTATTCCAGGCAGTATTAATGGGATATCCAAAGAAAGTGCTTCTAAGGTTTGCAGTTTTTAGCAGAAGAGGAATGGCATGAGAGAACAGACAAGTTAGGTTTGACCTGGCTCAGCTGATTATCTGTTGTCCCACATGTTTGGTCCCACTTTGTTGAAACTCCTGCCTTGGAAATTCAGTGACAATTCAACCAGGATGAACAGCCTGCAATTGTCTGGAACTGTAGAAGGGCTACTACATGTGTCAGAATGATTTGCTCTTCCTCTACTCTTACACTTAGCTCTTTTAATGCAACTAAATGCATTAAAACAAGCTTCCAGGAACAAATTATTAGCTGTTTTGTCAAAAATATAAACCCATGAGATGGAAAAGGACTTAAGGTTTTCAACTTTCTGATGTGGGTGCAATAGCAAATTTTTGTTGGACGCATGGGTAGGAGACTTTTGTTTTAGGGGAAGATAATAAAAACCTTTCCATCTCCTGCATCAGTAAGATCATTGCTGAAATGGTGTCTCCAGGACCCAGTGTCCAGCTTTACATGGAATTTCATGCTTTGTGTCCTATGCTTCAAAAAGGATCTTCACTTATTGGAAAAATGTGAGAAGGATAATCCGAATTCTGGGAAACTTGTCTTCCATGAGAGACAGAAGAAGCTTGATTTGTACTTTGTACAAGATTCTTTGGGTAGAAGTAAGAAGAAAAGATATAAATGATTTAGTGGAAGCTGAATCTTGAGAAATTCATACAGCAAACGGGTGCAGCCTTTTAACTTTGGCTGCTGTCCAATATAAATGCATTCTGCCCTGGCTCTTTGCACTGCTTAGACCTTCCCACCATCCCCTTATGCTGGCACTGCTTCTCAAACAGCAGCACCATGATCTGGAACA
>JAWWEW010000078.1:146112230-146131285 GCA_035583185.1 Anabacerthia variegaticeps | reverse complement strand
TTTGCACTGCTTAGACCTTCCCACCATCCCCTTATGCTGGCACTGCTTCTCAAACAGCAGCACCATGATCTGGAACAATGATTTTAACATAGAAAATTCCCCCAAAAGACGAGTATTCAACTGAGATCTGTACCGGTCTTGATTTAGTGAGAGGTTTCAGCAGGGCTTGTGTCAGCATGAAGGAGGCAGGGACAGGGAAGCACACACTCATTCTGGTCAATGACTGTGCTTCTGTCACGCTAAAATGTGTCTAAATTATATTCTAAAGGCAATAAACTACTGTATTGAAGTACCGAGGATCACAGTGGGCGCTGTGACATGGTACAAATACTGAAAAAATCTGGGCTCCATCCTTAGACTTCTGTAAACTGAAGAATAGTGGTGTCTGGCTTAGAAATGCCTGGCCAGTGTTGGCTGGAAGAGCAGTTTAGGGAATGTCATGCTCCGTTCTCTCTTCTGAAGCTGTTCATTCTTCTGTGTGACTATTGCTTTAAATCTATTCAGTCTGAAATGTGATGAAAGTCATGTTTTTCATAACATGAAATTGTATTAATGTGGGAGCATCAGGGGAAGGAAGTCTTGTACTTATCCAAACTTGATAGCAGGATGCTCCCAAAGTATTGGCTTTTGCCAGTAAAAAACCCCCCAAAATAAATACGTGATTCAATGTTATCTAATGCTTGCTAGTGTATAAAACAAGTAATGAAAAAGCAGTCCTGTGTACACATAAAATAACATTTGGAAGGTAAGTGCAGTTTCAGAAGAATCCCACTGAAAATGCAAGATTAATGGAAAGGAGGGATTTTTTTTGCCAGTTAACTCTGGCCATGTCAAGGTGGGTATCATGGGAGTGGAACCACGTTCTTCTCTCATTTACATGCTGTATGTATAGCATACTGGAGTCAGCTCAGTTGCTCTGCCTTCAAACTAACATCAGAATATGTTTGAACTGTGGATGATGAGTGGAACTGAACTCTAACTGACCTGTATAAACATTCTCAAATATTGGACATAAAAGGAAAAAACTCTAACAACCTAATAATGAGGAAGATCCATTCTTATGCAAATAAATTTCATAAAGGAATAAATAATGCTTTAAGGATTCATATCCATGTATCTGTTTAGTAGATGGTTCCAAGAGAAAACCTCTTTGATTACATATTTCACTTTTCTGCTCATATTTCCAGTGCTTTTGCAACTCAGGAACCCAGCGGTTCCTGATTTCCTTTGTGTAATGTAAAAACAACTTCCATCCCTTTCCCCCAGGCTGTGGAAGAGCAGGACACAAAGATGGACTCTACTCCAAAGACTTTTTAGCCTCAATGTAAAATAAAGAGACAGTGGGCAGACACAACACAGAACAAGTGGCATAGTGAGATCCTTTCCAAATTAATCATGAGTGAAAGTTACAGGCTAATGTCCCAATTACCTAAATTAGGAATGGTTCATGTTTCATAAACAGCACCTTCCACCCCCAGAGGGTCTTACAGGCTTTGCAGAACAGCAGGATAACACTTCCTGGGATAAGGAGAAAAGGGTAAATTCTTAATTGATTCATAGCCCTCTAGAACCAAACATGGTGCCTCACTGGAAGTGAGAAGAGGACAACCCAAGAATACTGGATTCCAATCACAAATTTAAACATGTGGGAACACTGTGAAATAGCCAAATGTCTTGATTGCCCTCTATGATGTGCAGAAATGTCCCTGGAGACACTGCCTGGGTATTTGCTTGCAGTACTTTCTCCTTTCATTCTGCAACAGAATAACTCAGTCTTGGATAGAAGCAAAGCAACAGAGAAGAGATCCAGCTTTTAGAGGTGAAAACCTGGAACAGCAGACTATTTTAATCCTTATTACTGCTTATTATTAGATTCCCTTTGCATTTGCCTTTACATTTCCAGGGATTTTGTGGAGATTTACAGGAAACAACAACACACTCATCAACCATAAGATGAAAGGAAAGATAAGAACCAGGGACACAGAACCAAGAAGATTTCCAGAGACAATCCTCATTCTGACTTCGATTTGTGCTTGCTGTAAACATTCTCCTATCTCTTTAAACTGTGAAAACTGGAAGTTTTAAAAGTCCCAAAGTCTCCATCTAGCAGTTTGTGCAAGTCTGGAGGAGCCTGAGTCAGGCTCACCTATAATGAATCAAGGACACTGCACAAGACTGTCCATGTGCTTCTCTGGGGTGAATTACAAGGAGCAGGATCCCACCACTGAGTCTGTGATCCCACTGGCTCACAGCTGTTTAAACAGCTTTAGGGTTCTTTCCAGAGGAGCTCAGCAATTAGCAGCAGTAGGAAAAATCCTGTTATATCAAAATGAGATTTCTAGTTGTCAGTGTGGGGCTGGAAGAGCACAAACATTGGCTCTGATTGCTCCTACTCGTGTAACCTGGGCACACTAAACCCCTGGAAAACAAGCTTAAAACTTCAGGAATGAGCTGGCACTGTGCTTGCCTTTGAGATCAAAGTGCTCTCAGGCCATTTGTGTCAACAGGTTGCTGCAGTTTTCAGCATGTGAGAGACATGATTTTAAACATAATTGTTTCCTCTGAATATTCACTGAGGCCCTGGGGATGAAAGGCATTCAGGCTATTGCAGCAGGAATGTCAATAAAAGGAGCAGTGCTAGAAAATCATTAGCAGGGAGTACTTTTAACTTTGTTCCTTGAGTGCATCATCTTCTACCCCGGGCACCTTGCTGACCCTTCTGTCTCCAGAAATTTATTGTAGCAGTGGAAGTTGAAATTGGTTCTGTTAAAATAAAGGATGTGTGGAGCCTCAGGTAAACTGAGATGCAAACCCAAACCATGAGCTGTTAGGAGTACAACACCCACAGTGTGTTTTTCTTCTTCATAATTCTTTTCCTGCTAATTCTTAATGGAAATAGGGACAGAAGCTATGAAAGGCTCTGTAAGTGTTCATGGCCCAGTAAGGAGCAGAAAACAGCATGCAAGCACCAGTCATGTTTTCAGAGGAAGAAAGGTCTGAAAAGTCCAATAAAGTCGAGATGAGCAAAGAGCTCAGAAGATCTTGGTGTGACCAAGACTTTTTATTTGGCTTTGTAGTCAATGGGAATCAATCAGCTGGGCTTCAGTGAATTTCTGAGGTAACCTCTTTCTTTAGACCTCCTGCAGTTACACTTATCCAGCTCCTGACAGACATCTGGACTGGGATTTATTCTAATAGTACTACAACGTATGTTAGAGATGAGTCAAATGCACAGTGAGATACATCTTGGCTCAGACTGGAGGCAATAAAAACGCCTCAAAAGTAAAACCCAGAATGTCCTCAGTGAAATTCACTCAGGTTGTATAAACTACATCCTCTCTACAATCTCAGCTTCAGGCGACTTGCCTGAGTTATCTGGTTAGTGGTTGTTTTATCCAGGCTGCACATTTTAAGATGTAGGTGCAGACTTAGCATGAGAGTGGGGAGGAAACATTATTGAAAAATAGTTACTTGATGACTAATTACTTAGTGGAGAAGGAAGTATGGTGGGCCTGTTGTTAATTTGATGCTAAATGAAACTTTGCTAGGAGTTTTTCCCCTTATGTTTACATTTCCATTTTGTCCATTGAGGTATGGAAAGGAAAATCACTTACCAGTTACTGTCAGGGCAAAACAGACTTGAAACAAGAAAAAAAAATCCGTTAAAATAGATTCTGACAGTGAGACAAAGACACAAACATGGAAACAACACCTCTTCATCCAAGAGTCTTTCCCAGTCCTTCACCTCCCCCCTTCACTTCTGACTCCTCTCCCCCATGGGGCACAGGGGTGGGGATGGGGCTGCAGTCGGTCCTTCCCAGCTCCTCTGGAATCCTTCTCCCTCCTCCTTGCCCCAGGTTGGGCCCTTTCCTGGGCTGCAGCCCCTCGGGGACAGCTGCTCCCCCAGGGCTCTCCATGGCATGTACACTCCTGAGTTGCGCCAAGATGTCCATGTGGATGATAAGGAGAATGCTGTGGATTTACTGTCTTTCCAGGGGCCGCTTTTTCGCTGTGAGACTATTTTTCCGTCTATGAAAAGCCCCAGTAGCCATACCAATGCCACTGGGTGCAAGAGGGAAGCCCTGACACTCTTCCAAAGACAGGAATTCCAGTGGTAATCCCTGGTCTAGTTATAGAATCACAGGAACACAGAATCATTTAAGTTCAAAAGGACCTCTAAGATCATCCAACCAAACATTAACCCAGAGATGCCAAGTCCACCACGACACCATGTCCATTAATACCACATCTACTGCTCCAGCAGAGCAACCTCTACATCCAGGGGCAGAAGGGTATAAAGCCACTGTAAGTAAGTCTTAGTCCCAACAAACCAAGACTGCTGTATTAGGAAGAGAAGTGTGGAAGATTTTTTATTTTTATTCTTGAAAGTGAGCACGCTTTTTCATGTCTACAATTCAATTAATGCCTTTCCATCACCAGGTTTCCTGTCTTCATTTTCTCATTTTAGAGATCTGTCATTGGAAGGTAATGAAAATGTAAGCAAGCCAGTATCGTGTGGGCGGGAAGTAAACTTTGGTGTTAAGTTAAAAATCACAGTTTGAGGTCTGCGTGCACTTCCAGAGGTAATTCACTTGGTAAATCAACCAGTTTGTCCTATCATCAAGCTGTCATTTCTAAGCAGTGCTGCACCAGGTTACTGCCAGAGACTATTAAGCAAGCCATTATTATTTCAGCCCCATTAGCTAACGGGATACACCTCTCTGCCCAAGTAAAGATGTTAATCAGCTTTGCTCGAAGCAGTATATTCAGCCTTTTGTGTCTGAGATATGACTTCCTACACCATTAGTAAAAACCAACTTGAACTGTGGGGCAAAGACCAGAATGTTTAAGGGTGAGATAACCTGATCCCTTCTCCATTTGACTCTGGTGGCAAGGAGCAAAGACAGGTTTGAGACCAAGAGCTGCAGATTCTATCAGGAAAAGGATAAAAACACAGTCCTATTTTCCAAGCTGAACATGCTGACCAGTTAGTCCCAGCTGCCTCCTTCCTCCTCCTCCAACTGCTTTTTGAATATGTGCTGTGAAGCCTCTTGGGTGATTCTTGATTTTGATACTGTCTCTGCTGCCCTTAGTTGCACACACACACACACACACACACTCTGCAGGCTCCACACGTGCCCAGACACACACAGAAACAGACTTCTTTTATTTTTTTCCTGTCAACATTCCCACAAACACGCCCAGCACTCTTAGGAACATGAACAAATATGGCTCAATCCTCTCCTCCCATCTAACTGATCAGGATTGAAGGCTGCTATTGAAATACACACCCACAACGTGGATCTCACCAGCAGCTGGTCTGGGACCACCCTTCTGCCCAATGCCCAGCCCCTGGTCCACAGTGTTCCCCCAGTGCTGGCACCCAGACCCCTTTTCTCAGTCACCAACCAACTCATCCGGCAGCTCACTAGCACTGAGAATAGAGAGGGGAGTTTGGAATAGGATTTCCTGAGGATCTAGGGCGGAGTGTAGTGATCGAGCACTGTCTATTCAGCAGTAGCATGGTAACACCAACTCCTTTTTCCTTTATTCCCCTTCTCTGGTTTCTCCCTAGTTCACCTCAATCCCTCCCTTTCCCCACCTTCAATTCTTCATCGAAACATCCCACAATATACATTGCACAGATAGATGTTGAATCTGTGTGTAATGTTTTGTGCTCCATCTCTGGTCATCTTAGACACTTTCACCTTCATCAGCATTTAACACCTCTCTAATGGTCTGTTTGTAAGGGGTCTCTGCATACTTTTCCCCCTCTTCTTTTCCAAGCTGCTTATCTTTCATTAACTTTGAATAAAAATAGGATTTTTTATGTTTTTAAACATCAGCGAGTGGCTGTATCCTGCAGCCCCAGAAAGGGTTATTGCAGCAGCACTCCAGCAGATGGCTGGCTTCTGTAAGGAATAAAATCTCCCAAGGAAATCACATCATGCATCAGCACATTTTCAGGAAAGAATAGAGATTTATTTCCTTCAGCTGTTGATTAATACAGCAGCTCTCTTTCCACTTTGGATTCGTTAATGAAAACAACCCCGTGCAGTTCAAGGAAGACAAATATGACAAAGCAAAGCAAATTGCTGACATTAAAAGAGTCATAATCTCCTAAAGGAAAGCCACAAAACTCCATTCCTGGTTCTGCTCTCCTTTTTAAGAACTGGTACTGTTAATGTACTTAGCAATTTTATTCTGGATATATTCTTTTTGGGTCATGCCAAAATATGTGCTGTTGCTCTTCCCTACAACAAAAGGGAAAAGGCTGAATGTATCTAAGCAAACAGATTTGATTTATCTCAGTAGGAGAAGGAAAGATGAAACAAAAATGGTCAGGTGAGACAATCTTGTAATTCTTGAGCATTCAGATATGTGAATTAAAGCGAGTTTGTTCAACAGCAAAGCTTGCAAATCTTCAAAACCTGGACTCAGGTTGTTCTGCACACAAATGTGTCCTGAAATCTTTCACTGTGCAGTCTTATTGCATGCAAAAGTACAAAAATCCCAATTCATCCCAACTATTGTAGTAAAACAGGGAAAGTGCCCTAAGTACAAGTGTTATAAATGACAGACATGGAAGCCTGTCCAGAACTGACTCACTGGTACCATCAATGCTGTCTCTGCAATAACTATGCTGACAAGCAATTTGATGTTTGCCACTGCAGTTAGTAAAGGGATGAAGTTATGGCCAGGGAGACACAGCTGTGTGGTGAACACTGTAGCATAGAAAATCAGAGAAAGCAGGGTTTAATGGACTTTCAGAGGCTCCCACCTACTCCATGTTTCTGCTTTATGCAAATCTGTCCCAATAGTGCTTTCTCAAGTTCTAAAAAAACCCAAACCCACAACCAACCCAAACCCCAAATTTTCATGAATAAATATTTCATGCCTATTTCAGTAGCCTTATGAATACTGTTTTTTTTTCTCTGACACTTTATCTCCCTAAAGAAAATTGAAGCCCTCTGCTTGTTGACCTAACCCAGATGGGTATGCAGAAAAATCTACTACCTTTCTCCTTTCAGCAACCTCCTACATATTTCAGGATTTCTGCCATGTCCACCCTCAATTTCCTCTTTGCTAGGCAAAACAATCCATTCCTTTCAATTTATTTGTTTAGGTTATGTTTTCCTGACTTTTGAGCATTCATCCAGCTCTCTGAATAGTGTCCAGCTCACCACTTCATTTTTGTAATGCAGGGCCCAAAACAGAACAGAGCCCTGAGTGTTGTAAAAAGCTGGTGTTTAGGAGTACTGGATAAACAGCTTCAGGTTTGCAAATGAAAGCACCTGTTCTGCCACATGGCTGTTGCCAATTCAATAAGGACCCTTCTTTTTTGTTAGTGTAATGCCCTCTCCAAGTGAAGAGGTGAAGGGATTAAACAAATCTGCCTCTATTCCAAGTAACTGTATAGGAATTTATATTTGGAATGTGAACAAACCCATGAAAGTAGATTGAAAAAATAATTTGAAAGGCATTTTGAAGGTCCTCTTTCACATCCCACCTGCACCACAGGAACAAACAGACCCAGAGGTCCTCTGGGGGGACTATTTTCTGTCTGATGGCTGTCATCTTTGATATTTAAAGATGGTTCCATTAGCCTCAAAGGCAATCACTATGGGATGCTATGGGCATGGGTGAGTGTTTTATTCCTATGAGAGAGATACTGGCTAATACTTCTGATAAAGTCCATTTTTAAAAGCCAGGTATAATACTCACTCATGAAGCTTGACCAGGTTCTCAGACTGCTAAAGCTTTGGTTTCAGCAATCTGTGATGTCCCATTAAAACAATTTATTCACCTTACTTAAGAAGTAATGGATTAGCAGATACAGGAGAAGTGACTTAATGGTACTTTATGACTTCTACTGGCTTTTGGTAAGGCCTGATGTGACATTTTCAGATACACACAATGAGCAAAAGATGATGTGTGGATGACAGATTGGAAAACCACTCCCAAAACTACTCAGTCAGTTTGAGTGGAGATGCTGAGTAAGCTTCTGGCAGAGTCTATACTGAATCCACAGTTACTGATTTATCATCATTAAACACTTGGATGATGGAGGGGAGTGAATTTTAGTAAATGTGCAGCTGACACCATGACAGTGGAAAAAAGTTGAGATCAAATAATTTCTCTTTATTCATGTTTATTTATGACTGTATGTGTTTAGGTATGTTTATGCATGTGTTTATGTATATGTTTATTTATTTATGTATGTGCAGCCACTGACAGAGACTAATTAGAGAGACACGAACAAAAAGCAACAAGGCTGACAAAATCTTTTGAGGATATGAAATGAGAGGGTACCAAGGGGCAAGTTAATAGCACTGTTCAGGACAAACATTCTAGTGGGGCATGTTATGACAGGACAAGGGTAATGGTTTAAAACTCAAAAAGGCTCTATTTAGATTAGACATAAGGAAGAAGATTTTTACAAGAGAATTGGAACAGGTTGTCCAGAGAGGAGGTAGATACCCCATCCATAGAAGCATTTCAGGTCAGAATGGACAAGGCTTTGAGAAACCTGATCTAGTTGAGGATGTCCCTCCTCATGCTCATGGCAGGGGATTTAGACTAGATGACCTTTAAAGGTCCCTTTCAACCCAAACTATTCTATGATCCTATACCTAATCAGAAAAGTTCTTTGGTTTAAAGAAGTAATTTTTAACTTTTCCCTCTTCACTCTGCAGAGGCAGACAGCATCTTGGCTCATAGCAATGGACACTTCAGAAAAACTTTCAAACTTCAATAACTCAAGTATTAAGTAAATAGTAATTTCTGAGGACAATCATCATTACCCAGATTAGACAGACTTCCACTGGAATGGTCTGAGTTATCAGGTTCCTTTGGTGGTAAACACAGCCTATGAGGTACCTGTGTCTAGCTCACAGTCTCCTGTAGAAGACTATTTGAGTAGTAAAGTCATGTGAGCAGCTTAAAGACATTTCCAGAGCCAGAATGGCTGTTTCAGACTATCACTCACATGCAGTGAGAGTCTCACCAGGGAGCCTCCAAAACTCTGAGCCACCTGTGAAGGCAGTTGAGGCCAGGTGACAAAGACATGGGATTGAGCTCAGAGATTGTCCTAGAGGAACTCTGACTTTCTATAGAGCAATTAGTTCAGAAGTAAATCACGTGCAGAGTGAGATGTTTACATTTTTCCTTATTCATGTAGCTGGTTTGCTGTTCAGACAAGCCATCAGTTGCCAGACTGTGCCACCTTGTCACCCACACTCCTGATAAATGGAAGACCCTTAGGAAGCTGTTCATTTACCTCAAACCATAGTCACATTAAATCACAGGTGGCTTCACCAGTGACTTAAAACTCTAGCTTTAGTGGGGCTGAGGAGAAGCTTTTTCCCCCTGAGTTTTAAGTATTTTAGTCTTTCATTCATATGGTGGAATTTATGGTCACTATCAAATACAAGGAAATGGACAATGAATGTAAGGAAAGTTCAAAATCCCTAAGACTCTTTATTCTCAATGTCCTGGGAATATGCATATTTTTGTATAGTGTACTGAATCCTGTACACCCTCATTGGTGACACTCATGGAATGAAGCTCACTGATACACCATGTAGCTTTACCATAGCTCTGAGTTTCAAATGACACTGCAGACTGTGTTGAAGAGAATATAACTGTGTTGCTGTGCTCACTGGTGATATTTTTCTTAGTCTGTGATGAGAGTGAGATATCCTACAGTCATCACAATCTGTAACACCTGATTAAGGTTTTCAGTTTTGGAGAGGAGCACTCAGCATTGAATGACAGAAGAAGGGGAAGATCTCAGGCTCTATTTGTTCCCATGAGTTAGATCCTACATGGGAGACATTTTTGAAACTGTATTGCATACTTCACTAAAATTCCTGAACCAGTTTTTAGCTCCATTTTAATATTTCTTTTCATCACTAGTGAGAAAGTCATAAAAATCCTATGAGAAATCTGTTGTGATGGGGCTTATCACCAGACCCACATAACCATTATCTCAGTAAAAGGAACACAATAAGCTGAAAAGATCAGGCAGAGATTAATGTCCTGTCTGATGAAACAAGAGCAATTCTTTAACTGCTTTGGTATTTGGGAGGGCAAAAACATGGTAAAGGTCAAATCTGCCTTCCCATTTCTTAGCTGCACTTACTGATCATGATTGATGGTTGTGTCTGGTGCCTTCCACATTTGTTGCTACCAGAAAAGGGTCTGTCCTTGCCCAGTAGATCTCAAGTGCAGTGCTTTCCTTCATGCATATCATGACTGAGTATCCTGGGAAAGCCATATCTGAAGGTCAGACTTTTATTCTGTTCATGGGGTAGTTAAGAGGACTTGATAAAAAATATGTTTCATGAGAAATCTAAAAAGAAGATCAGATCACATCACAAAGTTTTGTCCTGATATAAGCTTTTATCAAAAATCCTGAACATTAGAATTTTCACTTAAAAATGTTGAGTAAAAAAGGTAATTTTCAACAGGAAATATTTGTAGTGAGGATTCTTAACTTATGTTGATGCTTGCTTTATTTTTTCTACATTTTTGTTTCTTGGGGAAATTGAATAAACTTCCTCACGCACCCATCTGTGGAACAAAACACTCATGGCTAACCCAGAAATCCATTGCTGTCTCCTTTTCCAGTAGTCTGGCTATTTATCCTCCTCTAGAACTTCCTGGGCTTGTCTTTCTGAACCAGCTGCCCAGGGCAGTGGTTGAGTCACCATCCATGGAGGTGTTTAAAAGATTTGTAGATACGGCATTTTGGGACATAGTTTAGTGTTGGACATGGCAGTGCTGGGTTAATGGTTGGAGTCAATGATCTTAAGGGTCTTTGCAATTCTGTGATATCTCCCTGAGGAAGTTCAGCTTATCAGACCAGACAAAGGAGAAAGGCCTCATAAGTCACTTGCTGAATGTGTAATTCGCTTTGAACAGCACCTGCGCTTTTTCAGCTCTCATTTCAGGGAAAGTTTCTATAAGTTTGGGGAAGATGCAAAGCTTTCTGTGAACAGCAAATGACACTAGGAAGTTGATAAGTAGATTCTGTTTTAATATATGTCACTTTCCCAGAAAGCAAATATATTTGGTAAGTAAAAGTTGGAAAGCACTGCAAGTCACAGCCTTTTACCTTACTCAGAGCTTCCTACACTGTGTAGCGCAGTGCAGAGCTTCACAGTGGTACTGTATATTTCATGAGGGAGAAATCCACTGAAAGTTGTTGAATACCATCCTCCCATCTATGAACAAACAGAAATATGAATTACTGAAGCAAGAGAGATTATTCTGAAAATATTGACTGTAGATTCGCCCTGGTTTTCTCTAGGAGTATCTCACTGGCTATTAATGGAGTCAAGATGAGGGGCTAAGTGCCACTTTGGTCTGACTCAGTAAAGCTCTTCTTTTGTTCTTGTAATTTTTGAATCACATAGGGTATCCCACAATCTTCAAAATGTAACCAGTAAAATCATTCTGCTGGTTTGCCACTCTGCTAAGTCACCCTATCATCCTGCCCTCAGCTGCCCAACACGCACTCTGTGAAATTCAAGCTTCTTTAAGTGTTTCTTCAAGAAATCTAACAAGACTTTCTCCTCCCAAATTTTCCATCTGTTCATATTTTACCTTATGCCTGAAGAACAAACTTGCAGATCTTTGCATCTAGCAATACATTGTGGATCTCTCAGCTGTGGGATGTATTTGCATGCACGGAATAATCTTTTAAATTGCTCTTCTCCCCACTTTCACTTCAGCTCATCCCACCTGTCTGATAGGTCTTCAGTCCTCCGTTTTCTCAAAATGTATCTTTTTTTTTTTTTACTCATAACTTTCCTCAAATTATATGTCAGATAGTGTATTAATGTTTCTTTAATGACACAGAAAAGAAATGCATGAATATTTTCAATTGAAAAATCTATTTTATATTCATAGGTGTTTTTTCTCATCACCTTGCTCAGTCTGTAAATATGTAGCAGCCAGGTGCATTTGTTACCATTGACACTGACACTGACTTTTCCTCTGTATTTTAAAGTCCAATGGAAAGAAAAAAAACATGCTCTGTCTAGTAAATACACTATACATGAGTTATGGATATCCGTGTAATAAATTCATATATTATTGACCAGTTCACCATCTTGATACTGTCTAACCTGTCTTCCCAGACTAATTAAAATGTTTCAAATCTAGAAAACATATTAGTCAGTTACCATTTAAAATGTTTTCCTATATGAGAATATTTTCTTCATCTCTCAAATATAATCCTTTAAAAATTTCTTCTATATTTGTCTTGGCTTGAGGCCATGAATAAGCCATATTCAGTCTGAGTTATTATTTTTGTCTTCTATATATAAAAATATACAGAACTTTATTTTCTAGATGTCACAGGAAAAGAAATTTGACTTTATCTTTGGTTGAAAAGTGATTTTTGCCTCTCAGTGGGATACAGAATATAATTCATAGACCTAGGAGCTACCGAGATACAAAATTATTCACAGTGAAAAGTTATTTCTGCATTGAGAATGTTCTTTTGCATTGAAAATCTATGGAGAAAAATGTAATAGAAATATTTCTGGACTTACAAAATGGCTTCACAGACAAGGACACTTGGGTAGTGTAAGCTCGGGAACCTATGGTTGAAAGGATAAACAGAATCAGCCTTCAACCATTTCACAGCATTCCAGCTGACAGGCTAACAGAGTGCAGAAAGGAAATGTGTGATTAGCACTTGCTTGGGTTGCCCAGCTCCTTTGTATCACGGCTAGTACCCTCATCTCAAATGTGCACAGGGAAAAGGTTTATACCCACAGTGCCACTCACCCTCATGGATCTCCTCTGTGTATGACATGCAAAGCCTCCTGCACCTGATGTCCTGCTGTCACACTGCTGGTAGGTTCACTTGCAGGTTCTCCAGTGTGGTTCCAGAAGTAAGTAAGGATGCTCAGAGAATGAACAGATTTTACTGATGTGGAACTGCTGCAGGGTATAACAGTACAAGTTGGAGAACAAACCCTTTCAGATCGATTGCTTCAAAAGGATATTTCAGCACAAATAAGGCTGCCTATGCTATCAGAATTTCTTTTTCTTACAGGTATTGTTACAAGGTCATAAGGACCACAAGAATCTTAGAGTCATAAATTGTAAGGGACCTTAAAGATCATCTCATTCTAACTCCCCTCTCCTGGGCAGGGACACATATGAGGTCAGGTTGCTCGGAGTCCCATCCAATGCAACCTTGAAGGCCAAGACACAAGGACATGAAACTGGTTAATTGTCTCCTTCAAAAGTACAGATCTTTTATATGTGCATCACTATGATTAACTCTAGACTCATAAACATATTTTTTCTTTTCTTCTTCCGAGTCTTCCCAGTTAAAATGTGTCAGGACCACAGAAAGTGGCCTCAAGTTGCAACAGGGGAAGCTTAGGTTGGTTATTCAGAAAACTTTTCTCCCTCAAAGGGTTAACAAGTGTTGGAAGAAGCTGCCCAAGGAAATGGTGGAGTCACCATCCATGGAGATACTTAAAAGCTGTGCAGATGTGGCACTTGGGGACCTGGTTTAGTGGTGGACTTGGCAGTGGTGGGGTGATGATTCTGCTTCATCTTAAAGGGCTTTTCCAACCTAAATGATTCTATTATTCTGTGATTCTTTAATTCTTGCTCCTGTTATATTTGTCTCTAATTAAAGACTAAGTGATTTCAATGCAATATTAGTTTTAAAGAAATAGAGAATATAGGCAAAAGTTAAATTACCTAGAAAGGCAGTGTGTAGTACATATCTTTCCACTCAACCTTCATTACATTCTCAAGAAGAAACAGAAAAAAAAAAAAAATCATTCTGTTCATGTTTAAAGGTGAAGTGCACATAGTAATAACGTATTGGTGATGTTCAACACAGAGTTCTGTTCTGAGCATGTGATGTCTTTGAGTTCAGAGAGAAGTGGTGTTTGTAAATGAATTAGGACTGTGGAATTCCTTATTCTTTGCTGATTGTCAGGATACTGAGATTTAAGTAGAGAAAGGGAAGAGAGATGTTTCACTGTCCTAGAGATAAAGACAATGCATTTAGGTTTTACTTTCAGCAGCCAAAGCACTGTCCACTTTGCCTGACTTCCCTGAAAATCCAAGAAAGAGGCATCAATGTTGATTTACCATATTAGAAGGAAACGTGAAGTTGAAGAGCATTCCAGGAACTGAGTGAAGTGCATTTCAAGGATTCAATCCTTGAAATGTTGTTCAATAAAAAGGAAGAAAACTGCTCCACTCTAGCCGATCAGGCAAGCTTCATTTTGCAATTCATTGACTACTTGAGCCACATATTCAGGAGGAAGCCTTTCACTGTATCAGTGTCATGAAAACTGTCTTGATTTCAAGTGTGATGTGATTTACTATCATCTCCAGCACTCAACATTACACAATTTTATCTCCTATAACTGGAGAGAAGAGAAAGCATGTAATTATAGACCTGGTAATGTTGTCAATCACAAACTGGACTTTGTGCATCCCTTCTAACTCAGAATACTCTGTGACTGTGTGATTCTTTAATGTCATCCATGATCCAACATCTGATTTACAGAAACTACTAAATCTTCCAGTAGTCTCAATTTACAATAAATGAATCAGACTTATGTAAATGATGCAATACTTGGCCCTCTTTGATGTTGATATAACTAAGAAGAACTAAATTGTATGTTTGGCCTTTGCATTTCTTTTGCAGACTATCTTGGAGGGAGCCATGGGATAAATCACAATTATTTCATATAGAGAAGTTTGTTGCAGTACCCATCCTTTTCATATATCAGCCCAATGTACTGCCTAAAAGAGTTACATTTTACAAAATGAGTTTTAAAAGGTTGGGCCATCATAAACAAAGCTTACTCCTTTCCTCTGGCATAGCATTTTCTGTCCCAAGATAAAAGGGATCTTAAAAAAGGTTGCATTTGTGATATGGTTTAGGTATTAACATATAAAATCAGGGGCTACATTTTTATAAAAGTGATTTGTGAATAAAGAGTCAGAAATTGGTGACTGTGGAGATGGATAAACATAAACAATGTGCATTAGAGAGGAGTACTATGAAACTACAGTTACATAAGTCAGAAAACAAACATAACAAGATTGAAGATTTCTGTGAGTTATCTTTGTTCTTACAACCATTTTATATTAAATGGGATTTAGATATAGCTGGGGTTATCAACACAGAAACTATATATGGCTCAAATAGTGAACTGTGTTTTCTGAAGACCAGGAAGAAAATTTTGAAAGTCTTTGCTCATGATGATGGTGGGTTTTTCCATATATGTTGCTGTTTCTCTTCAACTTGTAAGTTTTATTTCAAAAAATACTGTAGGATTAGTAAAAAAAATTATTTGTTATTATATTAACTTTATGAGTCTTTTCATTAAAGCGTGCGGATTCCATAATTCATGACTTTGTAACTTGCAGTACTGGATGAAATGCTGCCTGCAAGGCTCATCCTACAGAAATCATTTATGTGGCAGGATTTGGGAATTAGAAATCCTCTAATTCACTAACAACAACAAAATAAGATAAGAACAAGTAAGACCAAAATAGCAGACTGTCACGATACATGAATCATATAAAACCTATAACAAATTAAACCATGACATACAGCACAATAATGTAGTGGAGCACACAATACATAATGTAGCATGAGACAGAAAATATATTCTACTCCAGAATTTAGTCTCTTTCTTTTGTTGCTTTTAATAGGTTTTGGCATAGAAAATTCTACACTGTACGAAAGGGAAAGAAACATTTCCATGCTAGGTAGACTTTTTCTAAAAAGAGAACATTTGAATCAGCTTCATGTCTTGAAATGTAAGCCTTTAGGGACTATAACACACAATATGTACAAGAGAAAATATATAAAGATTCCTCAGTGATGTAAATCCCTGTTTCCTAAGAATTTATGAGTTGCCAACACACAGCTACTGATCCAAGCCTTACCCACATAGAATTTTCAGGGAATTTGTATAAGAAACTTGTCAGAGCCCTGAGACACCATTAACCAGGCAGAAGAAAAAGCTCTGCACAAGGTGCAGCAAAGTTACTGAATTAAAAACATGGTTATGGTTACGGTGATAAATTTATATCTGTGTCCAAACTAGTAGCTTCAGGCAGTAAGGCACTATGATTTGCAGACTGTAATTCCTGGGGGTCAACTATTGCAGAATAAGTTGCCACAAAACATTTGTAAGTAGTATTTATACGGATTTAAATGTTGCTGGTAATTTTACTAAAGAAGAAAGGACTGTGAGCTGTTCAAGCCACACACCATGTCTTTGTGAGGAAACCCCTGTGCCACAAACACAGAGTGAGATGCTATTCTGGGGAAGCGTTGTTGAATGATTACTGTTTTCCTACACACCTGCTGAAGCATCCATTCCTGAGGATAAGATAACAGGCTACACAGACCTTCTTCTTGATGCAGTACAGCCATCTCTTATATTTCTAACCCCAGGGTGAAAATGGAAATCAAAAGCTCGCAATCAGAACAGAAAGAACTGAAAAATGTGGGGAAATTGAGTTATGTATCCATGCATCGATGGTTGTCATAACCCTCTGAGCTGCTGATTTACTGCTGCTTCCATCAGAAATCCTAAAAATATAGCAATTCAAATTGCCATCTACATATTCTTAAAAACAGTTTATGCTTCTTCCCAGATCACTGGAGGCAAAATATCTGCAAAGATATTTTTCTTTCTGTTAATCACCTTGGTCCAATGTAAAGAGAAACAACAACTTTACAACTTAGCTTGCTGTAAATCTGTTGACAGGTGATTATTATATGCAGTAGACAAAATACTAACTGCTGCAAAATGTAAATACAAATCAGGCCACTGTTAGAGACAGAGGGGGGCTATTATGTTTTCTTCACTACAAACAACAATCATCTTCCATACACCATTTACCACTTGGTTTATTTTCTTACAGTGGATCAAGTTAACGTGATGGTGAGAAGATCCTTTTCTTATTAGAGTCAATACATTTTTCAGAAGGTGAAGCTTTAGGAACAAAACCACCAGCATCCCATAGGCTTGACATTTTGACATCAAGTAAAGATAATATTTAATCAAATATTGGGTTGAACAGCAAAGCAGCCTGAAGAAAAAAGTATGCAGAAAGTCAGCATAAAAAAAGCACTTTCTTACAGGAAAAATTTGGCCTTGCTGCTTTGGTCTGAAGTTGAGCAACTCCCTGCTCTCCTGTTTCTTTTCATAGGACCATTAATGTCAAAAAAGACCTCTAAGATCTATTCTAACCATTAACCCAGCACTGCCAGGCCCACCACTAAACCGTGCCCATAAGCACCACATCTATGTGTTTTCTGAACACTTCCAGGGATAGTGATCCCACCACATCCTTGGACAGCCTGTTCCAGTGCCTGACCAAGACTTCTAAGGCAGTTTGTGAATGTTGGCATGGGAACAGTCTGAGACAGATGATTCCTTCTCAAATTCATAGATGCACATGCAGAATTAAATACTGCAACTTTTTTATTATTATTTTTTTTGTAGACTAATGAAAGGCTGGTTCTGATGACAGAGATGTGAATAAACCACACAACCACTCCAAAAGCTGGGCAGGGGCCAGCAAGGTTGTGGGTCCTCAAGAAATCTTTCTTACTTTGTGTACTCACAGATGTTTTCTTTCATGGCTCTGAACAGATTTTCTAATGATCTGTTCCTAAAATGCAATCCTGTTATGAAGTTTTAAACAGCCACACTACGAACACTAACCTCAAGTCCCAATTCAGTAAATATGCTTTGCTGACTCAGGCCCTCACTTGTACTGAAGTAGAGATCCCTGCAGGAAACCGGAGAGGGAATAGCAAAGGTGATGATCCTTCATTAGTAAAGTCTTTCTGTACCCACACAGCAGATGAGGAGCATGTTCTGCCCCAGGAAGGGAGGAGTTGAGAGATTTGCAGATCTCTTAAAAATGAACAGAATGGCCATGGATTGATCTTAATAACATATCAATGATAACGTTACTACACTTTGTCTCACTGGCAATGGCAGGGAAGAGGTCAGCTGTAACACAAGAAGTTTCCTTCTCTGTTGCTATGATGTAGCAGATAGATCAGAAAAAAACCAAAACCCTGCAATCTGCCACCAAAGCTTTGTGGGCATTCATGGATCTGAGCAGCCACAACCCTGCTGACACCTAGGACCTTAAGTCTGCACTTGGATATTATAGCAGACACAGGCACATCTTCCTAATTTGGTCTAGATCCTGGCCCACTGATCTGCTTTGGATGTAATTGCATTTGTCATGTAATCAGAGAATGGTTTGGGCTGGAACACACCTTAAAGATCATCTTGTTCCAACCCACCTTTCATGGGCAGCAATGCCTTCCACTATCCCAGGTTGCTCCAAGCCCCATACAACCTGGCCTTGAACACTTCCAGGGATGGGGCATCACTTTTCTGGGCAACCTGAGAAACTGTGTTTACAGTCATGCTAAATAAATGCATGGGCACTGATGGCATCCTTTGTATGTCCCTTGGTCCCACTTTGAGACCTCCAGCTGGGGGCAGACATCAGTTCCTTTTGGGAGGCATCCACCCCTGATGGAACAGCGGGGACAGCCATCGAAATGCATGGCAGCAGAGGGGACAGGGGATGTGTCTGGAGAAGGAGTAGTGGCTCCAGCGCAAGGCTCAGAGCTCAAATTGGAGCAAAAATATCCAGGCGGGGGGTTTTTTATTTAGACGCTGAGCTCAGGGAGAAGGTAAAAGCAGAAACCACCTGTTCGCCAAGACAGAAAGGACATTTCCTCCCCTGCCCGTGCTGCATGGACACGGCTCTCTGACTCTGGAGGGCACATTTCTCTGGGTCGGCATCCCCAGTGCCCTTCCCTCGAGCCTCCCCCACATCTGCCAGCCCCGTGTCCCCGGCTCTCTCAGTCCCGGTCCCCCACACCCCATCGCCATCCCCACAGCCCATCGCCATCCCCACAGCCCATCCCCATCCCCATCCCCGTCCCCATCCCCGTCCCCATCCCCATCCCCACACCCCACGCCCCAATCCCATCCCCATCCCCATCC
>JAWWEW010000078.1:146095633-146112130 GCA_035583185.1 Anabacerthia variegaticeps | reverse complement strand
TTTTCTTTTCTTTTCTTTTCTTTTCTTTTCTTTTCTTTTCTTTTCTTTTCTTTTCTTTTCTTTTCTTTTCTTCTTCTTTTCTTTTTTCTTTTTTTCTTTTCTTTTTCTTTTCTTTTTCTTTCTCCTTCCTCCCTTCCCTCTTTCTTTTTCCTTCTCTCTCCTTCCTTCCTTTCCTCCCCTTGGCTTCCCCCGCCAGGCCAGGGGTGGGTGTGCAGGGGATGCAGCATTTTGCGCATCCCCGCTGTGTCACTGACATGTCCCTGAGAGTGTGAGTGTGACCAGGGGTGTTCGGGGGCGTGTGTCCGTGTGTGCCGGTGTGTGTGCCCGTGTCCGTGTGTCTGTCTGTGTACTCCTGCCCCTCTGGCCCATCGCCACCGCAGTCCCCGCTGGGCTGACTGCTCCGCAGGGCACACCTGGGCTCTGGAGCCGGGCACCAGGTACCACTTGGGGTGGTGCTGTGTTTGTGCAGGTAAGAGGACATTTTTGGGTTTGCAAACCTGGCACCCGGGGTACTGTAACTCTGAACACAACCTCTGCTGTGTCCCTTTCTCTTCATTTTTCCCTTGCGCAATGAGGAATCTCAAATTCAGATGATTTTTTTTTTAATTTTATTTTAAATTATACAGACATGCAGGCACAGGATCTGTCTCTTAACAAAGACAGTCCAGAGATTCCATTCCAAAGATAATTTCTAATCTGCTTTTTTTTTTTTTTTTTTTTTTTTTTTTTTTTTTTTTTTTTTTTTATGTTGTCAACACAGTTTTCAGAGCACAGAGCCTGCTAGGTGAGTTTGTCACCTGAATCAGGTCTGGTCAGCCTTTGAGTTGGGATTAGAGGAGTCAGAGTGCATTCACTGAAGGTGATAAAGCAGAGGCTGAGGGATGTGTGATGCCTGCATGGAGGAAAGCCATTGAAAAAGTTTGACACTGACAGGAGGTTTACAGATGTCAAGATTGCACTACAATCACTTTTTTTTAGTGTTGGTTCTCCTAATCATAAATACCTTGGGATTTTGATGACTTAACACATTTCTGTATTCTGTCTCTGTGACCCTGCAGTTTCTATCAGTATGTGGGAATACTGTGCTGTGTTAACAGGATAGTGTTGTCTTCAGCCCACAGTTATTACAAATGTGCTGTGCATCACTTTTTACCTGTAGCCTCTAAGCCTTGCTCTAAACTGCCTGATTCAGCAGTTACCTCGTTTCTGTGTTTTTACATAGCTAGTGTTCGTAAAAGAGTACTGATTGTTTCACAGATGACACTTCACAGCATTAGTATGCACATGGTGCTGTATCTGTTTGCATGTATTTTGATTAAAACCTTAAAATAACACAGCCCATCTGTGCAGTGTGGACATTAATGGAATCATTCTCAGGAAATGCACCTGCAAAATCTGTCTCTGTTGCTGTGTGCTTAATTACCAACCAGGATTACTCTAGGTGCCTGCCTGAATCTCCTTTTTCTGTTTGATGATAGCCTATTTAGACATCTGATTTGGGGGAATTTGTATAGGTACTAATTGATAAAATAATAGGGGATGTTTCTCAAATAGATGTTTTCAGGCAATGTAAGGTTTATTCCATGACTTTTTTTTTTTTTTAAGAGTGGATTTTAGTGGATTTTATTAAAGTTTCAATATTTTCCAGCAAAATGCTGCTATTCTGAATATACTGAATGTAGTATGATTTTTTTCCACTGCTGGGACAGTGTTCTGAAGTAGCTTCCAGTGAGACATATCAAGTACATGAAAATAGATTTTATATCAGTGAAGTGTTTATGGAATATTATTAGGGCAAAGAGGCTGGTGGAAGGACTGGAGAATAAGTCCTATGAGGAGAGGCTGAGAGAGCTGGGGTTGTTCAGCCTGGAGGAGGCTCAGGGGAGACCTTACTGCTGGGTACAACTACCTGAAAGGAGGTTGTAGCCAGATGGGGATGGTCTCTTTTCCCAGAAGGGCAAGAGGCCACAGTCTTAAGCCGTGCCAGGGGAGCTTTAGGTTAGATATTAGGAAGAAATTTTTTATGGGGAGAGTGATCAGGAATTGGAATAGGCTGCCCAGGGAGGTGGTTGATTCATCATCCCTTAAGGCAAGACTGGCAGTGGCACTTAGTGTCATGGTCTACTAAGCACAATGTTTGGATCAAAGGTTGGCCTCGATGATCTCAGAGGTCTCTTTTAACCTGTTCATTCTATGATTCTATTATAAAACAAAGTCCTAAGAATGTATTGCAGATTCACTGTGCATCTTCAATAACTGTGTTATGTTCCTATTGCTTCTAAGAAGAGGCAACGTGCTGTTTTGGCATCCTTTCTGGTGGGACTGAGACATTAAGGGTCCAGATCTAAGCTTAGAAATGGGCAACCCACCAACTGAGGAATGTCATCTGGTTTTGGAGACAATTATTCCAAGTAACTTTCAGAAGGGCAATCCTCAACATGTTGCATAACCAAAGGAAGAAACCAGGTTTTTGGACTTTTAAACCATCAGATGATGCTGACTCTTGCTTCTGGGATCAGTTTGGAGTCAAATCTTGTTTATTTTATCAGAAAAATTGTATTATACCTGATTTGAGTGATTCTCTCTCAAATTTGAATGAGAACAATGCCATAAATGAGAAAAGTCTTTGGCTTGGAATAGCTTATCTGATGGAGGTCTTATTGCAGGGGAAGTATCAGTCTGACTCATGAATATGACTCATGTTACTATGGTGGAAGCTCCCCAATGGGGACCTAACAGAGGAAGAATTAGGTGGAAGGATTAGTTTATTATTTTGGTCTGTAGGAAGGTTTTTCTGGGCTCAGAGACCCAGACAATGTGTGGGTGAGCACGTCAGTAGCACCTATACATCCATGTAAGTATTTTCTTACTTCTGCTGGCTTTTCATATAGTTTTAAGGCAAGCGTCTTTGCTACATGCCAGAGCTAGCTTTTGATTCTGGAGATTATGATACTGCAAATAATAGGAATCAAAGAATGCTTTTGTTTCCAGCATTTGATAACTTTCTTGCTAAAATACATTTCTGAGATTTGCTCCATAATTATCTTGGCTTCAAAGGATATTTCAATTTGTCATACTGCAAGGCTTTCTTCTAAAACATGTTTTGATTAATCACTGCTTGGTGATCACAATTCCTTTTGTTTAAAAGCCATTCTTCCCATTTCTCATAATGAGAAGCAAAACCCCTAAGAAAAAACTCCTGCATTTTATCAACATCTTGTCTGTACCACCACGCTTGAATGTTTCAGATGATACTGGGCTATTCAGCTGTTCAGGCAATACTAAGTTCCCCAGTAATTCTTACATGAACTTTAATTGTGTCTTGTCTCTCATGACACTGAAATTTCTCCTTCCAGGCTTTCCAACTCCTTATCCCGTAACAAGGAAATGTGGCAGGGCATTTCTGCCTTTAAGACTGGCTCTTTAGAGAAGACACATCCTTGCAGGTCTTTCCATGGCCAAATGAGTCTAAAGACAGGAATGCTAGGTCTTTATTGGGTGCTGCTCACTTTGGTTTAGGCACTACCAACTGTTACAAACATGTTTTGGAGTTTGAGATCTCAGGTTGGGGGAATGAGAAAAACAGAAGGCAGCATCTACAGAAATCACTGAACTGTAACTGAGGAACTAGGAACATTTGTTTAAATTCTTGTAGTAAATATAAGTGGAACAGTAAAAGTGCGGGAAAGTGGACATATTGGAAACTAGTCATATTTGGACACAAGCTCATTCTGTTAATTTCCTCCATTATATACTTCATTTTACTTGGTGTTTTCCTAATGGCCCTATTCCAGTTACTGCTGGAGGTTTAGTGATCCCCCCTTCAATGGAAATAACATCAGGCTTCTGAAGTTGGCAGGAGCAGAGCTCAGCTGAGACGACTGTCCCAGCTCCATTAGCGAAGCCAAGCAGAGGCACATATTTTGCAGAAAGAAACTTCTGTGGAGATCTCCTGTTGGGCTTTTCAGAGACTTGCAGGTCTTAAGTCTTGGACTGATCTGCTCAAGATACACTCAGACTTGCTTTCTTCTTTGCAAGCAGGTATGAATCTTGTGAGGTAATAAATCATTACATTTATTTTACAATTTTTAATTTCAAATTTTGTTTAAAAGGTACTGCTATGTTTGGGGGTTTTCAGTGGAAAGGAGGTCTTAGTCTTAATGATCTTGATTTATAAATGTCATCAGGGGTCAGTAGATTACTGATTACAGTAGGTGAAGTTAAGGATTTTTCCCTTAATACTACAGCTAAAAAAACCCCTGAACTGTAGTCAGGGAACAGGGATGGAAGATGTTATTCTGTCAGCCTCTGTCAAGTCACTGAGTCTGTGCACAGTCAATTCTTCCAGCTGTGAAAAAGAGATAATGTTAGAGGGAAGTTTTACAGGAATTGTGACTTTAAGTTCTTAAAAAACACCAAGGAAATTAGAAGATTTATATTAGTTCAAAACATTATGAGTTCTTATTAATTGAATAATGCATTCTCCAACAACTTGCAACTTTTCTAGAATTCGAGCTGCAAAGAGAAACTAGCTGGATCTGCCTTTTGGGGAAGTATAAAATCAGAGACTAATAGAACTCTTTAGGTTGGAAAAGACCCTTAAGATCATCGAGTCCAACTGTTAACCCAGAGCTGCCAGGTCCGCTGCTACTAAACCGTGTCCCTAAGTGCTACATCTCCATGTATTTTAAGTACTTCAGGGATGGTAACTCCACTGCTTCCCTGGGCAGCCTCTTCTAATACTTAACAATTACTATACTAAACTATTTCAGTGAAGAAATTCTTCATAATCTCCAACTAAACTTCCCCTGGTGCAACTTGAGCCTGTTTGCTCTTATCCTATCATTCGTCTTCTGGGAGAAGAGGGCAACGTCCCCCTCTATACAATCTTCTTATAGCTCTTCTACTCAGAGATAATAATGCAATACTTAGAGCCCCACAACACTTTTTTCTCATCTCAGGACTTTTCCTTTCTATTGTATGATCTGCTTTGTCCTTGATGGTGCAGGCTGACATTGGGGTTGTGATCAGCGACTACAGACCCTGGATTGGCAATCACAGCAAAAGGGTGAGGAATGAGGGGAGTGTGCACTGATTTCTTCTCCCCACTTTAGTCCTGATGTCCAGCTCCACTGACTAAGCTGAAAAATTTTATCACATAAATATGAGCCACAAAGCAGGACCAATACTTCTGCTTGAGGGAAAAGCTGTTTATTCGTTTCTAGTCTGAATATGAGGGTGGGAGTGGGCTGAAAATATTTATTTTTCAGCATCACTAAAAGGTCAATTGAATAGCTCATACTTCACCTAGAAAAGAAAAGGTATGCAGAGACCATTATTGCTTAGAGAAAGCTGTTTCAGGAATGGCAGTAGGTGGTTAAATGGTGGCTATATCACCTGCCAGGGACTTGTGTTATAGCTTAGAGAGCTAATCTGGAGTGGAGATAAAAATGTCCTATAATAACCTGTATTGAAAACCAGCAAATATGTTGATTAGTGAAAAATTAATTTCACATCACAAGTGATGCAAGTAATGAGATAGCTTTTGTTTCCTTGCACAGCTAGAAGCAACCTGAAAAGATTCTTTGCTTGGGAGATTGAAGTAAGCTGAGTTCCTGTTCTTATTACATCAAGGTTTTCATGGCAGAGACATGATATCTTTGTATACAGTGACAAGAATCTGGGATTTCTGCAAATGTTTTGACTTTAAAAGGCTTCTTTCATTAAAACAGTATGAATACTCTGTAAAAACTTCCCATTTCTTTCCTAGTATGGAGGAAATTTAGCAATAAAGAGTGGGCAGATGCCCGTGAACCCCAGCACTTGCTTGCAGACCCTTGTGCTCCAGAAACAGCGAAGCAGGCTGTCCTGGGAGCCCACTGAAGAGTCACAAATCCCACACCAGGGTGTGTGGGGCTGCAAAGCTGGCCAGAATGTGTGAAACCTGGAGCTGATCTGATTACATGTCACAAAGCTTCTCCAAGCTGTGTTAGCCTTGACAATTCATTAGGAATGAATGAAACTGAATTATGGGTCATATTTTGCAAGTGCTGTCAGTCCTGATTATGCAGTTGTCTAGATTTCCTTTGCTTAGGGAGTACTGTTATCACAGAGCTCATCTACTATGCAGTAGATGTAAGCTATCCTTCTCCAGCTCATCAGAATCTATTTACTTTGCATTGATTCAGTTCCTTAGAAATTAATCTTTCATTCTTTGCAGAACAGAAGGATCCCTCGAGTTCAGTTTAAGCAACTTGATTTGATTATTGTTATGTCCTGAATATTGATTCTTAAGTGATTTTAATAAGACACGTCAAAACTGCCATATTTCACTTCACATTTGAGGGCAAGTTTAAACCATTGACAGGTTTTAATATTTTTGGACTTACGGTCTTTGATCTAAGCTTAGCCAACACTTGGTTGTGGTTTGACTGCTTATTACCCAAGTGTAATGTTTGCTTAACCATACTGAATTATGTGCCTATTGGCAGCATCCAGGTATTTGTTTCCAGAGAAATCAGGTTTACATTGATTGTCATAAGAAGAATCATTCTGCATATTAATTAGTAAGATTTTCTTTGCGCTACAAAGTTTAGAGCTTGAGATACCAGGGGGATATCTGTTAGCTCCATGCTTAGTATAAAACTAATTACCACTTGTACGACAGAATTTCTGTAATTTCAATTTCACCAGCAGATAAAGGCTACAAATAACATGCGTGGACTGTCTTGATTACCGCTGCAGTTCTTAGAAATGAAACAAGAGCATTTCACAGCACTTCCTGTACTGGGCTTCCCTGCAACTCTCTCTCCATTTCACTGGCAGGACTGGTCTTCTTTAACAGTAAGTTAAATATCCTAAAGAATCTACAGCATGGGAACGGAAAGGAACACATGGTTTTCAGTCCCTTGTAGTAGCTGACAAGAGAATGTTGCTCAGTACTGATCTTTGCAAAATATACCAGAAAGTCTTTAACAAACCCCATTTACAAGGTCTGGGCAGGGTGATCAGGCACAGGGGTTTTAACTTCTGATTAGAAAGTTAATTCAGCGCTTGCTAAGAAGCAGCAACACACAGCTCTTCTGTAGCACCTGGTATTCCTCTGGTCCTGTGAGAACACTGGCAAAGCTCAAATCTGCCTCATTTCTAAGATCTGCAACATCCCAGCCTGGGAGGCTCAGCCTAAACAGAGGACCTGGTGGTATAGCTCTGCAATGGCCAGTGACTTCATGTTCCTCCAGCAAGAAAAAAAAAAAAAAATCATTCCTTTTAGAAACCACAGTGCTTTAACATAGGTAATAAATTTGTTCAGGTGCCCTGGGACTCTGGGGCAGAAGGGAACTGCTCATTCCTAAGAGATGGGTTGACAATCTTTGTTCAAGTCTGACATCTCATATGCCACCTTGAGTTCTTCAAAGGCAATTTCCCCTGTCCTGCTTTGCTGTTTAATTATAGTACCACCTCTAGAGTGTTTCTGAGAGTGGTTTTTATGTTTTCTGGAGGCTTTTCTTAATTATATGGATAAGTACTTTTATGATTGATTCCTGAAATTAAAACTGTTTACAACTCGGCTTATTTCATCTCCTTTTTTTTGCCATCCCTTGGGTTTATTACTGAGTACATTTTCTGTTCATTTCTTCACTCAGTCTATTTGTATATATTTCTGACTAGTTTTTTCTTCTTTAAATTAACTGATCTACCTTTATTTTTATTGCCGCCTTCTACTTTTTTTTTCCCCCTTTCAGTAGATATTTCTATTGCCATATTTTCTTCTCTTAGCATCCTTTTCACTTCCCTTGGCAGCTGTTCCCAGACTATGGGCCATGACCCCAGGCAGTCTGTGGCAGTTACGAGTGGGCTATAAAATTAAGTTGCTAATCTTAGATGTGGCGACACAGGGAAGCCAAAGAAGTGTCGCTTTCCTTCAGCAGTTTCTGAGCTAAGACTGATAACGACATGTAGGAAAACAGATAAAGCATAAAGTACCCTAATACTAGATTCTATGGTATGATAAACAAAACTATTTGCTCTTACCTCAATTTATCCTCATTTCCATGCCTATGGTTTTTCTCTCTGTCTCTCTCTGTGGAATTTTTTGAGGGCAATAACCTCTAAGGCAGGTCCTGTCCAGCCATGGAAGCCACGGAAGGTACACTACGTTTTGGGGAGTCTGTACCCCTAGTTGGAGGAGTTGCTGGCAGTTTTGTAGGTCCTCATGATTCAGGAAAAAAAAAAAAAAAAAAAAAAAAAAAAAAAAGCCCACCAGAAAGAAGCAGGAATAGTTCTGCATTAAGCAGTGTCGCTTCTTCCCTTAGCTCTGTGCCTTTGTACGTCTCTTCATTAATGACTCGCAGATGCTCAATTCCCTAAATCTAAATTAATTGCAATGGCCCATGGCATGGATGGACATAACCCTGATGGCTGTGCCACTGGTTTCTGTGGTATTTAACCAGTCTTGGGTCTGTCTGCCTTGAGTGTTCATGTTTGGAGATGAGCATTTTCTGCACCATTTCATGATGGCTCACCTCATCTAGTTTTAGATATCTGTTGGAGATTCTTCTACTCAGACTCTCCTTGCCTTCACAGATGGTGGGAAAAACTATTAAAAAAAAAAAAGGAGGGTAATTCATCTGACCTTTTTGAAATATATTACTCCCTAGAAGTGTCTGTTCCTCTCCATGGATTATAGAGGGCTGGCAGTGGTTTACTCAGCTACAGACAAGTGCACTGTAAATCTCTGGTTTTGGTCAGATGAAACCTCATAATTTCAATAAGGCTCAGCAGAACCAATTCCCCAATCCAGTCTGGAGTGGCCATGGCTGTTGACCAAATATCAGTCAATAAGTTAGCACTGCTGAAAAGTTTTGTATTGGTTTAAACAGGCATTATAGGTGAGCAGGAGGGTCTGGAGTAGCTGTAGAAGGGCAATGTGACTATTTTATCCCAGGTATCAGATTTAGGATTTTTGAGGAGATATGTGATATGACAATGATGTCATGTAGCTCAGTGTTTGATCATGTAAAGATGATATAGGAAGTATTAGGCTGTTGGACTTCACATTATCTTAAGAAAGCTCTTCTCTCATCCAGGCTCTCTGTAGGAGGAGGGATTACATTGGCTTTGGGGAACACTAGCCTTTGGGTTGATTTAGTGCAACTTTAAGACAGTTTTGACATGAAGCCAGTGTTGCTCCTGCATTGGAACCAAAATAATTGCTGGAACGTGGCAGAGTTTTCTGTGAAGCGGACATTTGTGTAAATGATAATTTAACTTATTCCTGTTATAAATAGGATAGAGTTTATTAATTCTGATTTGTCATTAGGAAGCTCCACAGAGCATGGCTTTTTTCTATTGTCAGTCCCACACTGTCTGCAAAAATTGGTCTTTATATACTAAGTGTCTCAATTAAAAATTGGCCTTCATCTATGGAGTCTCTCAATTAAATAGCAGTATTTTGAATACTCTTGATCCGTGCCTAGGTGGGAGGATCCGTGCCAATGTGCATACAGCTTTTCTGCCTCATTACTAGCTCTTCTTGTTTAGCTAACTTGTTTGCCTGATCAGATGATAAATGCTAATCCCTTTTCTGTTCTGTGACATGATGCTGTAATGGATGGCAGCAAAGCTGATAGGAGGCTTTTTTCTCCTTCAGTACCCTCAGGAAAAATGGGAAGTCCAAGGAGACTGTTAGCCCTTTTGAATCTTTATGGCTCTGTACTCATCAGATTTGTGGAATCCTGTCTATTAGATGGAAAATCTTTCAACAGGAGGATCATGTCTGGTAAACAGGACACTCTTTGCTCTGGTCCCAGCTGAGCTGATGTGGGTCAGGAGTGTTTTTCTTTTGGTGCAAGACTTGGACTGCTGAACTGAGCTTAATTCTGGCTCTGTCACAGTAACCTTATGCAAAACAAATCATAGAATCACAGAATGGTTTGGGTTGGGAGGGTCTGTAAAGAACATCTAGTCCAGCCCCCCTGCCATGCTCCAAATCCCATCCAACCTGTCCTTGTACACTTCCAGGAATGGGCCACCTCCAACTTTTTCATCCAAAATTTTTCCAAGTTCAAGTCCCTGCCTGAAAAACTGGTGGGTGACAGGTGAAGAACCTGGTTATAACCTTTTTCTCAACCCTTCAGGACCTGTTTCTAATTTAGTTCATAACAGAATCTTACTGGGAGTTATATCCAGGCGGAAGACTTGAGTCATGGTGGCATCTCAAAGGCTGAATGAAAAAACATTTGATGTTAGGATGTTTAAAGGCTCACTCATGATGGAGAAACTTGGAGGAACCACTATGGGTACACTGTCTGACACTGAGTTGTTCCTCTGCCAAAATTCCCCAACGTGCTCTAATAGGGACCCTCACTGAAACAAGTTCTAAGGTGAGGATACACACAGCTATGTTTCAGGGCACTGAAGCAGGCTAAAAGGAGATTTGAGGAACGGATTTGTCTGACCCACCCCTATTTATCTCACTATCTGCCTGCACTTTTTATTCATTGCCTGACTCTCCTTTCTTCCTGAAAGACTCCATCTTGTAGCTTCTCACATTGGTTGGGAGCTGAGACAATGCCAAGAGCAGCACCCAGACTCCTGAGCAGGGGTTGAGTGACCAGGAGGGTCTTGTAGGTTTTTCACCAGGTCCCTGTTGTCCTAGAGGGTTTTAAGAGGGTCAGTTAACAGCAGTCCATGCTTCTGGAATTGCTGATGTTTCAGATTTGTTGCCTGCTCCCAAGAGCAGAGTCTTCATCCCAGGTATTTGAATGTTTATTGGGCTAATAATCATCCAAAACACTTAATTCACATTGAAGCAGCACTGTCCTTTGGTCCTAGGACTTATAAAATCTTCTATTTTACAGGAAATCAGTCTTTTTAGCTTGTGATTCATCACAAAAGACAAGCTTGTGGCCTTCTTGGAGAAGTCAAACTGGATCACAAAACACCCTATGAATTTTATCCCCTGGGGTACAAAATCACAAAAAGTGAAAAGAATGGGAATTAAAAGCTAGAATTTGCAAAAGGAGGTTGTGAAGTACTAGATACCAGGGGCAAGGTTCCAAAAGTTTGTGCTGTCATTTTCTAGAAGAAAGGAGAAATATGATACCCATTTCCTATTAAATGAAAAAAAAGTAGACTGACACTTGAAGGAGAATAAACACTTAAATCTTCCATCAGTGATGCCACTGAAGTGAAAGTTTTAAGATGAAATGCTGAAAATACTGCTTCCTTTGGTGGTCATGTATAAAAACATGGCAGGCAAGCCTATTTCAGTGCCTGCTCCTATGCTGTAGGATCCCAAATCTCAAACTTTTAATGAGAAAAGTTGTTGATGAAAATAAAAAGATTTTCTAGATGGATGGGTATTCTGAGATTGCTCAGGGATTACTTTATATTCAACTCTTTCTTTAAGGCACAGACATCTTTTTCTCCAGGGTTCCTCATTGTATCATCTGAGTCTGAAGAAGGGCCTCTGACCTTGCTCACATTGATGCTTTCTTAGACAATAAAAGTCAATTCTTTAGGATATGTTTTAAACAATGTCTGAACATAGTGGGAACTACAGATAGAAAAATTAATGCAATCCTTCCCATTTAATGCTTTCTGGGAATAAATCCACAAAGCCTAAGAAGGGCTCTGCCACTAGCAATAGTTATCTGTGATTTAAGGTTTCTCAGTGTGTTTGGTGTTATATAGACTTCAGTGGAGAATGACTCCCAATTTATTGATGCTTCTACCATGTTGTCTTTATTTAGGGAAAGATTCTGTCATTCCAATAAAAAATTATGTAGTGCTTTAATCTGCTCAGAGGTATGCTGAGACACCAGTGGGACTGTCTGAACATTGATCTTTTTGCGAGCTGTGTTACTAAATCAGCAGAGCCAGCAAAGACTGAATCGCATAACTCAGGATGTGGTATTTAAAAGAACAATTACCTGTGTTGGCCTCCACTGATGTGATGAGTTCAGAAGAAGCACTTAAACTATTGAAAATGCATAACTTTTTCTTAATGCTTTCAATAATTGTCAAAACCTGTATGTTTAAAATTATGACTTAAATGGGTTTTTTTAAAAAATTGTATATAACAATATTATGAAAAATAATGCCCTCAGACTGCTCTCTGCAGCAAGGCAGGTGAGCTGGAACATTTCTGGCAATATTCTTCCTAGACAATTTCATCAGGAAATACTTGAAATCACAGACCAGAAGCCACTGACCTCTGAGTGCCAGGCAGCAATCTGAACTAAATGGGTATCTGCCAATCCCAGTGCATCCCCCAGTGCACGAGTGCTGACACTGGGACCAGGACAGATACTGGTGTGTCTGTCACCAGATTAAGGGGTGTTAAGCAGTGCCAGTGTGTTGTCCTGCGCCAGGCAGGAGGCAAGGGCAGCAATCATGGGAGGCAGCACGACATGGGTAGCCGTTCCTTACCATCCTTCTCTTCTGCATTTGTGGTGGCTCTGAGGCTACTTTGGTCCCTGGGAGGGGTAGAGTAGTTCCCGAGCTCTGCCCACATCCTGCCCATCCCTGCCTGTTTA
This sequence comes from Anabacerthia variegaticeps, assembly GCA_035583185.1. NCBI lineage: Eukaryota > Metazoa > Chordata > Aves > Passeriformes > Furnariidae > Anabacerthia > Anabacerthia variegaticeps. The sequence goes on along the minus strand of JAWWEW010000078.1, from coordinate 146,099,588 downwards.
CTTGCAGGGCTGTAGCCTGCAGGAAAGGCATTCCTAAAGGCATTCCTCTGCTGCAGGACACAGCTCAGGAATAAGGTAGGTCTTGACATGGCTGAGAGCCATGTTGGGAAAAATACTTTTCCATCCTCTCATTCTTTTCCTTAAATGAGAAGTGGAGTAATATAATCCATTCCTAGATGGAATCTCTGAATTTCCCCTAGAAATGTTCCCTCTGCTGTGAGATTCACACTAGGCAAAGGCAGTGCTCCTATTTATAACTTGTGGCTGAAGAGAAGTCTGTCATTACTAGAATCATCTTAGGGTAACTGTTGAATGGATTTCAGTGCTTTGGCAACATTTATCTTAAGAGCTTGCCCTCTGCAGAAAGGTGGGCCAGCCTCAGCATCAGGGTCTGAGTGGCTTTATTCATACTTTGCACTTGTGTAAGTCCCCTAAACTTTGGGCTTGTGTTTTTTATTTGTTGTTGGTTTTGTTTTCATTTTTTTCTTTTTGATTTACACTAACAGATAGAGTTGCAGCTGCACATCAGGATGGAGCCAGGCTCTGAGATATGAGAGATTTGCTGTGACAAAAAAATAATTGGTTCCTGCAATTTGGAATCTGATGAAACTGAAGAGTATTAAGGTTGAATACTTAGCCCGCACTTGCATGATCTTTCCAATAACTCATGTTCCTTTGAAGTCACTTCATTGTCCTGACTTTCCTGATGTTGAATTTTTGCCAGTGAAACTGAGTCCTCCTGGTGTAATTCATAGGCAGGAGTCATAAAGCTGACACTCTGGTACGTTGTTATGTGGGGAAGAAATCTTTTTGCCTCTAGGATGTTATTAGGAACAAGATGACAACTTGTGAATATTTTCCAAGTATCATAATGCTTTAATATACTGGAATGTTGAATAACATCAGTGATAACATCACAGCAATGTGTGACAGAAGAATTAGTGTTTCTGTTACCCTGAATCACAGCTCTTTGTTCCAGCTTAAGAGGGACATCAAAAGTCTTAATGCTGAAACTTGTATTATAGCTTTTAATATTGTTTTATATATTTTAATGCTTTCAACCTTACAAGGACTTTACCTACAAAGGACCAAAACCAGGGAAAACACTGCTCTCATGACTATTCAGTGGTATTTGTGTGGATATAACCGAATGCATTATAAAAGCAATAGTAGCTTTTATAAATAGCATCCCAAAAGAAACCTTTTAGAAGAAATCTAGCAGTGTGCAATGAAGGATTTATTTGTGCATTTTGTTTTGTTTTCGATGGTGAACTCTTCATAAATAGTGAAGTAACAGGCGCAGTAGACAAGCTGCTTCATGCGAATAAATGAATCAATACATCAAACTAATGTAGTGGTGCGGAAAAGCAAGAAGAGCCCTATTGCCGGTGAGAAGAGACTTCGGGGAGGGGGGGATGTGAGGGAGGATATGATTTACAATTTGCTCCAACAAACATTTTTCCACAGACTTCAGAAGTGGAAGTTCAGTGTCAAGACTGAAGATGCGCATTACGCTCTCAATCTTTTCTCTGTTTTGCACACCTCAGAGAGAAATAAATTCTGCTTTCTCAAAGGGGAGACCAAACATGGAGCGATAGTGTTATTCTCTCTCAGACTTGACAGCCAAAGCTTTAATTTATGCTGGTGGGAGTACCAGAGAGAAGAGTTAAGCCCACATCAGCCTTCTGCTTAGGTGGTTGATTCCAATAAGGAAACCAGCAGCACTCCCATCTGTCTCGCACAGACATTTCAGGGGTGGGGAAAATCCCTTTCAACAGATAAATGTCAAACATGGCTATTGTACTGTATGATACAAGTCATACAGAGAAGACTGTGCCATGGAAAGGTATAATTTATGTAAGATGAATTAAGTACAGTGAGCCTCCAGAGCTTTCACAGCTCATGTAGTGTTAAAGTTTTGTAGTTTTACAACACTTGCTAGTAAGGAAATGTAGCAAGACCAGAATTCTCATGCTGCGAATCATAGAATAGTTTGGGTTGGAAGGCACCTTAAAGATCATCGTGTTCCAACCCCCTGCCATGGACAGGGACACCTTCCACTATCCCAGGTTGCTCCAAGCCCTGTCTGAGCTGGCCTTGAACACTTCCAGGGATGGGGCAGCCAAAGCTGCTCTGGGCAACCTGTGCCAGGGCCTCACCACTCACACAGTAAAGAATTTGTTCCTAATATTTGATCTGAGTTTACCCTCCTTCAGCTTAAAGCCATTCCCCTTTGTCATACCACTGCATGTCTTCATAAAAATGTATTTCTCCAGATCTAATGATTCAGGGTTCTTAAAGGTTATTTCTTTTCCCATCCCCTTTATAGTGTTCTGGGACATGCACCAGTTATTGCACTAATTCTGCTTGGATGTCTGATTTGCCTGAGAGATGTAAGTGTTTGTGCCGGCATGGTATTTTACTGGAAATGAAAGCCACAGTTCAGCAGTTTAGATTTATGCCTGATGAATTTTGCAGAGAAAATTCCTTCCCTGAATTTGGGAGTCACCCCAGCAACTCATATGGCATGCATGCCAGTCACCCCAGCAACTCACATGCCTTGCATGCCAAATGGAATCTGGAGGGTGGAAGCTGAATGGGGAGGAGGGTTCCATCGAAAGACCTGGAAGCTGGATACACAGATAATGGCTGAAAAATGTACTTTCTTAAGCAGCTTTAAAAATGTTTCCCAGTCAAAATACAGTGAATGCAGTTGCTATAGCTACCAGCAGGGTTTTGTGGAGAACTTCTTAGGTACATGCTGTTTAGTTGTATACAAATACATAGTTTTTCTTAGTTTGAGGATTCAGCATCACGTTGTGTTTAGAGTCTCTCCATTTAAGCAATCACTGGTGAGCAGCAGCTGTGTTTATGATTTCTGGACAGAGCAGAAAAAGGCAAGGATCTTGAAAATTTTTGTTTTTATCTTTATTGTGCAAGTGAAACATTGATGATGGAACTGAACTAATTTCTTATTTATTTGTCTGTTCAGGATTATTTTTAGGCTAAGAAATAGTGACTAGCACTGTGGGCTTTCATGTTTACCTTGGTAAGGAAAAAATTCAAGTTCTTTCATGGTTGACGACCAGCCTAGCAACTTGGCATCATGAGGAAAGAAAAGTACCTTCTTGATTCTGAGTGGGCAGGGAATCCAGTGCCAAAAGACATGTAGAAAGGCTGAGGTATTCGGTGCCTTTTTGTAGCCTTTATTTCCCTGGTACCTTCAGGCCTCCAGGGCCCTGAGCCTACCTGCAAAGCCCGTGAGAGCAAAGCATTACCCACATTTGGGACAGCTGAACACCAGGGCTTGCTTCATCGACTGCAGTGTATGGATACAGCAAACTCAGAGTGGAGTTTAACTTTCCAGGCAAACCAGGATTCCATGAGTGCCCCATAGTTTTGTTTCCCATATCCACCCAAAAGCTAGACTAAACTCTGCACAGGATGTTCTTAAGCTCTCTTTGTGGAACCTAGTGCAAAAGTTCCAAAAGACATGGCTTTTCGTAGCTCCATTTTGGTTCTTCTACCGAAACATGCTTTTCTAAGACAATTTCAGCACTCAGAAAGGGTGATCTGTTTAGAAATCTAGATGTACTTCTCCTGTTCCCCATTAGACAAAGATTTTGTACTGAAGTCTTTTCACCTTCTGCCTCTGAACTTGATGAAATTTCCTGTCATTACTTTTACTATCTGTAAGCTGTTGCTGCTTTTGCCTGACTGTCTTATGTCACCTTGACCTGTCAGACACCTGTTGAAATATCAATATCTAAATCATATCTAAATCTTTGCTCTTTATCTAAGTTCCTTTTATTGTGTCTGGAGAAAATAAGCACTCCTTGTGAGAAGTTCATTTATTTTACTCTTCCTCGTGAGAAAAAGATAAAATCAATCTGGGTATGTTTTTTTACTAATCCAAAACACTATTTTCCCCTCTCATATTCATCACCTGCCTTTC
>JAWWEW010000078.1:146051243-146095042 GCA_035583185.1 Anabacerthia variegaticeps | reverse complement strand
TGCCTCGTGACAAAAATATAAAATAAATCTGGGTATTTTTTTTTACTTTCTTTGTTCCCCTGCCCCCCCCCCCCCCCCCTCCATGAACTGGAAAGGAGCTCAAGTATAAAACTATATACAAACTTAGTTAGGTACCTACAACCTAAATTTAAATGAAATAAATCCCTGTCAAAGTTCCACTATATCTTAAGAACAAGCCTAGTGTCAGGCTATCTGAAATTAAACTTGAAAGTCCAGAAAGGCACAGATATAATTTAAGTTCTAGACCTGCTGTCTAAGTAGGTGCATCTTTTCTATTTCTACATTTTTTCCATGTCCTCTTTCCTCCACCAAAGCTTCCAATTTTGCTTCTGTTATTATTTTCCTGATAACTACTCTGTTCTTATCCATTTGAGAATATCCTTTCTTCGACTATCAAATCTACTATTACTTACCCAATAGCTATCTCTTCTTTTAAGGTACAAATTCAGAATATTTCATATGAAAAGGTCAGGAAAGGGAATTAAGTAAGTTTTTAAGTTTCAGGTGGTTTTTTGAGACAACTTGAGGCTCTTCCTACAGTTAATTATGAAAACTTGAAATATGAAAAAATGAGAAAGTTATGAAGACCTGAGAGTGATGCTGTTCAATGTTCCATTCATGTAATCTCTACACACCTTTATTTTTTTCATGGCTCATTCCCTTTCTGCTTTCTCTTTTCCTGCTGCTGAGACTTGTGGGAAGAAGTAAAAGGAAGGAAGCAGAATGGAGGGGATGGGAATTGAGATGGTTCAAAACCCTTCCAACCAATGCCAGGATTGTTGACCTGACACTGTCCCACCCCTTGCCTAAAGTACAGACAGTCAGACTCAGCTGTTGTGCAGGGGTAGCTGGTAGTGACATTTCTTATCAGCTCTTAAGTGACAGCCCTCTTGCCTCTGCCAGTTGTCTGGTGTGAGAGCACAAGTTTTTTGTATCTTTTCCTTTCTATATGAGTAGCAGTGGTGAAGAGAGACATTCCTGTTAAAAAGTGATAGTTTACATGTTACTTTTTTTTTTCCTGTTTAATTTACAGCTTTCAGCCCTTACTTGCTGTACTATTCAGTATATTCTTCATCTTCAGTTTTCATAAAATCATAAACCATTTTGGGTTTGAAGGCACTTTTAAACATCATTTAATTCCAACCCCCATGCCATGGGCAGGGACACCTTCCACTATTATCAGGATGCTCAAAGCCCTGTCTAGTGTGGCCTTGAACACTTCCAGAGATGGGACATCCACAGCTTCTCTGGGCAGCCTGATCCCATGCCTCACCACTCTCACAGTAAAAAATTTCTACCTAATGTCCAATCTAAACCTGCCCCCTGACAGTTCAAAGCTGTTGTCCTATCACTACATCACCCTCGACAAAAGCCCCTCTCCAACTTTCTTGTAGTCTCTTTAGGTACTGGAAGGCTGTTGTAGTGTTGGAGCCTTCTCTTTTCCAGGCTGAATGACCCCAATTATCTCAGCCTTTCCTCACAGGAGAGGTGCTCCAGCCCTCTAATCAATCACCTTTGTGACCCTCCTCTGATCTCAATTCAACAGGTCAATGTCCTTCCTGTGTTGCTCTGGGTGGGGTCTCACCAGAGCAGAACAGAGGAACAGAATCACTTCCCTCGACCTGCTGGCCATGCTGCTTTTGATTCAACCCAGGCTTTTTGGGAGGCACATGGCTATCTCATGTCCATTTTCTCATCCACTGTCACCCTCATGTCCTTCTCATCAGGGCTGCTCTTGGTGTGTTCGTACCACCTTACTTAGTTTTCCATCTTACTCACAGCAATGCCAAGAAAATGACACAGAACTTTTCTGCAGGTCTCTATGGAAGGATTCACAGTCAGTGATTTCCTGTGTGTATAATTCAGAATTTGAGGGGAGTAAAGTGTTTTTTTTTGTCAGTCTTAGGCCTAGGAACTCAGGCACTTGATAAACTCTGCTCCTGCTTGACTCCCCTGTGTTCCCCTTACCTGACAGTCCCATGTTGATGGTGCCCACAGTGCTGGTCAGAGATGGCTGAGACATCAAAGATACGCTGTCCAACTTGCCTTCACTCAAAACTGGTGCTCTGCTGAGGGCGTTTTTCTTATTTCTCTGATTTTGTTGGAGTCTGTGTTGATGGTGAGGACATCCACAATGCAGACCTTTGTGGTCAGGGAAGATGAGTCCACCTCTCTTCTCTTAGCCCGAGCTCCTTTCATGGAGAGAGAAACTCTTGAGGTCACAGCCAGAGGCCGGAGCAGGACTGGAGGCTTTCACTGCCAAGATTATCCGTCTCAAGTCCTCCATACAACATCCCCACTCTGTAGACACCTAAGCTGGTTAAGGTGTCTGACCTTAGGGTTCGGTTGTTGGGGCTTCCCACAAATGCCTTAAATGACTTGAGTTATGTGAATATGAGGAATTAAAGTGGCAATCCTACATTTTTTTCAGTACCACTTTGTGTCTCAGGTCAATTCCCAAAGTGCTTTGTTGCATTGTCAACTAACCATGAATTGCTTTCTACCCTGGCGCCCTGCTGCAATAAGGAGTCAAATAATGGCCTATTTTTAAAATACCTGGTGGGAAAGGGCTGCTTACAATCTTCCTGTAACTGTTCAAGATGTCCCTTTTCTTGTATTTTGAAAGAGAAATGGCTATCCTTGTTCCCAGTGGAGAAAAGCATGGAGGTATTCAGCTTGTGTGGATTTCAGGCAGTGGATACACAATGGAAGTGCTGGGTAAAGAGGGAAAGTTTCAGACAAGGGCAAGGCTGAGGATGTAACTCTGCTATCTGCACATCCACAAGTAACAGCAGATGCTCCTTATTTTCATGGCCATTATTCACATATCCTTCACTTTTGCTGGTGTGTTATTGTCCACAGTAGAGTCCTGGGTTTCCTTACAAAGGCCAAGACCATGGAATTTAGGCCATGGAAAGGCTCTGCAAAACTAAATCTCTTAATCAAATGCACTTGTTTTTTAACAAACTTTCATGACATTAGATGTCCATCAGCTTTATGGAACATGTGGAGGAGAAATTCACCCACATGTTTCAAGGAGGAGACATTGGTGTTCCTGTATTTGGGAAATTTTCTGTCATCTGGGTAGTTCAGCAGAAGTGTTGGCAAGTGGTAGGTGAGTGTGTGGTACACTTTCAATTAGTGTGGCTCTGCTAATAACCCTGAGAGTGACAGACAATTGGTATGAGCTCCTTTCTAAGCAAGGAATCCAAAGCAATTCTTCCTTGCCCCAGTAAGAGTTCTGGGAAATGTGTCCGCCAGGCTCCTCTTTGTTAGAAAGTATGTTGCCTTCTTTCCAAACAGATTTAGGCCATTACCCCATCCCAACTCCTCGCTCCAGCTTTGCTAGCTAACTATATAAAGACGTGACATATGGGTCTTTTTACTGACATAATCCTCTACTGTACTGAAAAAGAAAATATTATATTTCATTCCAAGAGCTGGAAGAACTTCCATGAGGATATAAAAAGCAGGAAATTGGCCCCGTAAGAGTAGAGCACTCTCATATTGAATAGCCTCCAGGGGCTCAATGTTAAAAGCTTCTTCCTAATAGCTAATGTAGGTTGGAACAGCTCTGCCTCTGGTTAAGAGGAAATGGGATTTGTAGGAGTTTGCCCATACAGGTTATAGGGCTTAGGCCAAAGGACTGGTGTTCTGTGACCCTGTAATAAATCAACATGCTCCACATGTACTGCACTAAGGACAGTCTGAACATGTAGTACTGAGGAAATCTCAGGATTTTCCATTCCATAGCAAACTGTTTCTACAATTTGAACTATTTGCATCCTCTGTGGACATAATTTTGGTTTTTGTCTTGCCCAAGTCACTCCTTACTAACCCTGGAAACCCCACAGCCAGAAGTGGCAGTTAATTTAAATGTATGAATTGGCCTCCTCTTCCTGTGAAGTCTGTAAATAATTCTGTCTATTACCCCAAATAGCCAGTCAGCCTTGTATTACCTGCATTTCTAGGACATTTGGCTGCTGCAAACCCTGTTTCAGTGACAATATGAGAGACATTTCAGCACTGTGCTAAGTTTAAAAGTAGACAAAAGAGTACCCCAAAGTTTTCTGACTTAGTCAAGATTGCAATACAATCATTACTGGGATGGATGAACTGTGCACCTGCGACTGGGTCATGTAGTTTGCAGTGTGTTCCCCCTTAGTAAATCCAGCTGCATTCATAAAATGTTAAGTAACTAATAATATTGTGTTAATATCCACAAGATTCAAATACATTTGGACTCAAAAGGATGAGCCATAGCATAGGCATAGTACACACTGATATGTTCTGTAATTGAATTGCAATCTATGTGACTTAAATTATATAGGGGAGAATCTTTTCGGCGTAGAAGAGGATAGTCCAAATAATATTATGACAAGTTAATTGACCTCTGAGTATCCTGTTCTGTTCCTAGTTCTCTGGTCCATGCCAAGCAGGTTCAGGCTAGTGCTTTACAAAGGAAAATAATTGAAAATTAAAGGAAAAAAAATAATTCGAACAAAATGTAGCACTGAGAGGCTACTTCACTATTAAAAAAAATTATTTAGAAGCATTGAACTAATACTTCAGTTTCAAGTTCAAGATATTCTTTCTGCCTTTACCAGTGAGTAAATAAACACAGGGAGAAAAGCTGCTAGTACAAACATTACAGGTGCTAGTGGTGCCTGGGCAAACCCTGCTTTCAGGGATTGTTTTCCCAAAACAGATATGCAAAGCTTCCCCTTATCAGCTGTCCTAATCCCTTCAACCTCACATAAGCTCTGAGACACTTCCTGTGAATCTTTTCCTTGATAACTGCTTCAGTCTGGTTAACCAAGTGCTTGAGGAACAGTGTTTTATACAGAACCAGTGTTTGAGATGTAGAGCTTCTGTTGAAGCTGAAGTGAGAAGGGGTTACCACTTGGCTGGTCTATAAACATGTGCTTGTGTGGTGCAGTGGAGATTTTCCTTACAGACCGGTCAATGGTGCCAAAGCCAAAGAGAGATTCTCTCATAAAGGTCATACAGATTTTTATTGCAGGTTACTTTGGGGTTTTCTTAGCCAATCAGTAGAAACATTTGTAAGCTTGACATGCAAGAGTACAATTAAAGTCAGGAGTTATTTCCTCTGGAAAAAACACTGGAAAGTTATATTTGGGGTTATCGCATCAAGGTTTTAGCCTGCAGACACTGTGTTGCTGCAGCAGGCAAAAATACATTGCAAAGTCCTCTTCTAGCAGTGAGGGTATTTTAGAATTGCAGCCATTTGGCAGGCAACCAGTAAGAGCTTGCTTTAAAGTGTCAGTGGTAAATGCATTTATAAGGGGTCAATTTGTGGAATGCATGATCCAAGCATAGGTTAAGGGGTCAGGAGTGGCTGAATTCTAATTCTGACCTTCTCTTAGGATTCCTTGTATGTGCACATGCAGCACCACAGAGGTTAAAAGAACATTTCTCAGGCTGCAAAGTGGAACACACACAAATTAGGAAATACTTGTTTTGAATTAATCCTTGGAATATGCTTCATGGCCCTCTAGGACTCTTGGTTATGCTCCTCTTTATGACACTTTTTTCCACTTGATTCCTGTCTCCTGGACAGATACCTGTCACTTGGGGAGCAGCTATTTATTACTTTTCCCCTCCTAATTTGCCAGTATGGACTCTATTTCTTGCACAATCAAGCTTATTTCCAATTGCAGCGATATTAATCATTCATGGGCCCAGGTAGTTCCAGCACTTCGGGGCAGTAATAGAGCTCAGATAAGGGAACCGAATCGATGGATTTCAATGGTCTGCTGATCTTTGCCACCACTCTATTTCATCTCCCATAAAGCTGACAGATTACTTTGGCTCACATTCATGCCAGCCATCTCACTGCATCTGATCAGTTTTTTAGGGATTGGGATGGCAGTTGCTTTTGCGATGTGATGTAGCCCAGAGAAGCTGTGGATGCCCCATCCCTGAAAATGTTCAAGACCAGACTGGATGGGGTCCTGAGCAACCTTGTCTAGTGGAAGGTGTCGCTGCCCATGACAAGGGGCTTAGAATGAGATGGTCTTGAAAGTCCCTTCCCACCCAAACAATTCTGTGGTTCTATCTTTGCAAAAGAGGAGAAGAAATGAGCCATCCCCTGCAGCCTCACCAGCACTTAGAGCAGATGTTGGAGAGTTGTTTACCAGCAGGGTGAATCAATGTCTCCATCCAACATACTGTGGGGCTGCTGACAGTCTCCTCCTTGATTTCAGCAGACTTTGGATCAGTTTTAGTTGAATAAAGTACCTCAGGAATAACTCTGGTGTTAGCAGAGGATTTTCTGCTCTATTATTCACATGGGTTTTTAAACAATGTCCACTGAAATCAATGTCCCTCTTTTCATTAACTACAGTGGGCTTTGGGTCAGGCCTGGGAAGATGCACATCTTCCAGAAATGCCATTGGATGATTTCTTTAAAAATCTTCAAACAAAGATATATGAGTGCATGGGATGATCAGCAGGGAAGAAAGTCCCATCTCTTATTTTATACGGTTGGCTTCCTGCTCATATCAGCGATAATTTAGATAATTAAATTGCTTAGTTCAGTAGTTGGAAGAGGCACAATCAACAAGCTGACTCTACTAAGATGTCAGATGTATTAGTGTGCTGGGTTTTATATTTGTTTTTCTTTTTTGTGTGTGTGTGAAAAGCTGTATAATTGGACACTGTCTTTTTCACCCCTGGCTAACCTCTTCTTCAGAGGAGAATACCAAAGACATTTAAAATCACATTATGAATGCCAGCATAGTTACAACATTTATATCGCATATGGTGATGTTCAGTGGCAGCAGACGAATGGATGAAATCAAGCACAATAATAGAATCAGCCCCCCTTGAATTTAACAGTAAGACTAACAGTTCAGTGGTATAATTTAGTAAAAGGCAAGTAAGAGCTCAGATATTTTAATGAGGGGACTAAAGTCCATAACGGGGCATGCTTTTAACATTCAACTTTGATTCACTGGTCTTTTTACTGTCACTGTAGGGTCTTTGAACTTTTGCTTGCATGAGGTAGAAACAGTTTTATTAAATCATGCTCCTGAAATGCTCATCTTACTATGACTCCAGTTTTATTTTTTTTTTGTTTTATTAATACTTGTGACTGAATCAGTCCTCTGAAGGATGAAAGAGATCACACAAAGAGTTCTGGTTTTATCCATCTCTAACTCAAGTTGGTTTTGCTGTTGGTGGCATCTCTCAAACCAGGACAGAAGAGTCTGTGGAGAGTCTGAGATGGGGTGCATCCAGTGTTTATGATTCAATTTTGTCTTCTAGTAGTGCTGTGAAGTTTTCTTCTCTGCCACATTCTTTGTGTCTGCCCTTTTTTTTCATTTTGTTTTTTCAAGATGCCACTTCTAAAGAAACAGTTTTGCTTCTCCCCTTCCACACGAGGTTTTCCTTCTTGTTCTCTGAATTGCAATGATGATATGAGAAGACCCAGATCTTCTCTGGCTCTATTTTTTTTTAGTGCTGCTTTTTTTTCACTACATTCCCCAAAGAGTGTTTACTTATTGTTCAAAACTAGAGACCTTACCATGGATTCTAACTGGCTTAAAGCTCTACACTACCCACCCCCCCCCCAAAAAAAAAAAAAAAAAAAAAAACCAAAAAACCAACAAAACCTCATACTAAAGCTGAAAGTTTATATAGAGCTTGTGCCTATCTTTTGCATATTGTTTGTTCAGCTGTGAGATGGTATGAATGGCTTGGTCCTGCTCTTGTATTTTAAATGTAGAGAGCTCACTTGAACATTTATGAGCACACTCCTCAGCCTGGATTCCATTCCCACATCATGTTTACATGTAGCCAGAATTATTCACCACTTTTTTTTTTCCCATTAAACTATGAAAAATGGAGCTTCAGACACAGAGTCCACAGTTTGGTAACAAACTTAGACATGATAGGGTTTGTCAGTTCTTTTTGCAGTATCCCTTAATACATTCTAATGTGTCACAAGGGTATCCCAAAGTGATGTTTGTGAGATAAAAGGAAAATAGGAGGTATTTTTACATGATGAGCATTGACTTATGATTCTTTTAGGAAAATTGTTCTCACATGATAAGCTGAACTAATAATAATAAGAATAATAGTAATAATAATAATAATATAAACCATGTTGACCATTTGGAAATAGGATCAACTAAACAAAATTTCTCACTCTTTGATCACTCTGAAGCCTAAACTGTCCCACTTTTGGTTCCTTTTTGACCATTTCTCCTGGAAAGGGAAGAAAATGGTGATCAGCTGCTGCAATATCAAACTGGGCTCAGTCTTGCAGTGGCAGATGGAGGAGGTAAAGAAACCAGTGTGAAAAACCCCTCACCAAATACGTCTTATTTCCAAACTTTCTTCTAATACCCCCAATGTTTCCTTGCCATGATATGAGCCCTGTTGAAGTGAATGGGGTAATTTACTCTCACTGGTATATCTGTACATAAAGCTATTGCAAGTTAAGAGACTTGGTTCAATTCTTGATGCTGTAAAACTGGATAAAATGATGTATTTTGGCCTGAATGCAAGAATAATATTGAACCGTAAATGTGCATTAAAGCCACCACAGGTTATGATTATAGTTTTTAAGCAGATGTTATGATTTGATTTGTGGTGCTTTGTTTGCCACTATTTTTAGAATAAATGGCTGTTCTGAGACACCTTTCAGCATTCATAATACAGCAATGAGTTATTAAAGGGCTTTGGCAAGGAAGGAGAAGGACTGATGCCTTAGAGACACAGCTCTTAGACCTGGCCATGTGGGCAGTCCTTCTGCTGGGGTAGAAGTCACACAGGTACCAAGTGAGCTGCATCCACCAAGCTACATCTGCTGACTGACACGGGCTGGTGCTCTGCTCCTTTTACCCTGCCCTCATGTGGGTTAGCAGCTGGCCAAGACTGTTTTTAAGAATGTATTTATAAAACCTCACAGCCCTGCAAGCCCAGACACAGAGAAAGGACATTTTGAGCTCTCGGTGCTGGAAGTGCAGGGCGTCGCAAGGCAGATCTGGTTTCCCAGCTCTTGCTGCTGCCATTACCCTGCTGTCCCATTACTAGTGCCTGAAAACAATGCTTCTTAAAAAATCCAGGGGAGGAAAAACCTTGGGCTGAAGGTTTCCATAGATATTTTAAGTAAAATAAGCCTGTCCTGATCCCTCCGCAGGCAGCTGCCTGATCGGTATTTCAATAATGTACTTATTTAGAAGGAAATTCTAACTACTGTAGGGCACTGTGGTATTTTAGTGCCTCTTTTACCCTGCAGCTTTTTCCAGCTGGTTCAAACCTGAGCACCTCACTGTCTGGTAGGGACATCGTCTGGCTGAGGTGTAAACTACAGCACCTGCTCATGTCCTTTGGATTTAGGGCTGATGCATGGATAAATACGATTATTTTTTATTTTTTTAAATTCTTTCTTGAATTTATGCTCCACTGCTAGCAGATACTTCCAAGTTTTTTTTGCAGGGTGAAGGGTTTATTGTATGTATTGCTTTTCTCTTTGTCTGCATGTGATATGAACTTTTGAAAATAAAGAAGCCTGTATTTTTTTGTGGAAATAAGAATTTATAGCTACTTCTCAGCAACTTCATTACATTTTCCCTTTTTTAATTTCCTAAACCAGCACAACATGCACTTTATTCCCAAGATACATGGTAGAGATAGGCCCAACTTTTGACTGATCAAGACTGGTTTTGAACAAATGCTGACACCACCAATTCTTTTTGTCTGTGATTCCCACAGAGCCCTATTGCTTCGAAAAGAAATATCCTAGAATGCATAATCAACCCTGCAGCAATGATCTACATCACACAGTCCCCTTCATGACTTCTACCCAGCTATCAGCAGCGAGAGGCAGATGTGCATGCTAAAAGACAGAGAAGGCAGAACTTCCCCAAGAAAAGGAACAAAAAAATCATTAAAATCATTAAAGAACAAAAGAAGGAGTCTGGAGCTGGGAGAAAGTTTTTGAAAATAATACCTTGGGCAGTGAGAACTACAGAGTAGAAGCTGGTTTCTCCCTCTCGTGTGTGCAAGCAATAGAACTGCAGTGACTTTATGCTATAACCAAAAAAAAAGTAAAACAAGAGCAGTAAGTTAATAATAGATTATTCTTTTTTTTAAAAAGGAGTTGAGCTAGTGTTAGAAAACACAGCTAAAATTTTGACAGCCCAGCCACTTTGCCTGGCTTGTTACAATACCATCTGACTTCAGTAACTTTCAAAGTCTGTTCAAACCAATGACCTTATATTGAAGATCACCCACCTGAGCTTTTGCACTTCTTTCAGCTAAATAGTTGAAAGACATACTTTGAAGCTGCTGAGTTTACTCCTATAGAGAAGAACTGATGGCAACAAATACATATATGAAAACAGCGGTGTATTTTTAGCGTTTGTCATTTCTGAGGCTCCAGATCTGAAAGCAGCAATGGCTGAAGTGGAAGTGGGTTGTGTGTGTGATTTGTCATGGTTTGTATCTGGGCTCTGCACTGTGTATCTCCTAATGATGAATGCGTGGGAGGGCCAGGTCAGGAATGGTTTCCACTCCAGTGCGCTGATTGTGTAGTTGGCAGTGGGCTCAATTAAAGTATAATAATCTGGTAATCTCTCTCCTGTTTCCATTCAGCTGCTTCACAGTGAATAGAACCAGTGAACAAGTATAGCTTTTGAAAAGTAGGTGAACTCTTGCCTCTTTGTCTGAGCAGTTTGCGTCTAGTCAAGTAAAATGACAGGCAGAAGAGACGACTCTCCAAAACATTGCTCCCATGACTTGCATCATTACTGCTGTTTGTGTTTCTGTGAGATAACACTTGCTCTTTATTTTCTTTCCTAGGCTACAGATTGGATTTCTAGCAAACTTCCCACCACGGAGAAAAGAGAAGCTGATGTGAGAAAAGAGATATGGATATGTCCATGACAGGAAGATGCCGTGTGCCCCATCTCTTGGTTCTTCTCACATTCATGTTCAGCGGGAAGAGAATTGAGGCAGAAAGAGCAGGTATGCACCATTAGGTTATTGCCCCGTCCTCAGGAGCTGCTGGGGCTTTCCTGTTGCTGAGAAGCTATCATTGCTAGGAGGAAAACTACAAAAACCCATAGACATTTACTGCTAAAAATACATAAAAAAGACCTCAGGGATGGAGATAGCTCGGGGATCAAGGTTATGATTTACCTGTTCTAAGCCTGTTGCAGGCTTAGAAAGTTTAGCTCAGCTACTCACAGCAAGAGCAGCTCCCCACTGTTTGCTCTGGATATGTTCCATCTACCCCACACTGGCATGGAGCTTGCTTCTTCCATTGCCTTCTGTGGATGTCAGATGAATTTTCTGCCTGGTGGTGACCTTACTAGTGAGCTAAATAGGGCCAAGGTATTGTTCATATCCTCTGTTGGTTCAAGGTGTTTAAAAGATGTGTTGATGAGGTGCTTAGGAGCATGGTTTAGTGGTGCACTTAGCAGTGCTGGGTTAGTGGTTGAACTCAGTGATCCTGAAGGTCTTTTCCAACCTAAATGATTCTATGATTCTATGTTTCTATAGAAATGGCCCCTGGCACAGCTTTTGGCGTGGGCTGATGAACACTGTCCCCCAAGTGCCACTGAATGCTTTAGAGGATGGTCCAGCTGAGGGACTGCTCTAATGAAAACATTTAGGACAAAAACGCATTGGGTTTTATGCAGTAGTAAGAAGGGCTGAGTTATCTGGCATCAATGACGTCACTGCTCAAATGAAAAGTGCTTTTGGACCCACACGTTTTTTTGGGATAAAAGCCCAAAAGCATTTTGAGATGGAGGTTTTCTGTCTCTTTTTCTAGGAAAGCCACTCTTCTGTAGGCTTGGGTAATTTATAAGAAAGAAAAGGCTTTTTTAGACCTTCTTTCAGTTTAAGGAATAGCTGCTTTAGTTTTCTTTTGTGATCTATAGAAGGCTTTTTGGATGAAATTTAACAAGAATAAATACTTAGTAACCAAACAAAGTGAAATCTCACCATTTTTTTCTGCTTCTGGATCAGTCACAGGAAGAACATAGTGGTGGTATTTATATGTTCGTTCTGTGCTTACTTTAAATAACATTGGTCTTATGGCTTGTTTGTGAACTATTTTTAATGGGAATATTGAAAAACAGTTGGTTCAGTATCTGGGTGGATGAACACAGCTCCTTGAGTTATGCTTCCAGAGAGTATTTCTGCTATTACAGAACTGAAATTTTGTTTTCTATGAATTATCTCTCATATTCCCTTAATATGAACTGAATTGTTTCTGCCAGTAAAAAATACTGTTATAGTGTTCTGGAAAACAATAAATTTTGTCCCTCAGTGGCCATTACAGTCCTAAAAATGCAGATTAATATTTAGTAAAAGTTTTTCTGCAGCATTTCATCTCCCTGCCATCAGGTCTGTAAACAAAGAATCACTAACTCCAAGAAAATGGTCTTGAAAGACCATGTTTTTCTCTCCTGGAATATTGCCTTGAATAGGCATCACTTTTTAAACCTTAAGTCCCCCTTGTTTTAAGGCTTGTTGCCCTTGAGGGCAGACAACATTCACTCTGTCTGTTCTGTTTGTTGTTAAATTGCAGTCATCTCACCTGCTGAGAGTTGTTAAAATAAGCAACAGGGAGGTCTGTACCTTGTGGGTTTTGTTCTCTAGTTAGTCTCACCTAATTAACACTCTTTCGGAAAGAACAGATTAATATAATAATGAATTTGGGGAGAGGAGGTGGGGAAATGTAGATTCCTTGCTCACCTTTTACTGTTATACTTTCTATCATTTATATTCTCCAAAAATCAAGTAGAAACATACTTGACAGTTTGGCTGATACACACAGATGCAATGTAACTTGCATCCCATACTATGAAATTATATGTACCATCCCCTCCACTCTCAGACTGCCTTGGAGAGAGTTTTCCCAGACAGATTTTTCTTGCTCTGTGGTTAGAGGCAAGCACTCCCTCACTCCCAAAGTGCCATCACAGAACACGATCCCACATGCTGGTTGTGGCTGGGATAGAGTTAATTTTCTTCACAGTAGCTGGTACAGGGCTGTGCTTTGGATTTGTGCTGGAAACAGTGTTGGTCACAGAGGGGGGGTTTCGTTCCTGCTGAGCAGGGCTTACACAGAGTCAAGGCCTTTTCTATTCCTCACCACACCAATGAGGAGACCGGGGATGCACAAGAAATTGAGAGGTGACATAGTCAGGAAAACTGCCCTCAGCTGACCAAAGGGATGTTCTATACCACATGGTTTCATTCTCAGAAGTAAAACTGGGGGAACATTTGGCTGGAGGTCTCTGCTGGGGGACTGTCAGGGCGTCTGCTGGTCAGTGGTGAGCAATTGTTTTCATTTGTGTCACTTGTCTTTCTTGGGCTTTATTTCCCTCTCTTTGTTATTCTCCGTTTCATTGCATCTTCTTCTTTTTCTTCTTATTATTTTATTGCATTTTATTTCAATTATTAAACTTTCTTAGCTTAACCCATGTGTTTTCCCACTGTTTCCCTTCCAATTCTCTTCCCTCCAATCCTGCTAGGGCGGGGGGCATGAGTGAGCAGCTGTATGATGTTTAGCTTCCAGCTGGGGTTAAACTACAGCAACAGGTGGTTTCCAAAGAGACCCCATGTGAATGGTTTGATCACAATGTGGTCCCAGTCCCTCGTGCATAGGTTGTTCCCATAGTCACTGCAGAACCCGGGTTGTACTCTGCTACAGAAGTCAACGCACCAGCAGATGATGCTCATTTTTCATCAGCACCTCTCACACAGAGGTGTATATTCAATCACTCTCATGGCCTTCATGCAATACCCTGAGCACTGACCTACCATTTTGTAACGCCTATCTATAATACTTTTACTCTTCTCTGAAGGCAAATCCTCTCTGTGTGACTGAGCTTCCCACTCTATCCAGTGCAGTGGACTGTTTTGGCATCCTTCCACTCAGGGCAGAGTCACAGCCTCAGGATGGGCAAGAGCACCAGAGCTAATTTATGTCAAAATTTGGGTGTAGGACAAGACTGTGATCTTCCTGTGGTTTCAAATGCTGGAATTCAGTAAGGAAATATGGCATTTTATCATTGGTTCCAACAAGCAGTTTCACCTTGCAAGGTGACACGAGTCAAGAACTACTGGAGAAATGTTGGGGATTGTGACCAAATTGCCTTTGTAGCGCAGCCTTTAGCCTTAAAACTCATAATTTATTAGGGATTATGGCCTATAATAGTGAATTAAATAAACATATGCATATATATAGACATTTTGTCCAGTTGGGGCATTATGTTGATAATTGGGGCAATTGTGGGATGTTTATGGATCTACTGCCTCCAGACTTGCATATGTTCAAAAAAAGCCAAAAAATATCTGAGAGATCTACTTTTTTGGCAAGTATATGACCAGTCTGGCTTGACAGGGCAAGCAAGCTGCAATTAAAATACATTTGCATTTTGGGTTACACAGGTCTCACATTACAAATATTATTGTTGGAGACAAAGGGGTGGTTGTAGGGGTAAGTGACATTTTCCCTTGCAAGGCAGTTGCCCTTTGTTGTCAAAGAAGACATCCCAAAATTCAGTGAGTCATTCTTTAGTCAATAGTCATTGGTAGAGAGCCTCAGAATTGCAATAATCTTGTTATAGACTTGTTGCACCAACACATCATGCTGAGCAAAAGAACTGCTTCTAGCTAAGCATAAATAAATCATGTTAATGCAAGACAGAACATGAAAGCATCACTACTCATGGTCAGGACTGGCATAGGCAAGGTCAGGGCAGGTCTCTTGATCTGTCAAGGTCATTTCAAAGCATTGCCTGAAAAAAAGGCAGTACAATGAAGTCAAAGGAAAATAACTCCATATGCATGCAGATGGCGTAGGTGAAGGATTGAGCAGAGGCAGCGAGCAGTGAGGGAAGAGAAAGGGTTTGCATTACAAAGTGAAGTGTGTGCTTATCTGTAGATGTCCCGAAACAGATGAGGTGAATCACAAGGAAGAAAGGCTGAGAATCTGCACTTCTGCAGGACAGGGAGAAGGTTTGCTACCTCCTCCAAATTGCTTACTAGGGAGCCATGCCTAGGGAATACTTGGTACGTCTGGTACTCTGCTTTCATCTTCCTGTAACAATATTTTCTGCCGCTCTTGCAGGTTGCAAGAATGTTCACTATGACCTTGTCTTCATCTTGGATGCCTCCTCCAGTGTAGGAAAAGAAGATTTTGAGAAAGTTCGGCAGTGGGTGTCTAATTTGGTGGAAACTTTTGAGATTGGCCCAGACAAAACCCGTGTAGGTGTGGTGCGATACAGTGATCGTCCAACCACAGAGTTCGACCTGGGAAAGTACAAAACCCGTGAGGAAATCAAAGAGGCTGCACGAAAAATTCAGTATTATGGAGGTAACACGAACACTGGAGATGCTCTCAGGTACATCAACACCTACAGTTTTTCCAAAGAAGCTGGTGGGAGACTTAGTGATCGAACTGTTAAAAAAGTGGCTATCCTTTTGACTGATGGAAGGAGCCAGGATTTTGTCTTGGATCCAGCCACTGCAGCCCATCAGGCTGGGATTAGGATCTTTGCTGTGGGTGTTGGAGAAGCCTTAAAAGAGGAACTTGATGAGATTGCTTCAGAGCCCAAGTCTGCTCACGTGTTTCATGTCTCTGATTACAATGCCATTGATAAAATTCGGGGGAAGCTGAGAAGACGTCTCTGTGAAAGTAAGTAGAGCTCCCAATTCTGTACAATTGGAATAGGTTCAGTTAGCATGTAGGTATGCAAAGCTGTGATTTTTTTCCTTCATGCTTATAATTTTAAACTGATTATTTTTTATTTTTGTGTCTTCCACTCAGTTCAATTCTGTAAGAAATTACTGTTCAAGGCCGGGGGGATGGAGCTTTGAACAACCTGATTTAGTGGAAAGTGTACCTGTTCTTGACAGGGTCTTGGAACTAGGTGATCTTTAAGGTCACTTCCAACCCAAACCACTCTATGATGCTATGATTCTATGATTTTACTACATGAGGTGCGATGGGTTCTTCTGCCCAAGTCAGTATTAAATGTAGGTCAGCTTCTTTTGGACAACCACAGAGCAAAATATGAATTCCATATTGGTTCTGATATAGTCCAATTACTTTATAATATTTTGGACTACTGAATATGAAGGGTGTCAGAGATGTTAGCTTATTTTGTATAGGAACTGTTTTTTTCCCTTTTACTTTCTGGCAGTGTAGTGTGAAAAGAAGGCTCTGGATGCTGCTGGGAATGATTCTTTAGGAAGCAAAAAGATGTTTGTGCTTTTCTGGCTTTCAGCATCTCAACTCTACTGACAACTGATGTTCACTAGTTCTCTGGTTCTCAACAACATAAGCCTTGGTGATATTTTGAATGACTTTTAACACAGAAAAGTCTGTGCAATTTGCACTGAATAAATGACTCTGAATTTCCAGCTCCTCACTGAAGAGGATGGGAATGACATTGTGGCTGGTATTTCCCAAGTCTTTAATGGGAACAGCAATCACACAGCCCTTTCTCCTTCCACCACTGATAAATCACTCTCTTGTTCTTAGTGACTCCTAGTTTTCCTGCCTTCTGCAGTATGTGTTTTGATTACTGTGAGTTCTTTCGGTCAACAGCATGAGACACCACTGTCATTCCTAGGTCTGAGCTTGGAAGACAACAGCTGAGTGTGATGCTGTGACAGACTGCAGTGTTATGATAACCGGGTCTGTGGGCTGGCAAGTTGTTGTTAATGCCAACAAGTTGCCTCAAAAGAATCTAGGCCTTGTATCTGACAATGTGAAGATCTTTATTGCTCTCTGTGACTTCCATTTGCAAGAATGGACTTATGCAGGGTTCTTAAAGAGTGACTAGCACAAGCAGGCATTAACTACTTGACATTGCCAAGCAATATCAAGATGTGACTGCTTTTTCAGCCTGAACATAAATGGGTATGGATAGTGTAATCTGAATACAAATGGAAGTCAATGTGGATAATGCTTTTAAGCTGTGCAGGCTGAAGGAGCTCAGTCTTTTTTCCCTGAAAATATTTTGTAATCATACACACAACGAGCCTGTAATAGAGAAGGGTAAACCCTTCTGGTGGGCACAGTTGGCCAACTCAAACAACTTCCTACTGCAGCTGCTGAACTCCCAACATAAGATTTTCCTTTGGAATTCTATTACTTTCCTTTTCCAAACCAAGGGGTTTCTGTACTTTCTTCCTGGGTCATTGTTTGTTGCCTTCTCAAAGAATCTGTCAGAGTATGATGCTGCCTGTCTGTGGCTTTCTGAGCCCATGCTATGTCCACATATGCATGCAAACCACTCTTCATTTGATTGCAAAGGACCACTGGGAGCATCCTTCATCCTAAATGTGATGGCAGTCGCTCTCCAAGGGCTTCTGCCTGCACTGGTGAGTTCAGTAAGAAATGGGGGCTGTGGTCAGTTTATCACATCTCTGCTGCTCTTTCCTCCTCACTAGGAGGATTCCTTGAGCTCTTCCCCTGCTCTGGCATGGGCTTCCCACAGGGTTACATCCTCCTTCAGGCATCCACCTGCACCTACATTGGGTCCTTAATGGGCTGCAAGGGCATCTCTGCTCCCCCACAGCCCTCCATGGGCTGCAGGGGCATCTCTGCTCCCCCATGGACCCCCCATGGGCTGCAGGGGCATCTCTGCTCCCCCATGGACCCCCATGGGCTGCAGGGGCACAGCTGCCTCTGCATGGGCTACACCATGGGCTGCAGGAGAATCACTGCTTTGGTGCCTGGAGCATCTCCACCCCCTCCTCCTCCACTGACCTTGGTGTCTGCAAGGCTGTTTGTCTCATACTTCCTCACTCCTTACCTCTGACTGCAATTGCTCCAGGGCAGTAAATTTTTCCCCTTAAATTTGTTATCAAAGAGTCTTCCCTAAGTCTTTTCTTTCTACATTTAAAGCAGGAAAACTGCTTTTTGGCAGGATCACTTTTATAATATTTATTTAATTTACTGGTTTGCCTGCAGAGTGCTTTTAATAGGCATGATATTTAGATCAAACATGAAAATCTTGCTGTCCCTGAAGCCAACCACTGAAATAGAGGATGAGATAGTGAGACCACCCTTAGCAGAAATACTAATGTAGAGATCATTTAATTTTTTTGTTATCTGAATTTGTGAGGTAGAACTGTTTTGAGGGTGAGAGGGACCTGATGGAGAACACAACCAAGAGATTTCTTGTGCATGTGCCACTTTTAAATTCCATGTTAACACAGTAGGAACAGGAAAGGACTTCACTGTAATGGCTTCAACATCTTTAGAAGGTAAAACTTTTAATAGCTGTTGTAGTTAACTTTCAGTGGTTTCAATGACAACACTGCATAAAAGAGGAACATGCAAACCATGGGGTGGGTGGAAAATATGACAAGGGCACATGCCGAGCTGCTGTTTAGTTCATGCACATTCCAAGACAAAAGCATATATTGCCACAGCCAAGCTCAGGTTTTAATAGACATAATCCCTTGTGAGCTCCAGGGAGACACATGAATCAAAGGGCGGAAATGGTAGGAAGTTTTTTTATTGTACTGACCAGTGATGAGTCTTCCAGTCCTTGTACTGTTGTGCTACCAAAGTGTAAAGGGTCATTAGTGTTGCAAATGCTGGATTTCATGCCAGCAGCTGTTCAGAATTGCTTGTCTCAGGTCTCACTGGACATATGTCCTAAACTTAGTCATTCCATCTTGCTATATTTGACTGAATTTATTGCTAAGAACATGTCATTAAATGCATAAATAACATTTTGGCTCTTATTTGATCTTGTGGAAGTAAGCATAGCAGAATCGAAAAATAACATGTCTGCTCAGTAGGACATTATGGCAGTGGGAGATATTTTTGCCAGACATCTCCTTTGCATTCTGGACTATATTTGGCAGGCAAAAATGGGTGATGTTTTCACAGGAAAGCAGGAGAGATACATTCTGCTGAAAATTCCAGAGATGCTATGTGCATCCTAAATGCTGTTCCTGCTTATATGTCATAGGGATAACAACAGGCAGCTATGGAATATTTAAAAATATACTAGCATCTGCTGCTGGTAGGTAAATACTAGGTTTATGCTAGTCAAAGAAAGCTAATTGCTTTGATTTCAACCCATATTTAATTAAAGCTGGATTAGATAATTTATGTACAAAGTTTTCAACCTGTGTTGAAACTGGCATCAATGGTGTTTAACATTATCACTATTATGCCCCACCGGGGCAGATGTTGCAATGGTGACCAAAACACCCCTACCTGCTCAGAGGTAGTCACTGATTGCAGTGCTTTGGATGCTTCAATACCTGAGTTTATTCTGTTATCATTAAGCTGGGCAGGTGATAGATTCAGTTTGCAAAGCTGGGGAAAAACATTCTCGAGGAACATTCTCATTCTTTACTGTCTCAATAAAGCAGAAGCCTGTAGCTTGGCACCGTTGGAGTACATGGCCTGTATGTGCCATTACCAAGCCTCTGCTCTTCTGTAAAAATTAGATTTTGCAACTTGAAAATAAATTTGGCTTTAGAGGTACAGTCTTGGCTAAGGTTTGAGTGTGTTTTTTCTACAGCTAGTAATAGGAGAAACACAAGCAGATGTTTTCTAAGGAAGGACTGCGGGAGTATTCTCAGCATTGGTCTATGTCCAACAGTGACTGTCTACAAACAGTTTTTAGTTGCCAGTGAGCTTGATGGTTTTCTCTGCAAGTATGTGGAAGACCAAAGGACTGTCATCACATGAATCTCAAATGCTTTGCAAAGAGAAGGAGATGAGGCTGAATTGTTTCAATAGCGGGTTGGTACCAGTGGTTTGTCACTGATTTCAGTGAATATAGTGAAGTCTGTCATATCAAAAGCAGTCATATGTCCAGATGGTTCACAACATTTATTTTTCTATTTTTATACATCTTTGTTGACTTTGGGTTGTGTATGAAGTATAAAAATAAGACTTATTCTACCACTGATCTGTTATTGGTGAAAAAGGGCTTCCAGCCTTCAAGGCAACACCTTGAACACAATTCAAAAAGAATAGACTGAAACCTTCAGAAATGTCTTTTTTTTTCTTTGAGGTCAACTTTGCTCAGATTCATGATATATTCAGAGAAGAACAGCAAGCTGTTTCTTCTTGGCCTTTAGCGTTTAAAGTGTCTCAGACACAGAGCCCATGACAAAGGGTAGGCATCTGAATTGCCATATCTTGACTCACAGCTCCCAAGAGACTAATCAATATAGTTAAATCTCACATGAATACTGAAATATTGGAGCACACCAACACATAAGGGTATTTGCCTAACTTTTGACCTCTGTTTGGTATTGAGTTCTGGGATTTCACTGTAAAAGCATTCATTTCTAGATAGATTTCATTAGACATAAAGGAATAGGAAAGGAGGTGGCACTCAACAAGCTGTAAGGAGTGAGAATCCTTAAGTATTTTCTTGAACTCACTTGTGGTAATACTTTCAATTCTTTTAGTTTGTGGACTTGGGAATTTGTAGACTGGTTTTAATTTTATATGGTATAACTTCATTTGGATTCGTCAAAAGTTCAGCTCAGCAGGAGTTCCGAGTCTTGCTTGGTCTTACTGCAAGACAATTTTTCATCTCTGGATTGGCTTGTAGGGACTTCCTACAAATGTGAACATAGCTTTCTGTCATCTGGCAGAACTTGGCACATGCCACAAGGGCACCTATATATTTACTTGGAAAAAATCTGTGGCACCCACCTCCATATTGAATGTAGAGAAGCTTGAGGTGTTTTGGACTAATAAATGATATTTGACAGACTGGTTAAAGTCTGTTTAGCACAAAAAGTTCCATGAACATGATCTAACTCTTGTGGTTCTAGCTCATGTTACATCACACCTGCCGCAGGCAGCATTCTTAGTGGAATATTCCTCAGTGTCCTGCTTAAAAATATATCCAGACAACGTGCAGCTACTAATATTTTAACTCTCACTTGAAAATCTAGACACTTCCAGATGGCTTGGGAAGTCTGTTAAAGGCTCAGCAGACAACTTCTGCTTTTTTAAAAGCTGCAGCTGGGCAGTGACCCAACTGATGTCACCTCTGATATGTCCTGCTGCTTCTTGATGCTCTTCTCCCACAGCTGCAGTGGTGGCTTTCTCAAAGTCTGTAACATCTCCAACTTCTAACAATCACTCATGTTACAGATGACAGGATTCCTCATCCTTTCATCACCACATTTGCTGGCTAACTGCGGTTTCCTGTGAAGGCATAAAAGGTCTGTGATAGAACTTCCAACTGATTTATCTTTTGCTTGAATCTAAAGGAAAAAAAAACATTCTTAATGGTTGGGAGGAGATAAAATATTTCATGGGTTCAGTGGTGATCTGCCATTGTGTAGGTTGAAGGACAGTCTGGTGTCTTGGATTTTGGCTCCAGGAAGCACAGCAGAGATATTCACATATCATTTTTCTCTTACAGAACCTTTTATTTTCAAATCAAATGTCTGAACCTCTGAGATCTAATTTTCCACTTGGTCCAGTCATCACCAGCTTAGAAAAAAAATGGTTCTAGGGCTGGTGTCTGGCAGGCAGAAAGCCTTGGTCTCTGGGAATGAGCAGTGACTGCTGGTTGGCCCCCGGTTCCTCCACAGGTCAAATAGAAATGGCTGTTTTCCCAGATCATGACTAAAGTTCTGTTCTGCCACAGTGTAGTCTCCATATCATTTCAATTTTGTCCAAGGAAGAGCATTGAAGCTGGTGAAGGGTCTAGAGGACAAGTCTTTTGATGAGAATTTGAGGGAGCTGGGGGTGTTTAGCCTAGAAAAAAGGAGCCTTAGGAGACCTTATTACTCTGTACAACTACCCAAAAGGAGGTTGTAGCCAGATGGGGGGGGAGGGGGTCAGGCTCTTCTCCAAGGTAACAAGTGATAGAACAAGAGGAAATGGCCTCAAGTTGCACCAGGGCATGGTTTCATAGATTGGATTTTAGGAAAAATTTCTTCAGTGAAAGAATTGTTACACACTGGAATGGTTTGCCAAGGGCTGTAGTGGAGTGACCATCCCTGCAGGTATTTAAAAGATGTTTAGATGTGACACTTAGGGACATGGTTTACTGGTGGACCTGGTAGTGCTGGGTTAAAAGTTGGACTTGATGATCTTAAAGATTTTTTCAAGCCTAAACAATTCCATAATTCTAAGTAACACCTCATTTTCCTTGGCACTCTGAAATGAATAGGTCTTTTCTGCAATTTGCAACAGTGCTGTTTTATGATCAGCCCCTCTTCTCAAAAAACCAGTTTTGTTCTTCCTGATTTCATTCTCCCATCTGCCAGCAGGGGCGTTTATGTGGCCCCACCGTGAACTACAGCAGAGAGCCAATGAATATTTTTGTTTTCTTTCCCAGATTAGTTTTTACTCAGATTTAGTTCACCATGCAACCACAGGGACATGTGCTGTCCCAGGGGAGGAACTGGCACAAGCTGACAATAACTAACTGGGAGTGGAAGACTCGGATTGTGTCCTTTGGTGCAGTACTAGCTCATGTCAGCTTGATGAACATTAGCTAAGGACTTCAGAAAACTGAGGAAAATCCTCCACGTGCTCCCACTGCAAATGTGAGCCTGTGCTCTGCTGTCTTCTGGTTTGTGTGCATAAAGTGGACTGCTAGGCAGGTTTTTCCAATTCCAACTCCATTTCTAGGCTTCAGCACAACTTGCTTGCCTTGGATAAACAGCCTGCCTAACAAAAATATCCCACTGCAGATGGATCTCTTCGGGATTCTGTTTCATTTTCCTTAAATAGGCTTTCCAGTATGGTGTAATTGTGGCTGCTTTACTACTGACTGAGCTCCTGGTTGTTCAGGGAGGGATGACAGAGCTCTCCCTCCTCAGACACGCTCTGTGTCTGGCTGGGAGCATCTTGCTGGGAGTTGTTGGTAGGAGGGATGAGCAAGCTTGCCACCACCTTCACTTAGATACAGACTGGCTGTCAGTGCCTCCAGGCAGCACTTTGATATTTCTGCGCATCCGGGCAGCTTCTCTCCCCCAGAACGGATGTTAGCTCTGTTAGAGTTTCAGAAAGTGATTTATTGATCTATTTTTCTTCCTTTGTACATTGGAAAAAGCAGTGTCTTAGACATTGCCTTCAGGTGATGAGGATATTTCAGCTGCTGTGGCCCGATGGCTTCTTTTTCTGGGGGAAAAAAGATATGAATCCAACGGTCAGACAAACAACTGAGTTTTAGAAATAAGACTGTGACAAAAAATGGTTTTATTTCTACTTTTCTTTGATAAAGTTTGTGAGAAAATGAGTACATTCCAAACCTGCAACTTCATACAGATCACTGAGAACATTAATACGGGATTCTGAATACAGAAATATAATAAAATTAGATCAATTAAACCTTTTGCATTTGCCTTTTTTATCTCAAGCTTCTTTGTTTAGCAGTTGCAGACAAATAATAGTGTCATAAACCATGGACAATCACTTTACATAAAGCAGTGAATCTCTGGACTGCCAACAACATCTTGTCCGAAATCTCAGAATCTGGCTGGATGATAACATCTCCCCTGGCTTGTAACAGGTTTTATTTCACATTTCAGAAAGAAATCTCTGTGAACAGTGTTTGATGTACAGTAAAACTAATTGTAAAGGCAAAGAGAAGATTAGACTTGTAACAAATAAAAGTAAGTCCCAGATATTAAAAAGAAATATTGAGACAATCAGGGAAAGTATAGGTCTCAGTGGCAGAAGAAATTACATCTTATGAAAAAGTAATGTGCCATTTAGAGAAAAAAATGGGGGCAAATGTGGTGACTATGGGAGCCATTTCTAAATAATGTAGAAGTGAAGGAGAAATAAAGAAATAGGAACAGGCAAAAAGCTGAAACATATTCTCATGTGCTGAATGTTATTAGTAGCTTGCTTTTCAACACTGTCTGTAGCCCTCACTGATTTTGCAGGAGCTGTGGGTGCTCGGCAGTTTCAAAAATCAGCCTTGGAGTCCAGCTGCAATCAGAAGGAGGCTTTCTGTCTGCTCCAGTGGAGTCCAAATGACAGGATAAAAGAGAGGATTCATCCTTGGGGCAGCACTGTATCTTAGTGTTTGCTTCCTGATGGAATAATAAAGAATGCTCAGTAGAAAGAATAACCTCTGAAGCTGGCCAGACACTCAGCAAGAGACTAGGACAAGGCACATGAAAAACCTCTCAGGTTTTAGGTTTAGTTACAGGCTTTTCTGTCCAAGAAAAACAAAGAGATGAGGAGAAAACCCTTGCCATGTAGTCCCCATGAATCTAAAATGTTTTAAATTTCAGCAGATTTTGTGCAGTCAGGTCTTTTTTTCCACCATTAACAGCCTCTAAACTGACCTCAGACTGAAAGGACACCACTTAACATCTTAGTTCTAGGCTTGCCTTGTTGTGGGGGTTTTTTATGCTTTATGTGACTGTTCCTATAAAAGTCTAATGGAAACTTCCAGCATGGTCTATAAATATAACTAGACCACGTCTATGGTTAGGTGCACCTGTAAATTAAAGATTTCCTCTACTCTCCCTGGATTTGGGGATGTATTTCTATTTAGGATAGTGAAAGCCAAGTCTGGAGAGGTGCTATGGAGATTTAGTCCCAGTTCTCATGATGGAGCTGCTAAAATGTACTGCAAGTGATGGAGATGATAGATCTTTGTCAGAGCATGCAAAACTCCATGCAATGTGTTAAAGGTCCCATCATAGGACATTATACTTCTCCTGAAGCCCAGTGGGTTCCCTGAAACCCACAGCTTCTTATGAGATGAATGTTTTTGTAAGCCCACCATTTTTTGCTCCTGGCTCCATATATTCCAGCTTCAGAGTCTTGTGATGAGAAACTGCAATCAGAACTGCAGATTCTGTGATTTGACATAATGAAGGAGCTTGGAGGTACCACAGGGGGTGTTGGGGCTCATGGAAGGACATAGATGTTGCTGGTCACAGGCTGCCTGTGACACATAGAAAAAGTTTAGCACAAAAAATCAGCTATTTTCTCATAAAATAGAATTACTGGAAAATTTGTGACCTTTCACAGTATTGAATCACAGTCTTTGCATCACCTGAAAATTAAACTGATTTTGGGAACAATTTCACAGGCAGAAATGAACTATAAGAGCAAAATGTGTTTAGAACTAGATAAGCTGTTGCATTAACACCTGAAACAAAATGGACAAGACCACATATTTTTAAGATCTGGGATAGAACTATTGCTTCCAGTTCTGTGTCTAGCTGAGCTGTCTTTAGAAGTCTACGTTATTTCTGTTGGTTATGGGCTTTTCTGTCCAAGAAAAACAAAGACATGAGGAGAAAACCCTTGCCATGTGGCCTTCTCAACTCTAAATGTTTTAAATTTCAGCAGACCTTGTGCAGTCAGGCCTTTCTTCCTCCTTCATTAACAGCTCCTAAACTGACCTCTAACTGAAATGATGTCATTTATTCAGTATGTCAAATAAAAAATTGGGTTTTTTAAGTGTTAATGGCTTATTTTGAAGTTGTAGTCAGATTGTAGCATCTTAGAACGCTTTGGGTTGGAAGGGACCTTAAAGACCATCTCATTCCAACCTCCCTGTTATGAACAAGGACAGCTTCCACTAGACCAGGTTTTTCAGAACTCCAGCTCATCCTTGAACACTTCCAGGGTTGGGGCACCCACAGCTTCTCTCATTGAACAGACCTGTGATACACGTAAACCTTGTGTGGTCTCTCTGCAAAAGAGAGATTCATGTTATTTACTGGAGCTCAAATTCAAATGACACAACCATATCCCTTCTCATCCTTTCTTTCTTCTGTGGAAATTTGTAAAAGTTTTCAGACCTTTCTGCCTCTGAATTTCAACTTCTCTCTCTCCTGCTCCTCCCTCCCCCTGCCCCAAATTGAACCAAGCCAACAAACAAAACTGAATTGTAAGGTACAAGTCTGCTGGGAATATTTCTTCCCCAGAGGCAGAGCTTCAGCGTGGTTTTGCTGGGGGGCTATTTTTGTTAGTAAATTGCAGGGTTAGTGATTCAATCCCATCAAGTTCCCTACAAGTTACACCCAAATACTAAATTCCTTTTCAAATCAGTAAGCTTGTTTGTGATGTGAAACAAAAGCAGTGGGAGCACGCTGAACACGTAGGAGAACTGCTTTTTAGATGAAGTACTAATTAGGTACTTTAAAATGCAATTAAGAAATTGTTACAAGCTCTGCTGTATTAGTATAGTTACAAATGATAGAGAATAGTTCTAAGTTCTGCATAAAACGCTTTTTGGCATGCTGTACATTCTGGGAACTGTGAGTAGTACTGCTAATCCTGACCACAAAGAGGGAGGGTATCTTTCAAGGAAGGCAGCTCAGTTGGGTAAGGTGGGTTTTGTCACTTTCTGTCCTAAACATGAGCAGACTCATGGGATGTCAGGTTTCTAAACTCCATTCATTTCCTTACAGATTAATAGTCAACATTCAGTGCCAGTTTGGCTATAACTTGATTTGTACTCTAGGAAACTAAGGAATTTATATATAAAATGCATATATATATATATATGTGTATATGTATGTATGTGTGTATGTGTATAAGACATATATTTATTTCTATATATACAAACTCTGCGAAATAAAGCTGTGTCCTTTCAGCCTGAAGCATCAGCGAGGTAGATAAAGCCACAACATGTTAAAGCGCTAGTGAGGGTGAAACACAGGACATTTTTACTGCAAAGTAACTACACGCAATCAACCCAATCCACTGCCTCTGGGTGGGATTTTGTTTAGCTACCCTGCAATAGAAATCACTGTGCTTTGTTCCTCCAGGGTTTTATAGCAAGATGGATAGCATATATTAGTTATCTACTGTAAAAACCTCTCTGTTTTGGCAGTGAAGAGGTAACATCTCTGAGAGGCTGCAATACTAATGTGACACAAGTGGGATGGTGCAGCAGAATTTTAGTCACTAGGGCTTATGCTTTGTGGCAAATGACTCCTAACAGCTCAGATAAAACGGTGTTTCTGAGTCCAAGAGAGATGCTGGATCTGATCTGAGAATCCATAAATTGAATTAAACAAATTTTTTATGTATATGCTCAAGTATCTTCAGTGGGACTCATATCATCTAACTGCAGTGGCCTGAAAGTTGTTTGTCTGGGCTCTTTTCATAGTCAGTGGAAAGAAACAGACATCTCAAGAGAGTCTTTCATTCTTTTTGAGGACGATTGTCCAAGACAAGTGACATGATTCAACCTTTAAGTGCCTATCTCTTTTCATTCACTTTTGAGAGAGCTTATATAACTTACCCATTGGATTCCTCCCTTTGACAGCTGAAAGCAAAAGAGTTGAATCTTTCCCTACCGCATTCTGGCAATACAGTAATTTTTGTTTCCTTTTGTCAGTAAATCAGTCTGTTGGGATTTATATTTCTGATGGATATACAGGCCAGTGTTATTGCAAGTCCAGGGACACGTGCTGCATTTCTCCTCCAGCTCTCTGATACTGAGGGATTTGTGCAGTCCAAGGAGACAATGTCAGTTTAGAGAATTATTACCAAGTATTGCCATATGTTTTGGGTCAGACATTGCACGGCCAAATTTATTTAATCCCTAAGGGACTACTCCTATGGGAAGGATGGTTTTCTCTCACTTATCTTCAGCTTCTTCCTAAATGTTGTGATAAATTGGCCCTTGAAGTGAAGTGCATTGTGATATTACATGCTGCAGTCTGTTGACTCATTATAGCAAAGAGCTAATTCTTTATCAAACAACTAATGGCTGCAATACAATAAGAGTAACAGAGACAGCTTTTTTAATTAATGTTTTTGAAAGACACCTTTGCTGCAAATAGCCTTTTTGTTGCTGTTGTTAATTGAAGCGTGAATCCACTCATGCTGAATTATCTTTCCAGTTCTCACCTTAACAAGGTCAGACCCCAAAACCAACTACTTTACTGGAATCAAAATTAGAAGGATGTCAGCTCAGACCATCTCTCATGTTAACCAAGCCCATGTTACTGGTACATACCAGTTGTCCTCCCATAGAGACAAGATAAGAATTCACTATGAGTACCTGGTGAACAAACTCAGTGGAAGAACTGCTGGTGCATCCTAAAATGAATTAATCCTGCTATGAATGGGATTGGAAAGGTGGCAAATTATTTTGTTCCAGTTCTTGAGTATGGTCTTAGGTAGTTAAATGATCTTTATTCCCTGATTATTATCTGATAGGAAAAGAGGAAGCAGGTTTAAACTGAAAGAGGTTAAATTTAGATTAGATGTTAGGAAGAAATTCTTTACTGTGAGGCTGGAGAGCCACTAGAACAGGTTTTCAAGAGCAGTTGTGGATGCTCTACCCCTGAAAGTGTTTGAGACTAGGCTGGATGGGACTTTGAGTATCCTGGTCTAGTGGAAGGTGACCCTGCCCATGGCAGGGGGCTTGGAACTAGATGACCTTTAATGTCCTTTCCAACCCAAACCATTCAATGATTCTATTATTCAATGATTTATTCAATTTTTCAATGAATTCACTGTGGATGCCGTTTGCAGAAGTGCCTATGTGAATGGTGCCTTTGCAGTAGTGTGCTGGTTTTGACTGGGGTAGAGGTAGTTTTCCTTACAGTGGATGGTATGTGGGTGTGTTTTAGATTTGTGATGAACAGTGTTGATAATATAGAGGTGTTTTTGTTATTGCTGAGCAGCACTTCTCTGCTGGATTACACCATGCCTTGTTTGGAATATTTTGACTCTCATATATAAGTGTAACACATACAAGGGTCATGATAGAAAGGGGATGTGCTCAGGGCTAACAATCCCAGGGGACTGAAGTGATCCAGAGCAGCCTTTGAGTCACAGATTCCTTAAACTTGGTCTCAGGGCTCCTCAGTGCAACACACTGCACAGCTCTGGCACTTTGGAAAGGCCACATAGGTGTGTAGCCTAAGAATTTTGGATATCTATGTTTTTTTCAATTCCTGAGACTCTATTTCCTCATTTATTTTGGCTGTGTCCAGCCTCAAGAGTTTTGAGCATAATGTTCCTGCACTAGTCAGCTTATTGACAACCTGCAACCACCACTCGCCTTCCAGAGAATTGATCCCCCTTCTACACCTGTGGCCCTGTTCAGAGCTCATGGCTCGAATGAAAAGGGTAACAAAGCATGGAGGCAGAGGGAGGTCATCATTATCCTGGCTGTAATGAAGAGGATATGAGTCTCAGTTGAACTGTGAGGGTATAATACTCATAAAAAAAGGCAAAATGTCTTAGAAAATTTACTGTTAGTTACAAATCGGTTTATTAAGGGATGTATCTGCTAGCTATTCCTGCAAGCTGTCAGAGCTCTGTGCTGCAATAGTGAGTCATGCATGGTGATTTTTAACACAGTTGTTTAAGGACTTGTGTAACTTTTGCAGAAGTACAAATCTTTCAATAAGTCAACATAATTTCCACTACCTGTTCTGATATCTATTAGCAAACATAGAAACTGATGCCTGTCTTGTTTACCTGCCTTATAAACTATTCTTTGCAGTGGCCTTGATAATATCCTGAAGAATTAATTTCCTATGTCTAATATAATGTTTATAATGCATTTTTCTCCAGCAACTGAGTATTTACATGCTCACAGCTTTACATGCTGTAAGACACTTTGGCTTCACACAACTTAAGACAGTACACAGGAATCCATTTAATGCATGACTGGTTCAGAATCATGGATTTTTATCATCTATAATTAGCAGTTTATCCCAGTGGGTGGGATTTTTTTTCTTTGCAAATTCTTTTACATACTATTATTTAGTTAAAAATATTGTCCTGTGTGCTTGCTAACAGCACAAGAAAACAGCATAGGATCTCTAAATAAATGGAATTAGTGCGTGGGTTGTTACACCCTCCTACCACATTCAGTTCTGCAGATTATTTTTGAGTTGACTATATGTAATTTGGCTTTGGATGTAGATATATTTATTTGTTCTAGAGCAGGGGGCCTGTAATAAAGAAAAGTCTCTCCGCTTTTTACTCTGATTTTCATGGGCACTTGTACTGATTAGAGTGTTAAGCCTTAGTGAAAGTTTCAAAAACATCTCTTGGTCTCAAAGGGACAAGAACATTCTTTTTTGTTCATATCCTATTGCAGGCAGGCTGTTTTCCTTTTTTTTTTTTTTTTTTTCCCCTTTAGCTTATAACCCAAGCATTAAGTTTTATTTTGGAACATAGAGTAGTTTTACTCATCTGTGTTTGTGCTCAGTAATATCTCACTGCTAAAATAATAAATCTTTAATTAACCAAATATGTGAGAAATATTACACTGATTTGTCACAACTTTGTACAGCTGTTTACATAAAATCTGAGTTATTTCTAGTGAAACCAATGGTTTTCTTAAGCTCAAACAGCAGGGCAGTAAAAGACCTCAAAAAAATCCCCTGTGGTTGAACAGATTTACATGTGGTGCAAATCCTTTCCTTCTGGGACACTGAAGATTTTCCATGAGAAATTTGGTGCACCCAAGTATAATGAAGATGCATCTTGAGGCTTAGAGATCCTGGTGTCGGATCCAACCTCTTCAGTCCTAAAACAACTCTTGTCCTACTAGCAGGAAAGGTATATGAGACAAATGTAGAAATCCTCCTTAGGAAATTGTTCCTCATTCCTGGCTAGATAGGGAGGTATTAATATGGGGGCAGAGGTAGAGGTATCCCTACACCTTCCTAGTGTGCTGAGCACAGTTCAGCCCTCAAGATGGACCTGGCCTGGCTCTGTGGGTGTCTGGGTGGCATTTCTGCTCATGTCTCTTCTCCTGCTGATTGACAGGCACCCCAGTGTTGTGCCAGGACGATGCTGTGTTGGGGCAGTTCGGGAATGGTGCAGGAGCACTTGAGGCTGTAATTGTGTGAGGCTGACCCTTTCATCTTGTGTTCTTTTCTTTTTTCTTCTCAATAATTGTCTCCCCTTCACCACAAAATGTACAGGAGAAAAACAGCTTTTCAGGAAAAGCTTTTTCTGCCCGTAACACTGTGCAGCAGTGGAACGAGAGGGAGAAATGCCAAGAAGAGTGGGTAAATTGATGTCAATAAGTTCATAGTCACAGAATTTGGTTTGTCTGTGTTTTTTCTTCACCACCCTTCATTATAACATAAGCTTCCAAGTAACCTGCTCTCACAAGAACACAATAGGACTGAGGGCACCGAGGGCACTTTCCCCTTCACCTGTTTTTCCCAGGGAGCCTGTGACTTTTTTCCTATGACTGGATGGTTTCAAACTGAGCAGGCGATAAAGTATTGGTTAAGTCACTAAGTGGAAGGTGCTGGCTGCTCATCTCATTGTGAATATGGGGCCTTTCTGGTGAAGTGTGGTCACTAATGGGGGACTCCAAAATTTCCATGGAGTTGAGCATCCCCCACAATCTGACCTTGAAATAAGCCTTTTTTGGAATACAGGCATCCTTTATTTTCTTCTCTTCTGCACTGTTCTTTTTATAGCAGCCACTATTTTTTTAATGTATATATATGTGCTTATATAGATATAACTGGAAGTGAACCAGGTGATTTTATTTCAGTAAACACAAATAAAATCTGGGGAATGGAAACCACAGGGGTGGATAAACATACTATTCATGCTGGGTGGAGCTGTGCTCCCACAGGGGGAGATGAGTGTCCTAATTTCGGAAAAGTACAGACTGAGTTTTCATTAAATCAGTAGATGTTTCATTAGAAAATTTTGAATGGGAAAGTGGAGAGTGTAGACATGTGTCTGCAGTGAATCTATAATTACATAGTAATTTCTGTAATTTTATTGGGTCTTTGGTGAGTTTAGGTTTTTTCTTTTTTGACACGTTGTTGATGATTTCCCTAGGGTTGGTAGGTTCTATGAAAAAGCAGCTGAAGTCAGTAAAGAGAATTCAGTGTCTGTGTGTTTTCCTGCTTTGGGGCTGAGCTTTACTTGTCCTTTTCTGTCTGGAATTTCAGGCTGGATGCTAAGTTTGGTTCTTCCTGCACTTCAGGGTTCCTCCTCTGAGGAGGAACTGTGTTAGGGTGATAGGAGGAAGAAATGGTTAATGTTATCTTTCACCAAAGGAAAATGTATCACAATACACTCCCCAGCGATTTTGTCAAGCAGCATTTAACCTTCCCTGATGGATGCACTCATTCTCCTATGGCAGCATTTTTAATGAAAGTGGAACATACAATGATGAAATCCGGCTGCAGGAGATGGATACTTTCTTGGTTAAAATGGGCCAGCTCAGGGAGTGATTCAAGGAAGGCACATCATAGTAACATTAACACAAAAGCAGCTACATTTAGAAGTTTGTTATAGAATCATAGAATGGCCTGGAATGGAAGGGACGTTAAAGGTCATCTAGTTCCAACATTGTTGAGGTCAGGGACACCTTTCACTAGATCAGGTTGATCAGAGCTCCATGCATCCTGATGTTGAACACTGACAGGGATGGGACATCCAAAACCACTCTGGACAATCTGTCCCAGTGCTTGACCACCTTCACATTAAAGAATTTTCCTTCTAATATCTATTCTAAACCTACTGTTATTCCCCCTTGTCTTGTCAGGATATGCTCTTGTAAAGAGTCTCCATCTTTCTTGTAGGCTTCCTTCAGATACTGAAAGGCTGCAATAAGGTCACCCCAAAGCCTTCTCTTTACCATATTGAATAATCCCAATTCTCTCCCCCTTTCCTCACAGGAGAGGTGCTCCATCCCTCTAATCAACTTGATGGCTCGTCTCTAGACTTGCACCAACAGGTTGATGTCCTATCTACAAGTATAAAGAAGTAAATGCAAATAATAGATTGGGTCTGCGTGATAGAAACTTGGGCTTGCTCAGTATTCATGCAATGTGTCAAGAGAGTCATGGCACTGAACATTACTTTTGAATAATTCTTTTATTTGGACTTGTAAATAACCTTGCAGTGTTTAGGAAATAAATGCCATGTTAATCATGTTAATGTTGATCAAAATTCCCAAACCACCTGTGGAATAATATATTAGGAGATATGACCATCAGCAACCACCACATCTTTGGAGAAGTATGGAAACAGAAGGCAGATCAGCAGTGTTAAAATGTGTTGTACTGATGGTCAACTTCCCTCCAGCATGACAAAAGTAGAAACTAGATGTTGCTTCTCAAGGGGCATGTAAGATTTATTTTTTTATAACTCTGAGGGTAATTAATCACTGGAAGATGACCTATGGTGATGGCAGAGTGTGTTCCCATGGCTTCTTTAAAATGCAGACTGATTCCTTTGTAAGATGTGTCTTGTTCATCTCAGCCTCAAATTTCTGGCTTTAACAGCATTTTCTTCATAGAAAGGGAAGATTATTTTCCAAACTAGCAGATATTGCTGTGGGGTATGAGATGTCTGATATCCTGTGCAAGAGGCCTTGATGGTCATAGTTTGATGTAGCTGTAAAACCTATGAATTTAGCAAAAGGATGAAAAAGAAAGCTTTGTTGAGAGATCAGCAATATATTTTCCTTGTGATTTCTCCCAGCAGAAAAGCCACCAGAACATGTCTCAGACTCTGAGCTTTCAGACCTTGGTGGGAGGGACATTTTAATCTGTAAGTGCCTACATGTGTAGCAATGTTTGCAGCATCTTGGCCCTGGCATGGGTGGAAGATGGGAAGAAGGATAAAGTGGAAAACATGGCCCTTGATTAGAAGGCAAACTGTGCTCTAATGGAGGCGATTAGAGACAAATTGTAGACTTTGTTTGTCTGTCAGACAATAGAGTGGTTTTCTTGTGCGGTGGCCTGGAAGGCTGCCAAGATGTTTCTCAGTAACTAATCCTCAGTCAGTTATGGGCACAGAAAACAACACCACATATCTAACACTCACCAGGGAAAGAGGTCAAACACTGATGGTGATGATCACTGTACAGAGCGAGTTCTCACTTTCCCATCAGGAGTGTTGGGTCCATATTGTTCTTCCTAGCTTGTCTGCTCCCAGAGAGGCACTGACTGAACAATTGAAGAGAAACTGGCCTTGAATTGTTATAAAGAGTCAGTGCTGCAGTGAAGAATGATGTGATGGCTAGTGGATGGCTAGGAAAGGACAGATCTAAGATGGATCAAGCCTAACTTTGAGAGGACATAGTCCCACCTTGTCTTACTTCTTATATGAAAATCCCCTCTTTCTGTAACACCATATAAAAGCATGTCCTGCACAAAGAAGTGGTCCCGTGTGGGCCTTTGTAAGGTGGAGTCACTGTCATCCAGAAAGCGTTCTGCCTCCTATCTGCCAAAACAGCTTCCACTGGTAGCTTAAGGAAACATCCTGTGTGGCTTAAGCTGCCAGTGTTACAAGGGACCACTGGTACATACTTAACATGTACTCATCTCCTTTGTGCTCCTTTGTGCTCCTTTGTTATTATAGAATCACAAAATCATTAAGGTGGGAAAGACCTCTAAGATCATCTAGTCCAACTCTTAACCCAACACTGCAAAATCCACCAGTAAGCCACATCCTTGCATGTTACATCTACACATTGTTTGAGCACTTTCAGGGACAATGATTCCATCTCCCTTGGCCAACTGTTCCAGTGTTTGACCACCCTTTCAGTAAAGAAATTTTTCCTAATATCCAATCTAAACCACCCCTGCCACTTTAGGCCATTTCTTCTGGTCCTGTTTCCTGGTACTTGGCAGAAGAGACTGACTCTCACCTGGCTACAACCTCTTGAAAAGGAGTTGTAGAG
The DNA here is from genome assembly GCA_035583185.1 of Anabacerthia variegaticeps. NCBI lineage: Eukaryota > Metazoa > Chordata > Aves > Passeriformes > Furnariidae > Anabacerthia > Anabacerthia variegaticeps. The sequence continues at coordinate 146,060,393 of JAWWEW010000078.1, read as the reverse complement.
AGCAGTAAGGTCTCCCCTGAGCCTCCTTTTCTCCAGGCTGAACCCCAGCTGCCTCAGCTCCTCCTTATCAGACTTGTGCTCTAAACTGTGCTCCAGCTTCATTGCCCTTCTCTGGACATGTTTCAACTGTTCTATAATCAGTACTCAAGTAACTCAGCCACAATCCCTGCTGGTTCTAATCTCCAAGTGAGCTCTGGGATTGAGACAGCCCCTTTAAATAAAGCAGCTGTCTCTGTGTTGTAGAACAGTGATGGAAAGCCTGACTCTGCATGTGCACACACAGTGCAGCAAGGAGAAATGCCACCCAGAGGGATGTCCTGTGTTAGCACAGGCCCTTGGGGACTGCCCTGGAAACACCACTGCCAGTACAAGTGCTGGGACCTGGCACTGTCCCAGCATAGCCCATGGGATACTCGGTGTGACAGGTTCACTCTGTGCTAATGAGCTTTTTCCAAACAATCACCAGACATGGTTCAGGGAATAGCACAATCCCAGGCCAGGGACCTTTCCCTAATGGGCAGTGGGAATGTAGCATCCTGATTTTGGGTAGATGGCAGTAGGGAGAATAGTTTGACTCCACCTTTGCCCTCCTGGCCAAAGAATGAACTTGTTTTTTATAGAAATATGGAAGTGCCGAGCATTGTAAAGCAGATGGGATGTTTGAATGTGGAAGCATTGGTCCATACTACACTATTTTGGGATTCCTCAGCTGGTCATAAATGCTGCCATCATTTTTCAGGCAGTGGCACAAATATCAGGTTTGTAAGTAGTTCTCATGCACTCACATCCTTCATGGTGGATTCTTCTATGTGGATTTGGATTTTTGTGCAGTGATCTTTGAAGTCTAATCTGAGGCATTGCTGGGATGAAAAGATCAGTGAAATAAAGAAGTTCTGGGACCTCATGGCCAATGCTGGGAATTCCAACCCCCCTGCCATGGGCAGAGATACCTTTGACTAGACCAGGTTGCTCAAAGCCCCATCCAACCTGGCCTTGAACACTCCAAGGGATGGAGCACCCACAGCTTCTCTGGGCAACCTGTGCCAGTTCCTCATCACCCTTATGGTGAAGAATTTCTTCCTAATCTCCTAATCCTAATATCTAACCTAAATCTACTATTTTATGGTTTGTAGCCATTTCCCCTTGAACTGTCATCATTTGCTCTTATAAATAGTTCCTCTCCAGATTTCTTTTATTATATATGAGGGTTTCTCACTCTTTACCAAGCCAAGGCTGTCTTTTATCCGTCCATGTGAGGAACTTGAACAAGTCTGCCTTTTCTGTGTCCACCCTTTTGCGTGAGTTTTACCTACATTAACCTTTTTTCATCTGAATGTCTCTGTATCCTTAGACTGAGTTTTGGGAGCCAGCAGCCATAAAAGGACACATCTGTTTGATAGCAGGCCTTGGTTACTAGGGTTAGAGCTGACTTTGAGATGTCCTGTGCTGTGCTTTTAGCTCTGTTCCTCTGTGATCAGCAACAGCAGCAAATGGGTGTACACAAAACAAGACACCCAGCTACATTCTTCACTCATTTGCATTGATCTAAATCCAGATTAATTTTACTTTAGTGAAAGAGTAACTAAGCAAGAGAGTTGGCTTATCACCCGACTTTGTACTAATTAGTGTTTTTCTTACCAGTGCCTGCAGAAAAGCCATTCTGTTTTGTATTCTGAGCTGGAAAACACCCTCTGGTTTGTGGTTATTTTCATCACCAGCATGCATGTTATTCCTTTGGGCTTCCACAGCCTCTTAGAAAAGCCTGTTGCAGGGCAAAATACTGTCACCAAGCTTCTGCTGCTCAGAAAGTGTGGGGCATGAAACTGGAACACGCTCTCTGCCTTGGGGACTTCCCTGGAATTCACACTGGGCCTCCATTTGCTCATAGCTGGTTTTTGTGGTAGCTGCTTTCCATGCAAATAGATGTGCTTTTGTGAAATGCCAGTGCAGACCTGGGTGAGTGGCAGTTGTGCTCTGCCTTTGTTGGAGGGGTTGGTACTTGCTCTTGGTTATTCAGAGCCTCAATTAGAAAAGGCAAACTGTGGTTGTTAGTTGTGCTCACTGGGGCAGAGCACAATGAGGTCGGCTCGGTGTTCGAGGGAACCCCCTGGATGGTTCAGACAGCCCAGGCCTCCCAAAGACCCAAGGGGGAAATGGGGAGGGGAGAAGGACAAAGCTTTGGGTGCTGGTGCCAGGCAGGGACACTCAGACTGAGCATGTCAAGGGCAGCCCTGTTCGCTGGAAGGGATGTGGGGCTGTGCGTGGGAATGGTGCTTGTGCCAACAAATCTTGGCAGTGGGGCCTTTGTTCACTGGCGGTATTTGCTGAGCTGATGGATCCCATTTCCATCGCCCTGAAGGAGGAGGTGGCAAGGGGCCAACTGGTCCACACTGGGACTTGTGCAGTGTGTTTTAGAGTTATTAAAAGGCTTTTTAAAGAAATGGATGTGCTTCCTCAGCTCTATTTTCCATCTTCTGCTTTCCCCTCTCCTGTGTATTCTGTATAACTTTATAATGAACTTAAACTTTTTGCCGCTTCATGCTTTTGGCCACTCTACCTAATGGCAATTGGACAGAATATTTATAATCTTATCAGAAAGTGCTAATGTGTCTAGCCAATTTCTTGTAGAAGACTTTACTCTTCCTTACTTCGTACAGAAAGTCCCAGCTGAGTGTGTGCCCTGATAGACTTCTGAAAGCATGAACTCATTATCCCATGATCCTCATCCAGAAACAATTTCTTCTTCAGGTCAGAACCTAAAATATCCATTCCCCAAGGCTGTACCTATGCAAAGCAGGTCAGATAAACTTTCAGAAGCCTTTATCACATTCACTTAAGACTCAAGTCTCTCTTTAAGAGGGAGGAATCCCACCTGCAAAAGGCAGCTGGGAACTTCCTTAGGATTGCAATTTCTGTGATAACATAATCACCTCTTCCAGTTCTTCCTCTACATGGATAACATATAACTGCAAACCAAAACTTGCTGAATAAACAAATTCCCTAGGAAGTAAAGCTGAGATGTCATTTTCCCATATCCCATGAGGGACAGATGCTGTGATCCAGGCAAAATAACAGCTCTGCATTGCTCAGCAGTTGCACAGATGTCTTAAATCCTCTGTAGCATGCACCCACACCTTCTCCCTTGCTTCTGGATCTTATGGCCAACTGGGAATGACCCTGCAGTGTAGATTTTCTGTAGCCCTCCCCAGTAAAACCAAAGCTGATTGCTCTGTTCTTTATTGGGTGTTTTTGAGCCCTCCTGGTGTGCACTCTGTGTGCAGAGACACACGAACACCGAAGCCAAGCTCTGTCCCTGCTTTTATTTTGATTTTTGCCCATCACGCTCTCTATAAAGTGTAGGAAATAACACTAAAGAGCTCCAAGAATTACTTTTTAAGGTATCACTTATACTAGTATAATCTGCCTCTATGCCAGTGCAGAAAGAGTGTTCATTATCTAAGATAACAGTCTGGATATTAGGAAAAAATTCTTCACTGAAAGAATGGTTAAGCATTGGAGCAGACTTCTCAAGGAAGTAGTGGAGTCACCATTCCTGGAAGTGTTCAAAGAATGAGTGGACATGGCATTTAGAATTATGATTTAGTGGAGACAGTGGTATTAGGTCTAAGGTAGAACTTGATGATCTTGAAGGTCGTTTCCAATCTTAATGATTTTGTGATTCACTGCTTCTATAGGATAAGGGGAAATAATAAATGAAAGAAGTGGAGTCTGGCCAATACTCAATGCTTGTGTGGCTCATTGGTGCAATAAGAGCATCTTTGTTTTAGCACTGTACAAAGGCACAAACCCACACAGCAGCTGTGCTGAGGAGGGTCACAGCGGATCCCCATTCCAGGTGATACATTCTGAGGATTCAGAGCTGACTGTGAAATCCCCTTTCCCAGCTGCGTAGACCCACCTGATGCAGCAGTGTGCTAAAAGGCAGAGACAGAGCTCTGAGAGCCAACAGATTGTGGTGGCAACCAATCTGGGGCCAGCTCTTTTTCTCATGTGATCAGTCATTTCATCCTTATGTGTTTCCCTTGGTGTCCCCAAGGTTTATCCTCATTAAGATTATCAGATGATGGATGATTTGCTCTTAAATGATCTCTTGTGAAGTGCTGTCCCACCACAGAACTGTCCTATTGTTTCTCTAGCTGTTAATGAAGCTTGCAAATGCCTGCCACTACCTTCTGCCTCTGTGTGGCCAGTTCAGTATCTTGCCCAGGAAGGGCCAAATTCAAGTAGTGGCAGGATGTGGACAGCAACCAGCCAAACTTTGGAGTTTGCTGAGGTGCATCCATAAAATAACATCCTTCTACCAGGATGCCATTTTATTCCTTTTTCTTCTAAAAGGAAACTAAAGTCACTTATTTTTCATAACTCGCTCCCCCCTTTATTTGCAAAGGTGATGTTAAAAAGGCAAACTCTTAAGTCATGTCTTGTATTTATACAGAAATTTCTTTGCTTTGCTTTTATGATATATTTATACTGCTGCTGCTGACAGTCCCAAAGCCACTGTTACAGTAACCCCCAAAAATACCCATGTGGAGGACAATACTGCTCAATCTGCAGTTGTATAATTACACCAGAAGAGTAATGCCGGTCAGAGTCCCTCTTAAACATGTCCTTGAGCTTTATTTCTCTCTTGGAATTTATTTGACAACAACTAGTGTATATTTATTGATCAGCTGAAAAGCCATCAGCTTTGAAACAAGTTAGTTGCTTGTAATTAATTCACTTTTGGAACTACTGTGAAGTAACAGAATACCATACCTGGATTTCTCATTATTATTCTGGACAAGGAATTGCTTTTACAGAAGTTTAACAAATAAAATAACATTTGCAGTCTTCCCAGAATTTGCTCTTTCAAAAAATCAATTATAAACTTTAACTTGGCATCTCACCATTCTGGCTGAGCTCAGAGCAGGAGACTCTGGACTCTTGTCTCTGTGTTGTGGCACATGGGAGGATAATGGACAGACTGTCTTGTACCTCCAGCCAGCAGTGGGAACTGATGGCTTCAGCAGATCTGTAGCTGCACTGCTCCATTGGGCTCATCTGGGGAATGTGCCTTTCATGAATGCCGAGTGGAAGTGAGATTGATGGGGTTTTATAGCAGAAATATTGTAATGTTCCTGTTCAGTGAGAGCCAACCTACCGGAGCTTTACACTGAGTTTATTTTTAATCATCTCAGTTGTTTCAATTACAGGACTAACACAGAATTGCTACTTTAAAAACCAAATGAAACAAAAATGCATCTCTTGCGTTGATAGCAGTTTACAACATTTGATCCATCCTACAACCAGCCATTGCTATAAGAGATTTAGCATTTTTTTTTGCTACTGTTGCTACCATCTCCCTGTTGTGAAATTTGCTGCTGGCAGAATTTTGCTTTCATATTACTTGTTTAATAGCAAAGGAAAAAGAGATAAGAAAGATTCACTTCTGTTAGTGAAATGCTTGCTTCTCCTCCTATTTCTACAAACACCACTTGCATGTGTGGTATTGGTCCTTATGTGTTTTTAAAGGAGTATAAAGCACAGATGTTTCAGCTTTGTTCTTACAGACCATAGAAGTCTTATCGTTCATTACATTGGTGGATATTGAAATTGATCCATATCCGATGGTGCAAAATCCAGAAAGATATAGACTTCATTTTTTAAAACGTTGTGAGTGAGAAGGGGAGAGAGAACAATGAAATTTTTCAATGCTTGGCAAGTTCTGCAACTATGAGATGGTCAGCAGGTTAGACAGTGTACTTGGAGTACTTTCTGTTGCCATCCACATCCTATTCATTCCCATTTACATCCCTAGAGAAGCACTATGTGCTGATCTCTTCTTTACACACTCTTGGGATCTTCACTTTGGTAGGTGGGGTAGCTTTGTGTCCCCACAGCCAGGTGAGTAGTACCTTTTATCCTTGTTCTTCCTCCGGGACACGGGGTCAAGCAGGGAACTCTTTCAGCCTTGCAGCACCCTGTGAAGTACAGGCAGTGAACACAGATAAAATTATCCCAAGGAGCCCAGCAGCTGGGTCAGGAGTGACATGTCCCATCTGTGCCAATAGAGAGCCACCGGGGAAGGGATTGTTGATGTGGCTGCTGCCTCCTGGAGGATGTGCTCCAACTCAACTCCATACTCTCATTCGGTTGAATATTTTATAGGTCATCAGCATGAAGACATTTTTGTGGCAATTTATCTGCTAAGGCAATGATGGACCACTCAAGAGAAACCCTGCTGTTCGCTAGGACTGTAGGATCATGGGCACTTTGCATGATGAAGCTTTACCTCTTTCTGAAAATGGGAGAACCCCAGAGAGAAAGGGGTGAACTTGTGCCCCAGAGCAACAATCAGCTCCCAGCCTGGATGGAAAGCACTGCAACTGCTAATTGCTTTCTTCAAAACCTTGTGCTGTTTGCCGACAAGCTCCTTGGCACACAGTCTGTGTGTTTGTTTAGGGGCAGACACAAGCAAATTAGCTTGGGAGTGCGAGGCCCGATGCTATATTCACAGTTCCCATAGTGCCGCCCATTCCCTGTGGGAGCATGTGCAAATTAATTCTGTATGCTGCACACTTAAATGGTGCTAATTGCAGCAGTCCTCTTGACAATATACTTCTGCTGCCAGCCTGTCCAGCGAGCTTCTTGCATTTGTGTGGGTGAGTTAGAGAGGGAGAGACTCCCAGACCATCCTGCAGTGTTGGTGTCTCTTGGAAAGAGGAGTCCCCACCAAGATTCAGGAGCATCTTTAGGAAATTTTGAAGGACATCTAAAGATGGGCTAAGGGTTAGTGTGGGATCAGCCTGGACATAGGCCTGATGGGCTGCAAAGTGTCCCCTGTGTGGGTGTGGGTGTGTAGTTGTCACTTCTTGTGTGCTCTTTGGGTGTGAGTACCTGTAATAGTCTGGTCCCTTTGGGAATCAAAATCCAGAAAATGGGACAGAAATAAATGAGAAATAAAAAAGGCAATGGATAGTGGCAAAAGGAAGAGAGGGAGAAACTAGGATCCAGAGTGAGAGATGGTGAAAATGCACAGCCCAGGCTTCCACATTATGGTAAAGCAGTATTTTCCACACCTCTCTGATCAGTTCCAGTGCAAGTGAGAAAGAACAGGAATAAAAGTGTAGGAGAATAATTTAACTTTTTATTATTATTATTATTATTTTACTTCTTCACCTTCAAAAATACTTCAATTATTTTGTAAAGGCCAGAACTCCCTGCATTTCCCCTGTACCTACTTAAACAGGATACAACATTTCTTGGCTTTGAACTCAGCCCCTTTCCTGCTTTCCCATTTGAAATGACTGCATTCAAAAATTTGTGACCTGTGACAATAAAATGTATTCAGCATTTTTGCTCAAGAGGGTCTTTTTGATCTTTATTAGAGAACTTTTAGCAAAGGATGGTATTTATGTGCTGTAACCAAACTAGTAACCATAAATGTTGCCAGAAGTACTCCTGAGCATTGTAATGCACTCATCTGTACTGGTGTCTGGCACATTTTGACCCAGGCAAGCTAACACTCACTGGAACAATTCTAGGGCCCAGATGGGTACTTACAATATGCCAGGGAGTGTTCATGGTCAGCAGCCACCTCTTCTTGGAGGCTAAGACCATTTGCTAATATAGATATAGGCTTGAACATGCCTTGGCCTCAGTGCCCAGGAATGCACCCAACCATGTGTGTTTTAACTAGATGGATTTAACTGTGGTGCCTTTGATAGATGTCTAGTTTGGGAACCATGTGTCCCTTGGTTCCCCGTGTAAACAATGGGGAAAGTGTAGCTTTTTTCAGGGCTACAACAGGGCATGTAAATTGGGTTTCTGCTCTGAATTGCCCTTTGAAGGAACCCTGCTTCTCCATTCCTATAGAAGGAGCCAGAGGAGCGTGTCCTCTTGCCTGAGACCTTAATTTTCTGGCTGCAGTGCTGGTAAGGGGGGAGACAGATACCAACACTCCCATTCCAGTCTCTTGGTACCTTCTCAGCAGCCAGAGGCACTGGGGGAGCAGTTCAGCTGGGTACTGGTGCCTTTAAAAATGTGACATCCTTAGGTTATTACGAGGAGCAGAGTGGGCTGCACCAGTGTTTGCTCAGCCTATAAGCTGTGTTGTGGGGAGGGGTTCTTATTCCCTTGTCCATTTAATCATGAGCATTTATGAGGTCTACAAGAGGGACTTTTGACAAGCACATGTAGTAAAAGAGTAAGGGTTTTAAACTTGAAGGGGACAGGTTTAGATTAGATACCAGGGAGAAATTCTCTACTGTGAGGATGGTGAGTCACAGGATCAGGTTGCCCTGATAAGCTGTGGATGGCCCATCTGTGAAGTGTTCTAGGCCAGGTTGGATGAGGCTCTGACTGACCCTGTTTAGTGAAAGGTGTCCTTGCCCGTGACAGAGGCTCTGGAACCAGAGGACCTTTAAGGTCCCTTCAAACGCAAACCATTCCACCATACTATGATTTTATCATGGTAGTGACAGAGAGCCTTTGTGTGTAAATATGGAAACTTTATTCAGAATCAATGAAGGAAAAAAATTGGAATCAACCTTGGCTTCAGCAGCCACAAACAGGTGATTTCCCTGGTGCTGATGGACTTCAAATTTCACAGTATGAAGATACAGTGTGATTTTGGAAAGGAAGAAAGAGTTGCACAAAGCATTAAACTGCAAGGTGGAATCCTATAATTGTTGCAATTCTCTGTTGTACCAACACCTTGGTACAAATTATAATGTTAGTATAGATGCAATTGCAGTATCATTACACTGTCAGTGCCACCACTGTAGTTGAAAATAATGCCAGTTTTTTCCTTATAATTTTGTTTCTGTGGTGGGTGGCACCTTATGGATTGGTTCATTTGCAGGGAAAGAATATCTGACAATGAACATTTGCCAAAAAACATACAGTGAGTATGGGCAGAATGTGGAGGTGTTTTTTTAAAGGAAGTATTTTTAAAAGAATGGGAAAAAAGAAAAAACCTTAAATGCTGAGGCTTTATAATGGTCCATGCACAATGTTTTATAAAAGAAAAAAGCCCTGAACATATAAAGGTAGTACTATACATAGGAGTCATCAACTGACTGCAGGGAATTAAATGTGCTGGAGGAACTGCTGCACAGAGAACCGCCTGAGTCATTAAAGAGTGGAGCT